>JAANYP010007710.1:0-410675 GCA_020465985.1 Centrapalus pauciflorus | reverse complement strand
TTCTTCTGAGTTAAGGGATCTACAAAAAATGCCCCCCGCTCAGGCTCTTCAATGATCTTGCCATCTTCAAACTCTATTCCACTAGGCAGGCTGTGATCAACTCCTTTCATTTCAATGGCATAATCGCCTTGTTCAATCAGTGTAAGGAGTATTTCCATTTCAGTGTCCTTCCTTGTCCTCCTGGCCTTAATTTTTGGATGTGTCACCAAGACACCTTCACTTGCTTCTTTGGAAATCAGGCCAAGGTTCTTTACTCTCTCCATCAGTTTCTTGACATATGCCCTGATTGTCTTAGCCGTTTCTGACTTTGACTCACTCAGGGCAACTGCCAATTCAATCCATTCTCTGTACCCCATCTGTGCTACGTCAGAGTAGTCATATGTTTCCAATTCAGGGCCTATTGCACCCATCCTTGTTATTTTTAACTTCCACTGACTGCCTTTTCTTGATATAGGGACAGCTTTGACAATTGCTTCCTTGGCAAGCCTTCTTTCAGCAACATCTTGAAATTTTTTCTTTGCCAGGTTGTCAAAATGGTATTGAACTCTTGCATGAGGCACTGTAGGCTTGGTCACTGAGACCAGAGTACCTTTTTCTTTCTCTGCTTCCTTCTCCCCTGCTGATCCCTTAGCATCTTCCAATATTTTCTTTTGCACTTCCAGAGTAGACATTTTAATTTTCTTTGCTTCTTGAAGTGCAAATGCTTTGGCAGCTTTGGCAGATTCTTCTTCTTTTCTAAGCACTTCCAGGGCTTGAAGCTGTTCTTCTCTAAACTCAAAGTACTTGTGCATAGGAAGACCCATTTCTTTAGCCCTGGCTTTGTGAAATTGATTTTCTGCCTGTTTCTGCTGTATGGGATCATCTTCTGCTATTGTTTATCCTTTAGCTGCTGTAGTGGTAGCAGCTTCAGGACTTTCTTCTTCTTCTTCTTCTTCCTCTAGGATCAGATGCCTTCTTCTGCTGCTTGGCCTGCCCTCAGGAATGGATTCCTCCCCCTTAGACTGAGCAGGGATTGGAGATTCAACCTGAGTAGACTGAGCAACATGAGAAGCACCCTCTACTGTACCTGTTGCAGAGATTCCTGCTGGATGACCAGTTTGTGCTGCAGGCACTGGTTTCTCCTTAGGAGAGGAAGTTTTCTCCCCCCTTAGACTTGGTCTTAGAGGCAGACGACTTCTCCCCCTTTGAAGTAGATGTACCAGCACCTTCAACACCTGGTCTGCCCGAAGACACAAAGTCATCAGGCTTGCCAGCAGTTTATGCAGCAGGCCTGGGACCAACAAGGCTAGTCACTAAGAAAGCCAAATTGTCCTTAACCTCTGCAAGCTGGGAAAGACAGGTTTGAAGAGAAGAGGATTGAGTAGCAGCTAGGGAGGTCAGCTTAACAATGTTTTCCCTATCAGACGCTGTGAACAGCAAACTTTGAAGCTGTGCAAGATGTAATTCGAGAGAATCTTGCACATCACCAAGATTTGAAGACACAGTATTAGATAGGGAGCCAATTAATGTGGTCAAGCTGGCCAAAGTGGCAGGAAGGGTAGAATTGCAAGAGGTGAGGAGAGATGACATCTGTTGAGAAATGGCTGTCATTGAGGACACAGAGTCCTGTTGTAGTGAAAGAATGGAGGAGAGGGAGTTGGACACTGTTTGCAGCTGTGCAGTGAGTGCTATCAGCTGTGGAGAATTATCTGTTTGTGGAGTAGCAGGGAAGGAGTCTTTGAACGAATCAAAGAACCCCTTAAGCTGTTCAGACACAGAGTCTGAAATGAGAGAGGGTAGAGAGGTCATGGTAGTTTCCAAAGAACCAACTTTGTTGGACAGCAAGGAAAGCTGATCCTTCAAAGGCAGGTCTTTGGGAGATGGAGGTGTATGGGTTGACTGTTTAGATTGGGTAGATGGAGAAGAGGATGATGAGGCTGGTGTAGGGGGATGTGATGGAGAGGGAAGAGAAACTTTTGAAAGAAGCTCCATAGCCTGGGCAAAAGTAATATGGCCCAGCTTGGAGGGGTCAAAGGGTCCTTCAGCAGCGGCTGTAGCTGCATCACCAGGAGAAAGGGTTGGTGTTGAGGGCCTTTCAGATGCTGCTTGTGCTCCAACATCCTCATGAAGACCAGTGGTGGTTCCCTCTGCAGTGCCTTGGTTTAAAAGCACCTCATCATTGGGAGATGGGATATGCATTTCAACATCAGCAGTGGTGAAACCTGCTGATGGAGTTTGCATGGAGGGAGCAGCCTCACCAGAGGGACGGTGTGATCCCTGAGGTTCATCAGCTTGGGTTGTGGGTCCCTCAGCAGCTGTTTGGTGTAGAACAGCTGTATCATGAGGAGCAGAAGTTTGAGGCTGAGCTGCTGATTGGTCTATACCAGCAGCGTGGGCACCTCGTGCAGACTCAGGGTGTGAGGAGATTTTAGTGGGGGACAGTGTGGACGCAGTATGGAGCGGAGAGGACTCCTGTCTTTCAATATCCTCAGCCTGTTGGGAGGCTGGGATAGTTGATGTTGGTATCTCCGTTTGTACAACTGGTTCCTGTTGGGAGGAACCAGAGGGTCTAGGCTGACTCTGGGTAGACTCAGATTGGAGTGAAGCATGCTCCAATGGGGCTGATCCTTCTCCCAAAATAGGAGAGGCAGCAGGGGTTGCTTCTTTTACAACTGAACCCTGTTGAGAGGGATCAGAGGAGGGGGTTGTTTTAGTTGTTTTCTTTTTGGAGATGGATTTTCTGTGATAGAGGATGGATGAAGTGGGTGATTGGGGAGAGGAGATGAGAGGTTCAGACTGGACAGGTTTTGAGACTGGGTCAGAAACAGGTGGGTTGACCTGTTCCATAGTCTAAGATGCCACAGAGGCACCAGCCACAGAGGCTTGAGGTTCAACAAATGAACCAGGGTGAGGAGTCTTCTCCCCCTCAGCCACAGAGGCTAAAGGTACAGACTCAGTCTGAGCTGATTTGGCCTTCTTTTTCACAGGCCCAGCTTCAGCAGTTGCGAGTGTCCTCTTAACAAGTTTGGACCTGGCCTTGGATTTTCTTGCGGGGGCAGCAGCTTCTGGATCCACCCTCACAGCAGAGGGTCCTTCCACCAAACCTAACAACCTCCTCATTGGTGTGGATAGAGGAGGCTCATTTTGAAGTACAGGAGTATGGAAAATTCTATTCCCTATGACAGGGAATGCAGCAGACTTAAGTAAAGGCTGAGAGTTGTATAGATGCTCACCACAAACATGTCTGAAAATGAGGCTCAGAAACCTGGGATAACGGACAGCAGCTGGTCTTGGCTCTTGCTGCACCAGGTTCCTCAAGTTCATAAAGATCCACTTAGCCATATCAATGGTAGTCCCATCCACTAGCTGTAGGACTATTGGAACTTCATCTCTGCTCAGTTGGTCAAATGAACCAACTTTGCTGCTGAAGCTCATCATCACCGAAGCAAACAGAAAGCTGTAGGTAGGAGACAAATCCTTCCTGTACAATGTTGCTCCAATTTTGGGTTCTGCTACACCACAGAAGCGTAGCAGATTTCCCATTTGCTCGTTTTCAGGCTGGGGCATATCATATAACTCAGCAACAGGCAAATGAAGAACTTCCCTCAGAAGATCAGCAGTTATCTCAATGGTTTGAGTCCCATTGAGAATAGTCCCTTTGATGACTTTGGTGTTGGGGTTGTAAGAACAGGTGTACCAGAACTCATACACTATCTCCTGGTACAGGACACCAGGAGTTGCAGTCATAGCATAGTTCAACGGATGAACTTGCAGAAACTCCACCATTTGATCGTAACCTTTCCCCACATAGTTTTTGGGTATAGTAAGGTTTGCAACGTAGTTTGTGGGTTTGATGGTCAGCATTGTGGTGACTGATGGGTGTTTGATAACATCATCACCAACAAACACTGGAAGAAGGGGATTAGGTCTGTGAGCCATTTGGGAAGTTTTGAGGTTTGGAGAAGCAAAAGACACTTAGTCGATTTTTAGGGTTCTTAAGGATTTCTGGAAATGATGAGGAAGACGAAGATGAAACAGTAGTTTGGTATTTATAGGATTTGAATGTGAGTGTGTATGAGAGAGAGAGGGTTTGGGCGGTTGATTTGAAAAGGCAGTTAACGGAAAACGGAACGGTTGTCCATGTCAGACCGTTTGTCAGACCACTTGATCCCTTTTTAATCACTAACACACGTAACCCACATTATCCGCAGTAATTAAGTTAAATAAAACATAAATTAAGTAACTTAAGTTTGAAGAAAGGTAATTAAAACTGTTGATCCAAGCTGTTGGTCAAACCTGTGATGAGCAGGGTCATCTCAAGCTGTTCAATCTTCAAGCTGTTCATTTTTCAAACTGTGCCTTCAGCCTGCTCACTTTTGTAAGAGCAGGTTGTGTTCAATAGTTGAACAGGTTACAAGACAATGGCTTGTAAGACAGTGTGAAGAAGTGGACAGGTTGAAGATTGGACCATCAGAGCAGGCTGGACGAATAAACTGTTTTTGTTCAGCCTGTTGTATGCTCAAGCTGTTCAAGTTTTTCAGACAAATGACTAAGTACAGAACATGTATAACCTGTTCTGTCTAAGCTGTTCAGAGAAACTTGAGCAGTGTGAAACACACAAATTCTTAGACCTTTGAGAAACACTTAGTCACTCTTGTTTAACATGCCCAGCTTGCTGACAAGGTAATTAAACCTTGTTTCATCCAGAGGTTTGGTGAAAATGTCTGCAAGCTGTTCATTTGTGGAAATAAAACTTACCTCCACATTACCTTTCTGAATGTGATCCCTGATGAAGTGATGTCTGACTTCAATATGCTTTGTTCTAGAATGAAATACTGGATTGTTGGAAATGGCTATGGCACTTATGTTATCACACAGAATAGGAATTTTTCTATACACAAGACCATAATCTTTAAGCTGATGCTGCATCCACAGAATCTGTCCACAACAGCTTCCAGCAGCAATGTACTCAGCTTCAGCAGTAGAAGTAGACACAGAGTTCTGCTTCTTGCTACACCAACTTATCAATTTACCACCAAGGAGTTGACATCCACCTGTTGTGCTTTTCCTGTCTAGCCTGCAGCCTGCAAAATCAGAATCTGAATAGCCTGTTAGTTCAAGGCTGGAGTCTTTGGGATACCAAAGACCCAAACCTGGTGTACCCTTCAGGTATCTGAAGATTCTTTTAACAGCAGCTAGATGAGATTCCTTTGGATCAGCTTGGAACCTAGCACACAGACAGGTGGCAAACATAATATCAGGTCTACTAGCAGTTAAGTATAGCAAGCTCCTAATCATGCCTCTGTAAGCTGTTACTGAAACAGCTTTGCCACTGGAATCAACATCCAGTTTTACGTTGGTTGCCATTGGGGTTTTAATAGGAGAACTTTGATCAAATTTGAACTTTTTCAATAGATCTAAAGTTTACTTTCTTTGATTTATAAAAATTCCAGTTGAGGTTTGTTTAACCTGTAATCCTAAAAAGAAAGTAAGTTCTCCCATCATACTCATTTCATACTTGGATTTCATGAGTAATGAAAAATTCTTGCACAACTGCTCATTTGTAGAACCAAATATTATATCATCCACATAAATTTGAACAAGCATAATGTCAGATTTCACCTTCTTTATGAACAGTGTGGTATCCACTTTACCTCTGGAATATCCATTGCTCATAAGGAACTCAGTAAGAGTGTCATACCAGGCTCTAGGGGCTTGTTTGAGACCATAGAGAGCTTTGTCCAACTTATAGACAAAACCTGGATGTTGTTCATTTTCAAAACCTGGAGGCTGCTTGACATAAACTTCTTCTTGCAGCTTCCCATTTAAAAATGCACTCTTCACATCCATTTGAAATACCTTAATGCTCTTATGAGCAGCGTAGGCTAGATACAAACGAATTGCTTCTAGCTTGGCCACAGGAGCAAATGTTTCATCATAATCAATTCCTTCCTCCTGTCTGTAGCCCTGAGCAACCAGTCTTGCCTTATTTCTAATGACATGACCTTGCTCATCCATCTTATTCCTGAAAACCCATTTAGTGCCAATTATAGTTTTATCTTTAGGAGCAGGGACCAGCTTCCATACATTGTTTCTTTCAAACTGATTGAGCTCTTCTTGCATGGCAGTGATCCAATTGGCATCTTTTAGTGCTTCATCAATCTTCTTTGGCTCCATTAGTGAAACAAAGCTAGAGAACATACAAAAGTTCCCTAAGCTGTCCCACCGTGTTTGTATCCCTTTGTTGATGTCACCAATTATTTGATCATTGGGGTGACACTTGATCCATTTAGGATCATTTTTCAATGATGATTCACCTGAGTTGTTAACATCTTCAGCAAGTCCTGTTGAACAGTTCTCAAGATTTTCAGACACACTGTTGTCTTGAGCCTGTTCACTTGTTGAACATGTCTGACCGCTGTTGAACATATCAGCAGAGGAACTGGGAAAATCAGCATTGATAGGTTCAGGACATGCAGTTGTAATTAAGTCAGTACATTTATTCACACAGGATGTATTGACATAATCATCATCATGTCCATCATGATTAACAGGTTCCACACAGGGTGTAGTGGAAGCTTTTGAGTCCTCTTCATTGTTTGAATGCATCAGAGCATCAAAATTAAGTTCTCCTGAAACTGATTCAGGAACAGCTTTGGTAGAAGCATTCTTGGACTCTTCAAAGGTGACATTGATAGATTCATCTATCACCTTTCTTTTGTTGTTGTATACTCTGTAGGCTTTAGAGATAGCAGAGTAGCCAACAAACACACATTCATCAGCTTTAGGTTCAAACTTTGTCAGTTGGTCCCTCTGATTCAGAATGAAGCAGGGACATCCAAACACATGGAAGTAACTGACATTTGGCTTCCTCCCTTTGAGCAGCTCATAAGGAGTCTTGTTCAACCTTTTTACCACTAAGGATCTGTTTTGAGTGAAGCAGGCAGTGTTGACAGCTTTAGCCCAGAATAATGAAGGTAAACCTGATGCACACAACATGGTTCTAGCAGCTTCAATAAGAGTTCTGTTTCTCCTTTCAGCAACTCCATTTTGTTGTGGAGTTCTTACAGCTGAGAAGTTTTGAGTGATTCCTTTCTCTTCACAGAAGTCTTCAAGAGTACTGTTTCTGAATTCAGTACCATGATCACTTCTAAGCTGCTTCACTTGAGCAGAGTTCAGCATTTCCATCTTTTTCACAAATCCAATAATTTCTCTAGCAGCCTCTCCTTTGCTCTTCAGAAAGATCACCCATATGTACCTGGAAAACTCATTAACCATTACTAGAGTGTATCTTCTTCCTCCTAGACTTGGGACATTTACAGGTCCAAACAAGTCCATGTGGATTAAGAAGAGTGGAGTATCAATAGTGAAATTATGTTTGGATTTAAAAGATGTTTTCCTCTGCTTGCCTTTCTCACAAGCTGTGCAGAGTTTATCTTTAACAAAGGTTATAGAAGGCAAACCTGTCACCAACTCTTTCTTACAGAGTTTATTGATGTTCTTGAAGTTCAGATGTGACAGCCTTTTGTGCCATAACCAGTTTAAGTCTGCATTTGTTCTTGTGAGAAAGCAGGTTTCAGTTGTGGAATCAGCAGATTGCATGTCCACAACATATACACTTTTCTTTCGTTGAGCACATAGCACAACTTTGCCTTGGGGATCCAATATGTAACCCAGGTGCTCATCAAAGTTAACCTTGTAGCCAGCATCACACAGTTGGCTTATGCTAACAAGGTTATGTTTTAGCCCAACCACATAGGCTACTCTTTTGAATACTGCAGCACCAGCTTTAAGAGTTCCATATCCCTCAGTGGATCCCTGTACATTGTCACCAAATGTGACTTTTGGCCCTTTTTCAGACCTGAGATCACTCAGCAATTCTTTACAACCTGTCATGTGCCCTGAGCAGCCACTGTCCAAGTACCAAACCTGGGAAGGTTGTTTTTCCTGCAGAGTGATAGGAGAAATATTAGTCATTTTTAGGGGAACTCATCACAGAGATGAGTTCTCCTACTTCATCAACATTTGTTGATGGACTTATAATATCCACACTAATATTCCCAATTTGAATGGTGTCAGTTTGGATACCATTTTTATTAACTGAGATGTTTCCAACACTGCTTGTAACAGCTGTGAGAGAACTATCAGAGTCAACAGGCCTCATGTCCTCAGGTTCAGGACATTCTTTGGCCAGATGTTTCTTCTTCCCACATTTATAACATTTTCTCTTTTTAGTATTTTTGGAAGAAGAACTTTCAGAAACACATTCTGAGTTATTTTTGTTGATTCTTTTAGCAGGTTTAGCAACTTTATTACTATTTGATGAATCAACAGCTTGAGTGGAGGATTCAAAAGTCACAGCTTTGTTTGTCTCTTCTTTCCTCCTTTTAGGAGGACAAATGTCAAAGACAGGAAGCTTAATTGGCTTTTGAACTTCCACAGGTTTGGGAAACTTATTCCCATGTTTCTCAGGGTGAGCAATGGCTTCGCCTTTGTCACTACTGAGACGTGATTTATGCTGCCTATCAACATAATCATTGTTTCTGGTTTTGAATGACTTATTTTCATGTAAAACCAGTTTACCACTATGATTAGTAAACTTATTAGAAATCACAGCAGGTTTGCTTTCAACATGAGACTTGCCCTTGTTGAAAACAGACTGCTTAACTTTTGAAAACTTGTTTTCAAAATGTTTAGCATCAAAAGGATTATTATGTCTTTTACCATCAGCTTTGGACACAGAACCTGTTTTGTCAACAGGTTTAGTATCCACAGATGTAGTTTGGACATGTTTTCCTTTCTTTTGCTTGTGTGAATCAGCAGAGCACTTAGCAGGCTGGATTGATGGAGAACATATTCCAACACCAGCTTTTGAGCTAGGTTCACACGAGCTGTCAGTATTTTGAGGCCTGACAAACCTGTTTGTTGAAATTAATTTACCATTCACTTTTTGAACAAAAGTGTTTGGAAGCTCACCAAGAGTGGATAAATCTTCTTTCAAATTATTAATCTCAACAATGGAAGCTGCTGTATCAAGATCCCCTCCAAGATTGGCTTGAATTTGTGCAGGGATCTGTTGACTTATACAATGGCTGACTTTTTGTGCAGATTGGCACCAAGAGTCAACTATCTTTTGAAGCTTAGCATGCTTTATATCTGTTTCTCTCTTTTCTTCCAGTAAAATAGAGTTGATGTGTTTTAATTCATCAAGCTCAATTTCCAACTTATGGAAACTGTCCAGTTTACTGGATTTTGTTTTAAGATCAGTTTTAAGCTTGGAGATTTCAGATGATAAAGCATCATGCATCTCAACAGCAGCTTTCAAATCAACTAGCATATATTCAAACATCTTAATCTTTTCTTCAGAACTGTAAGCCATAAAATTTTGTACCTTATACATCATTGTAGGATTCCAGTTCTCTAAGCTGCTGAAAGCTTCAGCTTCAGCCATATCCTGTTTGAAACTGCTTGTTGATGGGACATCAGTGTTGGCCATCAGACATTGATTGTCTTCATCATCAGATGATGAATCAGATTCCTCCCAATCACAAGTCTCTGCCATGAGTCCCTTTTGGCGGTTGGAACCCACTGAGTTTTCCAACTTCCTCAACTTAGCCATGGCCATAAGGTACTTAACCCTATAACCATCATCCTTGTTTGTCTTGTATGGTTTGGATGACTGACCAACAGCTTTTGACACACAGTCAGCAGCTATATGGCCAGTTTTGCCACATTTGAAGCACTCAGCCTTGGATTTATCAAATGCCTTCTTTTTGCCAGCACCTGAACTTCCTTGCAGCATGTTTCTTCCAAACCTTTTCTTGTTGAACCTTTTGACAAGCATAGCTATCATTTGCTCATCATCCTGTTCAACAAGATCTGCATTATCTTCCTCATCTGACACCTCCTCCTTGTCATCATCCTGTTGATCAGGTTGAGTGAACACATCACTCACCTGACTCACAGACTGTCTCACATTAGCCACAAAGGCTGCACCTCTTTTAGACATCTCCAAGGCATTTCTCTTCTGTTGCCTTGACTGTTCATCATTTAGTAAAGATCCATACAAGTTGACAAGATCCATACTTCTGATTGTTCCTGAATTTCTTAAAATTGTTGAAAAGTAATTCCATTCTTCAGGGAGGATGTCCAAAAACTTATTCACCAGAGTAAGGCTGTCCTTAGTGATCCCAACAGCTTTGAGATCATTCACAATAGCAGTAAACCTGGTGTAGGTTTCTGTGAGAGTCTCCTTTGGTTTTGCAAAGAAGAGTTCATACTGTCTAACAAGATTGTTAATCCTGTTATCCAGTGTGATTGTGGGTCCATCATTGACGGTACACAAAGTATCCCACATCTCCTTGGCAGTCTTCATCTTCTCAACCTGTTTGAACACATCATCAGGCAAGGAGATGACCAGATTGTTTCTGGCCTTTGCATCAAGAGCCACTAATCTTTTATCTTCATCAGACCATTGAGCTTTTGCTTTCTCAAATGTTCTGATCTCAGGAGCTGCTCCTTCAACAGCATGAGTTATTGTTGTAAAGATGTTGGCACATAAGGACCCTCCATTACAATTTCTGGTAGTTGTACATCCAGATTCTCTAGGTAGAGCATCATTCTGCACTTCCAACCAGAAAAGTTCTGATGATTGAACTTTGGAGGTTTGCCCATTGAGCCATTGTCATAGTATGAGGAATTTGCAGCACTGTTGTCCATGGAAACTTGGGAGAATGAGAGATCTAGAATGACACACACTCTAAACTGCTCTGATACCAGTTGTAGGTCTCGAGAGGTTCCCAAATTATATAGCTTTAAGCTGTAGAGGGGGGGTGAATACAGCTATTTAAAAACTACACACTATTTTCTCAATGTTTGTATGTATTATCAACAAATTGTTAATTACAAACAAGCTTGAATTCTGAAAAGCAGACTTGTCTTCACATGTGCAGAACTTTTGTCTTTTCACTTTGTCTACTGTTGCATTGCCTTTAACCAAATAAGGAATGTCAACTTTGCGTCTTTCTTCCTTGTAAAGGCCTATTTTGATATAAGAAAAAGGTCTGTCACCCTTTTTCAAATAACCTTTTGTCTTCATGTTACAGAACAGTGTGGGCAGGCTGAGCAGTTCTGTTTTCCACTTTGTCTTCGACTTTGTAAACTGATCTTGTAGCCAAAGACAATACATGATGACTTGGAAACATATTCCATAAAGTGTTTAGCCTGTTCACAAAGAACAGGTTCTGTTCACAAAGAACAGAACACTTGAAAAATGCCCAAGCTGCTCAACAGTGTAGAGCAGCGTAGACAGTTTATGTCCAGCCTGTTCAGCAGACAGAGCAGCTTGGACAAACTGTCTTAGTTGCAACACATGCAACACATAGAACAGCTTTGGACTGATATTGCAAATCATTTTCACGTTTCAATAAGGCATATAACAGGCCTTAAATTTAACCTTCAAATGCATCAACAGGTTTGATTAGTAATCTCCACCTCAAGTGTAGAACAGGTTTGACTGATGCCTTTTTGTGCCTAACACTATTCAATGTATTAATTAATAGAAGTTTGCTAAATTGCACCATTTGACTATCAATAATTAAGTTATCATAAATATTATGTTGTAACTTTTTTCTAAAATACACCATTTAATATATTAACTAATGGAGGTTTGCTAAATTGCACCATTTGATTATCAACAATTAATTTGTCATAAATATTATATTAAATTATATCAATCTATAAATATAAAATAAAATTTAAAAAATGTAAAAGAGTGATAAAAAAATAGCTATTATTCATATGTATTTCAAAAGCTAGATGAATAATGCTTATTAAAAAAAAATCTAATTACATTCTTTTTTGTATACTAATTCGAGTTTATATATATTTTAAATAGGAAATATTTGCTCATAATATATACACAATACAATTTGATTTACATAATAATATTACATTAGTTAACTATAATAATATATATAGTTCATACGTTTATAACATTTCAAATTTAACAATATGATATTACACATTAATATTACTTTTTTTCTTAATTTAGCATTACAAATTTATACTTTGTATCATTTTTATGAAGCTTAATTTATGTATCCATAAAAGGTTAGGATATAGATAACATGTGACTAATGTATTGTGTGTTTATTTCCTAATAAAATTATTAAAAAGCGATCGAAGGTTAAAATGATCTATTAATATTTTCATTAACATGTAACGTGTATATAATATGACAAAAAAAAACTAAGACTCATTTCGATTACCATATTGTTCTTTAGTTTTTTCGAACAAAAATACTGAGACCCATTATGAGTTTTATGTTTTCAAACAAAAAGAACTACGACACATGTAGATTGGAAAAAACTAAAAACTGAAACGGTTTATATTATTAGTTTCGAAAAACTAAAAAAAAAGGATGATACATAATTATTCCGTTTGGAAAAGTGAAAATCGGAATAATTTGTAGGTTTCTTCATTCATATTATAGATAATCATGAATAAACAATCAAATATTATATAATCGTAAATAAATAATCATAATATATGTTAGAAATTTGATAAAGTTATGAAAAAATAAAAATTGTAAATAAATAAATTTAATGAAATTAAAAAACTAGTCAGTAAAAATAGTAATTATATAATAAAATAAACTTTAAATAGATAAATTGTAATAGAAAATTAAAAACTAAATTTTATTATAAAAGTTCATAACAAAGGTTAAAACATAAATTTGGTTTATTTTAGAGTTTATGAAATCTTAGCAAAACTTAAAGAATAAAAATAGATTAAGTTTTAATTTGATACGTTACTGTTATTGATAAAAATATGAACAAATATTAATATGTTTGAATACTGAAAAGTTGTTGGTGACCTGCTAAACATGTTTGTAGGTAATCAATTACTATTACTGATAAAAAAATAAAACTTTTTTACTATAAACAAGAAAAAATATAAAAGTCAATATTATTAATGATGAAAAATAAATAATTTTACTATTAATAATAAAAATAACAAAACCTGTTACTATTTTTGGTTATTAGCTCTTTAAAAATATATATAACTTGCAATAATATTATTTTATTATATTTTTATTCTATTATTAAAAATAGATATATTAACAAATCCCGTTACAACGTACGGGCACCACATACCTTGTTAGTCACATATGATAAAAGAATAAAGGGGTAAAGCCATACAATAGTAACCTACTTTTGAAAATTTATCAATATGGTACGTCTACTTTTTTAAATATCGATATGGTACATGTACTTCAATTTTTTATACCGATATGACCATATTTGTAATAGACCCCTGTTTTTCATACCATTAGAACCATGTTTCGTATGTAAAAACCGGGTTCTATTATGTAGAATGACCATATCGATACAGAAAATTAAAGTACACGTACCATATAGACAATTAAAAAAGTAGATGTACCATATCGATACATTTTCAAAAGTAGGTTGCTATTGTATGGCTTTACCCCAAGAATAAATTTATGACTGTAAGTATTTTACAGTCACAATTTGTGAATATAAGTATATTATGGTCATGGTTTACTTTCTTTTGATTGTGTAAAATCAAATAACATATAATGATAAAAAAATCTGTGTCTATAAGTGTTTTATGGTTTCAGTTTTTTTATTTTGTGTGACAAAAGTACTCAATGATCATAGATTAAGAAAAAAAAATTGCCACTATAATTATTTTAAGATCACGGTTTAATATGTTTTGTGTGTCTGAAAGTAAACACTAACCATGATAGAAGAAAAAAATAATGACTAAAAGTGTTTTATGGTCACAATTTATTTTGTTTTATGTGGCTAAAAGTAATCAATGATCACAGTTTTAGAAAGAACATGGCTTTATAATTATCTAATTTGACACAATTTAATATGTAACGTATGGTTAAAGTAAACATTAATCACTCTCGTATTGTTTCAAGGTAGAAGTAGTTATGCATGTAGGTGTGTATGTAACTTGTTGGGAACCACTCCCGTAATTAATCGGGGTAGACGTGATCATTTACATATACATATACAAAATAAATTGGTGGGGATCCTTCATGTGAGGACAACAATGAGACACTTATGTGTAACATCCTCAAGTTTAAGGTACTAATTTTAATTAATTAAAGTGCCAAACAAATATTATCTAATTGTTTAATTATGAGTTAAATTAAAATCCTAACTACATGCTTTACCTACTTGTACTATATGTTTTGTACTTTGCAACTTAGCCATCAATATGGAAGTGTACAAGACTTTAAGCTCATTATACAAGTGATTTAAGCATAGGAAGGATTTAAGATGTAAAGAATAAGAAAGATGGTATTCAATTGGAAGGTTGCAAGATTTTGAAGGGGGTCAATTGCAAATTTTTGGCCAATGGAAGGCTATCAAGCCTCCCCAATCGATAACCCTCCCCATTTCACTCTTTCTTTCAAAATCCTGCACATACACACACACTCAAGAGAAGTTAGGGCTTGGAGAAAATTCTGCAAGTTTGGCTAAAAGGAGTTCAAGGCTTGATTGCAACTAATTCACAACTCAAGGTAATAATTACTTCATAACTCTAAGGTGTGTGTGGTTAGTGAAGTTCATTCCTTTCTTCATCCTTTAGTATGCTACCCTAGGATGAAAGAAAGCAAGAGACTAATGTAAGGAGGCATGTAGAGGTTAATGATTGATGATAACGTATTGGAATGATTCATGAATCTTAAAATCAAAGATTTCATAGGAAATTGGAGTTGGGAGATTCATGGATCAAATACAAGAATTTAATCAATGAAATAATCAAATTCTTGATGTTTAGATGTTACACAACATTCCTATATGTTTATATACATCATATATATCATAAAATCAAGTTTGGAGGTGTTTTGGTGGGTTGAAAACGAGTTTGGGACGAAGAAATGGCAAGCAGGACGTCAAAAAAGACGTCATTTCTGGCTGGTTGCAGAGGTGACTCGCCTTATGACTCGCCGAGTCGACATCAGATTTTGCATAAATTCGATTCCAGTGAGTTTTGACTCGATGAGTCACCCTTCTGACTCGTCGAGTCGAGCCCCTGTTCACCCAAAATACGTGTTTTAAGCCCTAAAATGGTACTATAACCCCTTGGGGTCATTCCATACTTATATAACATATAAATTATCATCAAATGTAGCCCACAAACATATAAAACTCAATAAAGAACCTAATGGTGTCGGCGAGTTCGGGATTTAAAAACCGAAAACTCTTAAATACTTTAATTGAGTTCCAAACATTGTGATATGATATAAAAAGCTTATAAATGCTTTAAATATCATTGTTTGATAGGTTTGGATCAAAATGGAGTGCCGGTTACCAGTCTTGGACGTTAAGAGACTATTGAGCAATAATTCTACACCAAGGCTAATTTAGCCTATTTCAGTGAGTTCTAGTATTGATATACGTGTTGCATTCATAATTACATGTTCATTTTAACTGTGACATTGTGCATATCTACTAAGCATCTACGATGCATTACATTGACTGTTATCATATGATCATGGCCTATGGCCGGAAACCTTACTTGATACCAACTATGCACATTGACCTCCTATTATGATTTGATTCCTTCTCCATTCATATGATTACTCTTGATTAACCCCTTTATGAGCTATGCTCATTTATCATTGGCCTCACTGGATATCCAGGTTATCATTATTATTATCAAGCGCCTTACTTTGTGTTTGTGCGTATAAATTCCTATACCACATGAGCTCGTGGGTAGGTGGCCGGACTTCGGGTGCCGGTTGGAGTTGCGCAACTGGACATTGATCCATAGCTGTTGGCAACGGCGGGTTAGCGGGTTACGTACCGCAACCTATGCAAATTAATGGGTTATGCCCACACTATTTTATAAAAAAGATATTGCACTTGTCATTTTATAATCATTTTCATTACTATTACATGTGTATGCTTGCACGCCTTATCAATCTAGTAACTCACTTAGCAAATTTTATTTGCTAACATCTCTCACATTTCATGTAATACAGGAAGTGTTGATAAAGGAAAGGAGGTTTCTAGAGTTTGAGCAAACCGTTACTGGATCCTAACTTTTGGTAATGCAAGAAGTGTATACATTTGGGAATTTGGATAGTGGTCTACCAACACCTTTGGTTATGTAAATATTGATACCCCCAATGTCTTTTGGGATGATGATGATGATTGTAGAATATATAGAAGTATCCTGTAACTTTAATGTATGTTTCAAATTATAGCTTTCAAGTAAACAGGGATAAGGACTCCGTGCGAACGGGTCATGCCCGATTTTCCTAAAAGTCTAATTAATTAACACTAATCAAATAAAATCCCATTAACTATTATATTATGTTGAGATGGGTGTTTCATTATGTGTCACAAACGATGATGATTTAACACGTTGGGCTGCAAGCAAAATTCGGACTAGATGCCCCAGTAAGTCTTGCAGAATGTGAGGAAAGCAACGTGCCACCTATGAGTATGGGCGATGATGATTTGACACGTTGAGCTACAAGCATGTGTTGGCAACACTTGTGTTGTGGTGTCATTAGTAGTATGTATATGGCAATGTAATGGGCCACCTGTGGGTGATGAAAACTAAACGTTACAGCGTGCTACTATGACCATATGGAACCCGTACCTTGGCCGGATTAGCCTAGATAGGTGAGGTGGATACCATAGTATTGAGATGGTTTCCTACCTTGGCCGAATTAGCCCGGATGGGTGAAGTGGATACCAAAAGAATGTGATTGTTCCCCATCTTAACTTAGCTAGGTCGGGCGGTGAAAGTGGAATTTGTGTGAATATTTAATTGTTGGAAAGTATATAGCCCTCGGGATGAGGACTTATCTTTATGGGAAACCTTGTACGTTACACAATTATTGCTTGACACCAACAGTCCTCGATGAGGATGAGGTGATCCCATTGTGACCTAGCCTTGGTCATCATAGGTCATTTGATATGAGTGCTTGGGGATTGGGTTTTGGTAGATGATAATTAATATGTAATTGTCGTTTATATTAATTTTAAAATTCACTAAACAACTTTTCTTGTTTACCTTTTAATTGATAACATTTTTACAGGTTTTGAGCTATCGCGGTGGAAGCGTCTCAGACTTTCTTGTTGTTGAAGATTGTAAACTCGAGACTAACGGTATGCTATAGTTGTCGTGTTGGGTTTGGGTAGCCAACTATCCGTCTTGGGCTATTTTGTTTGTAGGATATAACCTGTTTCCTTGTAGATTTCAATAGTTTTTATTTGGGTTTCATCACTTATGATGCATTAATGGTAAAAGTTTTAATTGTACCCTAATTTTCGCAAGTATTATTGTATTAATTAGGAGTAAAGCCATACAATAGCAACCTACTTTTGAAAATGTATCGATATGGTACGTCTACTTTTTTAATTGTCTATATGGTACGTGTACTTCAATTTTCTGTATCGATATGGTCATTCTACATAATAGAGCCCGGTTTTTAGATACGAAACAGGGTTCTAATGGTATGAAAAACAGGGGTCTATTACAAATATGGTCATATCGGTATGAATAATTGAAGTACAGGTACCATATCGATATTTAAAAAAGTAGACGTACCATATTGATAAATTTTCAAAAGTAGGCTACTATTGTATGGCTTTACCCCCTATTAATTATTATTAATTACACTTATAATATATATATATATATATATATATATATATATATATATATATATATATATATATATATATATATATATATATATATATATATATATATATATATATGTAATGATGTTATTGGTGCTTTAGTTCACGCAAATAACAAAACCAAAAATTACTATCTTGTAACTATAGTTTCTACTTGCTTCAAATAACACTTCCAATTTGTTATTTACATCATGCATTGAAGAATCAACATTCTTGTTCACATTCGGCTCATGATGAAATTGTAACCAAGGCTTGGCATAAACTCATATAAATAATAATTTTACCTTGAAATTATTAACCGATGGTTTATATAGATAATGATGTTTAGCCTATTTTATGTAATTGGTTCATTGGCCCGTTGGCCCATCCTTTTGTATTTATATCTCTACTTTCGTTATTGAATGAAAACATGGAACTTTGATAATCAAACATGGTATCAGAGCAATAACCCTAACCCTAATCCCTACCCTCTCTTTCTCCTAACCCTAACCCTAAAACGGCCGCCACCGACCACCTCTCGCCGCCGGCCACCTAGCGCAGCCACTGCTTCTTCTTCTTCCTTGTTCTCCCTTGCGGCCTCCATCTGCCGCCATCATCTCCCTTGCGGCCGCAATCTGCCGCAGCCCTCTCCCCTGAAATCTCCGCCAGCGCCGCCTACTGCCGCGCACTGCCGGCTGTCCTCCGCCCTGCTTCTCCCTTGCGGCTCCACCTCTCTGCCGCCGCCCAAACCATTAAACCCTAGCCGTCGCCTCCCTAAACCCTAACAGCCGACATCACCTTCCTGCCGCCGCAAAACCCTAATTCCTCTAAACCCTAGACGTCACCACCGTTATACTGCCGCCTGAATCCTCTTAAAACCGTCGCCGCCATCATCATCTATCTGAAAACCCTAAACCCTAATCGCCGTTTTTCCAAACCCTTGCCGCCGCTTTCATCTCCTTGCCGTCATAATCCGCCCAAAACATCCATAACCCTCTCCTAAAACCCTAAATCCGCCGCCGCATAAAACCCTAAAACCGCCGCAGCTCACCTATGTCTCTTCTCTATCGCCGCAGCCACCTTCTCCTTATCCCTCATCTGCGGCCGCCAACCCTACCTCGCCGGTAAGCAACCGGAAACAGCCCTTTAATCTCTAAAATGTCAAACACACAACCCACTACTTCCGCAAATCCACCAATGCCAACCATAACCCCAACCCTTAACGGCTATTGGACCTTTAACCCATACCCACCTCCACCTACTACGCTCCCTCAAGCATTCAGTACTATACCTTTGCAGCCACCGGCAAACACTCTTAACTCTGGGTGGTACATGGACACCGGCGCTACCTCGCATATATCCGCGGACACAGGTAATCTTACTACTGTTTTTAATAATTCATTACTTCCGTCTATCGTTGTTGGAAACGGGGCTAGTATTCCCGCTACCACCACCGGGCATAGCATTTTGTCCACATCTCATCGTCCTCTATATTTAAAAAACGTTCTTGTCACCCCTCAGATAATCAAAAACCTTATCTCCGTTCGTCGTTTCACTCGTGACAACAATTGTAGTGTTGAATTTGACAAGTTTGGTTTTTCTGTGAAAGATCTCACGACTCGTCAACATTTACTACGATGTGACAGTGACGGCGACTTGTACCCGCTTTCCACCATCAATCAATCTGCTTTTCTGTCTTCCAGTCACACAACCAGTCACACCATCTGGCACCAACGCCTCGGTCATCCGGGAGACGATGTGCTTCGTTTTCTTATTTCTAGTAAAGTCATTAATTGTAATACTACCAAACCTTCAAGTTTGTGTCACGCGTGTCAACTAGGCAAAAATGTCAGACACCCTTTCTATCCTTCAAGTACTGTCGTTAATGAGTCGTTTGATATAATACATTCAGATTTATGGACATCACCTATTACGAGCAATGGTGGCTTTAAGTACTATGTTCTGTTTCTTGATCACTTTTCTCATTTCCTGTGGGTGTATCCTCTTAAAAATAAAAGTGATGCGTTTGTCAAGTTTCAACAATTTCGAGCGTACGTTAAAACTCAATTTCAAAAAGAAATCAAAGCGTTTCAGTGCGATCATGGTGGTGAATTTGATAACACACCTCAACATAATCTTTTTCAAAGTGCTGGCATCCAATTTCGTTTCTCTTGTCCTCAAACATCCCAACAAAACGGAAAATCTGAACGCATGATTCGTACCATAAATAATTCCATCCGTGCTCTGCTATTTCAAGCTCACTTACCGCCTCGTTTTTGGGTGGAAGCCCTATTCATGGCTGTCCACTTACATAACATCCTACCATCCACTACTATCCAAAATTCAATCCCTTTCACGAAACTTTTCAACAAACCTCCCACATATTCCCATCTTCGTGTCTTCGGATGCCTCTGCTATCCCTACACCATTCCATCTCACAAGCTCCAACCTCGTTCCACCCCCTGTGTCTTTCTAGGCTATCCAACCAACCACCGAGGATATCGCTGTCTCGACATCGCCACTCACAAAATCATCATCTCCCGTCATGTTAATTTTGACGAGTCCCAATTTCTCTTTCCCACCATACCATCTACCACCACCTCCCAAAACACACTCCCTATAGATTCCCCTAAACCTTCCCCCATCGCTCGCTCCATTCTCACAAACCCAACTTCCGCACCCACACTCATCCCCACTTCTCCCAATTCTCCAGTCTCCTTTTCGGTCCCCTCTCCTCTTGATCAATCATCCCAACCCTCCCCTCCTCCACCTCATCCCATGGTCCCCTCTCCTCCTGATCAATCATCCCAACCCTCACCTCCTCCACCTCATCCCATGGTCACACGCTCCAAATCTGGCATCACTAAACCGGTCAATCGTCTCAATCTCAATGTCTCTCACGTCTCTCCTCTTCCTACCTCTTACCTCACTGCTCTTCAATCCCCTGACTGGCAAAATGCTATGAAAGACGAATTTAATGCATTACTTAAAAACGGTACGTGGAAACTTGTCCCGCGGCCACCAAAAGTTAATATTGTGCGTTCTATGTGGCTGTTTAGACATAAGTATCATGCTGATGGTACTCTGAGTAGGTACAAAGCCCGTTTGGTTGCAAATGGACGGAGCCAACAAAAAGGAGTTGATTGTGATGAGACTTTTAGCCCTGTGGTCAAACCTGCAACAATACGTACTGTCCTGAGCCTTGCGGTCTCTCGTGATTGGCCCATTCACCAATTAGATGTCAAAAATGCCTTCCTTCATGGCAACCTTTCTGAGACCGTCTATATGCATCAACCTCCGGGGTTTAAGCATGCTACTCATCCTGATTATGTCTGCCTCCTGCAGAAATCCCTATACGGCCTCAAACAGGCTCCACGAGCCTGGTTTCAACGTTTTGCTTCCTTTGCCACACGTGTCGGGTTCATTCACAGCAAAACTGACACCTCACTTTTCATCTTCCGACGAGGGTCTGAACTTGCATACCTTCTCCTGTACGTTGATGACATTATTCTCACAGCTTCGTCTACGGCTCTTCTACAGCGGATTATTGCCTTACTTCACACAGAGTTCGCCATGACTGATCTTGGTTCGCTAAATTATTTTCTGGGCATTTCCGTGGTTCGCAACTCGTCCGGCTTGTTCCTCTCCCAATCCAAATATGCCATGGAAATTCTCGAACGTGCTCACATGCTTAATTGCAACCCTAGTCGCACTCCAGTTGACAGTGAAAGCAAACCTGGTCCGGACGGCACTCCGGTCTCTGATCCTGAATTATACCGCAGTCTCGCAGGTGCTCTACAGTATCATACATTCACTCGCCCGGACATAGCATACTCTGTCCAACAAATTTGCCTCCACATGCATGATCCACGAGAGCCTCATCTAAATGCTTTGAAACGAGTTCTACGCTACATTCGTGGCACCACTGATCTTGGCCTCCAGCTTTTCCGTTCTCCCTTGCTTCAACTCACAGCCTACACAGACGCTGATTGGGCTGGGTGTCCGAGCACCCGTCGATCAACATCTGGATACTGCGTGTTTTTGGGTGACAACATCATCTCTTGGTCATCCAAACGTCAAAATACTACTTCTCGCTCCAGCGCCGAAGCCGAATATCGAGGTGTCGCTAATGTTGTCGCTGATACTGCATGGATTCGTAACCTTCTGTGTGAGTTACATCTTCCCTTGCAATCTGCTTCAATTGTGTACTGCGACAATGTTAGTGCTGTGTACCTATCTTCCAATCCTGTTCAGCATCAACGCACGAAGCACATCGAGATTGACATTCATTTTGTCCGTGACAAAGTGGCGGCCAGACATATTCGTGTTCTTCATGTTCCTTCTCGCTACCAGTATGCTGATATCTTCACCAAAGGTCTACCGTTTCAACTATTTGCCGATTTTCGTTCCAGTTTGAGTGTTCGTCCTTCTCCCCCTCAAACTGTGGGGGACTATTAACCGATGGTTTATATAGATAATGATGTTTAGCCTATTTTATGTAATTGGTTCATTGGCCCGTTGGCCCATCCTTTTGTATTTATATCTCTACTTTCGTTATTGAATGAAAACATGGAACTTTGATAATCAAACAGAAATTGCTCTCGAAATTACTCTTAGATCCTTGAATAGCTGTTTGCTAACAAAGTTTTTGCTAAATTTCTTGATGATTTGCGATTTCGAGATCGAGATCGAGATCGAGATCGAGAGAGAGAGAGAGAGAGAGAGAGAGAGAGTGTGTGTGTGTGTGTGTGTGTGTGTGTGTGTGTGTAGAGCTCGAGAAGTGTAGGAGATGCGTGAGTTTTGCATGAGCAGGTGATTTGATCTTATGCGAGAATTTGACACAATACATCCCTTAACTCATATTTTCATAACCTTACTAATTTATACCATTGCTTTCTTAAATTTTCTTTTTGCAACGGTTCTTCAAGAACTCTCTTTACCATTCATCTTCTTTAATTAAAATGAATATCACCAAACATAATATTTCAATTCTTTCTTGAAATAACAATATATACTTTTATAATAAGTCTTGAATTACATTAACTAAACTCAAATACTGTAATTAAAACTTAGAGGTGTTACCAGTAGTTCCTAACTACCTACTCCAAATTCCTAAGACTTCCTTGCACCAAACTAAGGAGTGATTGATGGTTTTGGTTGAGGCACCATGGCCGGGACACGAGGAGTCAATGCATATGCCCGTGCTATCGAGCATCGCATGTAGACCCTATAGAGTCTCAACCTCCATACAAATACAAACTTTCCATTCAAAAATATTACTTCATGTTGTTGCAACTACTTGATGTCTTATGTCCTTAATAAAATCTAATCAATCAACCCCTGATTGACGGAGAGAAGTCCCTATCATCCCCTCAATAACCACAAGTACTCGTTTTTCTCGTCTTTTTTTACTAGCGCTATGTAATACCTTTTGTAATTCATCCAACTCTTGCAGTGATCTGTCTCTCATAATTCCATCGAAATCCCAACACCAGAGTTCCTATTCATATCATATGTAATTTATTTTTAACTAAGCTTAAAATTTCATAATCATTTATCTAACCAGATTAGGTTGATCTTTTATCCCTAGTTTTTTAACAAACTAGCCTAAATTTATGCCAAATTTCTTAGAACCTTACCAAATAATATTTCTTCGAGTCTATTAATGTTTTACTTGTTAATTAATTAATGAATACAACATACGAGTTTTTTTTTAAGCGGCAAACTATCCTACTCTCAGTCCTAAACTACTGCTTTACCCCAATACTTACTTTCTCCACCTAAATTTCAACTTACCTCCAGCGGAAGTCGAACCCGTGACCTCTCACTTACGTAACATCCCTCTTACCAAATGAGCTAAACCCCATTGCAATATACCAGTTGTTTCATTATTCAACAATCAACATAATTCAATTGTTTTAAATGAATTAATCAAAAGATATTAAAAAAATTTGGGACGATCTCAAAATTAGTCAACTTTTGAAGTGGTGTGTTTGAAAATATCCGATCATCTACTTATTTACCTTCTATTTTAATGATAACTAGTTTATTACCCGCGTATTATGCGGATATTTTTAATATATATAAAATGTAATAAATAAAAAGATAAATATATAAATATTATTTTTTAAACAAAAGTATATAAGATAATATTATTATTTATTATGACCTATTAGTTTTGTATATTTCTAAATATATTTGAAGAGTAATTATTTGCTTATATATTTTTTAAACTTTTATTATATTATCTTACTAGCTTATTTACCCATGTAAACATGGATATTTTTTAAAATTATTTTTGTTTTTTAAAAGTTTAATATAAAATTAAGGATTTCTTATGAAAAAAACCAACGTGTTTTTTTTTTGTGTTTTCATCCATTCACATTATTTTTTTCAGAAAAATCCTCAAGTTAATTTTTTTCATTTAGTGAAATTTTGACTATAAGAACCTGATTTTCCAGTCTTTAAAAACTCATCTACCAATTATAACCTGACTCTAATAGACAAATTTCACGAACCAAAAAAAAAAAAATTAGCTTGAAGATTTTTTGGATAAAAAAAATAACATTGAGAGAATAAAACACAAAAACCATGAAAATTTATTGATTTTTTCGTAATAACCCTTAAAATCAAATACAAATTTACTTATAAATAATTTTTTCTACTAAAAATAATTTTAAAAATAATATTGAATTATTTAAAATTTTAATGTGTTTCCTTTATTGCATTTCATGAATTAAATAGGAAAGTATTCAAAATAGATTTTTCTTTTATTAATAATAGATAAATTAGTAAATGAAATATTTAATTATGAAAAAATGCGGGAAAATGAAATTTTAATGCGATGAGGAAGCGACATGTGTCATGAATTGTTTTCTTTTATTAATATACTAGTTTATTACCCGCGTATTACGCGGATATTTTTAATATATAGAATATAATAAATAAAAAGATAAAAATATAAATATTACTTTTTAAACAAAAGTATATAAGATGATATTATTATTTATTATGACCTATTAATTTTGTATATTTCTAAATATATATGAAGAGTAATTATTTTCTTATATATATATTTAAACTTTTATTATATTATCTTATAATTAATAAGTTAGTAGATTATTAGATTTGTTAATTTGAAATCCCGTATATATTCAGCACCTCAATGATTTTCTCATCAAACACATGAAGAAACAAGCTCAATAAATGTGTTTAATAAAGAAGAAGACAATATGAATGTTTGTATGTTGATGGAACAGTGGCGGCTGGTAAGAATTCAAAATGTCAACCGTGTGTCTTTCATAAAGTAAACCCTAGGAGCCTTTTATAGGCTCCTTTAATTAAGTTACAAGACTTGGCAACATTTGCCCCTACACTATTACTTAAACATGAAATACATAGAAATAAATACAAGACAAATTACAATGAGAATAAATATTACAAAACAACTCCTAGGATCGAAATAATAAATCTAACAATCTCCCCCTTTTCGATCACTTAGGAGGTCCTGGAACTCGGGCATGATCTGTAGATTCACGAAGACCAAGTATGACGTCGAAGCGTCTGGTTACTTGTCTTATATGTAGCCTCTCGTTCAGGTATTCAATGCCGCTGAGTGTATCCTGTATCTCCTGTGGCGAGCATCTAAGTTCTGGATTTGGTTGAGCGTCAAAGTCTTGAACTTTCTGAGTGAGCACTGCTCGAACCAATCTGATAGTGCCGTCGGAGTAACAAGGAAGATCCTCAAAGCGCATGAATCTTTTCTGTCCTTTCTGATTCAAAAAGATAACCCCTGGCTGTCCTCGAAGCAAAACTTTGTAAGCCGGATAGTGGTCTAGCAAAAATACATCTTGTTCAGGAGCTTTCAGACCCACTTTGACTAATGCAATCTCAATCGCCATCTGGAAATCTCTGAGGCACATAATGATTGATCGGCGATTCATGCATCGAACCAGGGCTGCTAAGGCAGTCATATGTGTAAAACGACCCTTGACTCTATTGACCAATTTTCTGTGCAGTCGTTCTACATCGTCTATGTTTACGAAGTCAAGGTCGCTCTCATACAGTTCTTGAATGGTACCGTCTTCTCTAAGTACCTCGAAGGCTGGAGTGTAGACTCTGGCTCTCTTGTACATATGAATATTATTGATTCTGACTAATTTGGACTTTGACCAGTATTTGCTCTTATCTCTCGTTTCTCTAAGCATCATCTGATTGTATTCGGCTTGAACGCATCGAGAAGCATCGGTCATTACCATGAGAAGACGTCTACTGTAGGATCCCGGGTTCTTTCTAGACCATTTTGAACCTTTCTTCCAGGAAAAGATTTTTAAATTGATCGGCCGGGAACTTCTTCAAGAATTCTTTTAATCCCTGGACCGGAGGTTCTTCTAATTCTTTAGGCGGAGCCTCAAGAAGTTTCAATACACGGTCTCTCCGGTCCTGACATAGTCCTTCTTTCGTTTCCGCATCCAGAGTGTGGACTTCTCCCAAGGAGTACCACTTTATCCATTCCTCATCTGTTCTGTCATATGATGCGGGGACTTCTTTGGTATCAAAACAGTCCACAGTTCTGGCTCCGGAAGATTCAGCGATATCGGAGAGTGGAGCAGATTGAGTTGGAAGGGTTGTTTGGACTGATGGGGTACGTATCACTGGTGGAGGTGTGGGAGTGGGTTGGATTGATGGAGTTTCTGTGGTAGTGACTGAAGGTGGTTGGATGGAGGAAGATGTTTGTGGTTGGGGTTCATGGGGTGGAGATTGGGGTTCAGGTTTTGGTGTGAGAAATGTATAGTCGATTTCATTATCAGAATCTGAGTCAGACACTAATATGATTTCGACTTTTTCATATTTGGGCTCATAAATCACCATTGCTGACGTGGGGTCTAACGAAGCTGGGCCCTCAATTTGTAGAGGTTCAAAATCTATCATCATCGCTTCCGTAGCCTCATGTGTCTGATCCCCGGACCCAGACCCTTGAATTTCTGCTGTTTCAGCCTCTGCTCCCCCTAGAATGATCATCGAACCCTCATGATGAACTTTTTGACGTTTCTCCCCCTCATGACGATCAGGGTCGTCCTGGTCGTCATGTTTTCTTTTAGGGGGCTCAGCTTGAGTGCGGCATTGGAGATCTATGACCGCCGACTCGAGGCGATCCATCCTTGAATTGAGCTGCTATTGGACTTGAAGAATTAGGCGATTAAGTGCATCAAGCTTGTCCGAGAGCTCCGCCATTTGAAGTTGGACTGAATGGGATCCTGGTGAGGGGCCGGCTTCGGAGGCGACACCCTTACCCTTTATAAGAGAAAGAAGGGCAGTGTGTCGTTCCTCGGCTGCCTCCCTTTGGGCGTCCAGGTCAGCCCGGGTGATAACTCCGGCAGCACGTAATGCTGCCGTTAACATCTCCAAATTGATGGGGAGATGGCCGGAAGTGGACGGCGTAGATTGAGCCATTCCCGGTCTTCCTTCCGTCATCTCTGGCTCCACTACGGGATGCTCAGATCCGGAAGTTTGTGGAGCTGCCACGGAGGCAGCTCTTGGGGATGCCACAAAGGCATCGTGCACGGTGTGTATATGTGGGGATGGAATCGTGGGCGAAGGAAGGTCGGTCACGTGGGGAGGAGTGTGACCTCTTTCAACACCGCCACTCTCCGAATGAGAGGGCGATGGAGTGTGTGGAAGATCCCCGTGGAATGAAGTGGTTTCCCTTTGAGGGGAAACCAAGTGGATGGTTGGGGTTGTTTCGACCGCTGGACTAACGGTCTTTTGAATGGGAGTCCGGCTAATGGGGCTTGGTTCTCCCTCAGATTGCAAATCCATCGGTCTTATGACAGAGACGATTCTTTCAGAATCCGCCGTCTCTGCCGTCTCACCTACAGCACCCTCCCTTACACTCTCAAACTCCCGCTCACCAAAACCCATAGATTGTTGTACATGCATCCTTTCTCTCTCATTCTCACTCTCTTGTTGCTCACCTTCGGACTGGTTAGTCTCAGTCGATTCTGACTGAGACTCATCCGGATAATACTCTCTCATATATTCCCTTACCCGATCTGTACCCCTCGACCTTGTAAGAGTAGATAACGGAATTTTCATCACCTGTACCGTCGGGGCCCCCTTTGGCAAAGTCAATTTTTGGATAGCCACGGTGGGGTAGACATCAGCCTCCGGACGCTCATGTATGTCTTCGTCCTGATCCATTGCGCATTGAATAATGAGTTGAAGGAACCTTTGATAGGGGACATACTAGCGACCTTTCTTGGTGCTTCTTTCTACGTGGACTCTTCTTAATTCTTCAAAAATGAAAGCCGCATAGTCCACGTGTCGGTCGAAGGCAAAGCCAGTGAACATGGCTAATACCTGGGCCGCCGCTGAGTCGTGACCGGAATGCTTGGCTGTTAGGCACTTGTTTAGCACATCGAAGAGAATCCTCCAGTGGGACTGAAGGTTTTTGGTGCGGAAGTCGGAAGGTTTGGTAAGAGGGCCGTCATAACCTAGGGTTTGAATTTCAAAGAGGGCTTCTGATACGGATGGGTTTGGATCGAATGAGTCAATGGAGGGAAGATAGTCTTGTATGGGAAGACGAAGGATGTGACGGATGGCTGCGGTTGTGATTTTGACTGGAACGCAGTCAATGGTGGAGGTGAAGTGAGGTTCGGGGTCGGTTATGAATTGGAGCCTGTTCCAGAATTGTTGGAGGTAAATCTGGGGAACGGCTATGGCAGTTGAAAGGGCATAGTATATGGGATGGCGGGTGAGGATGTCAAAGGCAAGGGTTTGGGATTCTTTTGGGAGGATAGAGACGTCGAGTTGCCAGTTATGGGGGATAAACTCGACAAACTCGGCGCTCGGCAGAATGGCTTCCTCGGGTAGCTGAGCGTTATTATTAGGGATAGGAGGATGGGGTACGGTAAGAACGATTGCCGGATCCATTATCCTGCAAAGTGCAACAAAGTTAGAATCATAAGATATGATAATGCATTGATGTGAAGTCTAGATGAGCGTGAAATAGAAAATGTCTGATCTGTTTAACATCGGGTCTTTATTAGCAGAATAAAATTCCACTAATAAAGTCCAAAGTCACTCGTTAAGAGACCGATGTTAGATAAGACCGTTTCACTCAAACACTGATCCTAACTCTAATCAATGATGCACTTGGATGGAACTATTTTTGAGATTTTTAATTTATATGAAAATGCAGAAATGGAAAACATGTAAAAATGAAAATTTTAAAAAATCCTAAGTGTTGGATTTCGGATGGTCCGAATTCGGATGTACAGTGTCATCGAATTTGGATCAGTCCGAAATGGAATAATGCATGAATGATGTGAGTGAGACCGAATTCGGATGAGGTGATAAATGGGGACCGAATTCGGATGATGGCCCGAAGTGTAATTCATGAAATGAGTGAATGTGGTCCGAATTCGGATGTGGTGTGAACATGGTCCGAATTCGGATGGTGACTTGTGAAAATGCATGCAATGAAATGGAAATGTCCCAATTTCGGATGGTACCTGGAATTCGGATGAGGACCGAATCCGGGTATCATCCGAATTCGGATGCATAGTGGTGAACATACTTAGACAATTTTTCAATTTTTGAAAATTTTGACCCTGATGTGATGGTTCGAATTCGGATCAACAGTGAACCGAATTCGGATCAACAGTGGTCCGAAATGAGTTTTGTACTTTGAAAATTTTTGAAACTATTCTAAGTCGGACATCCGAATTCGGGTGGTGGTCCGAATTCGGACATCCGAAACTGCATGAGTGCAGTTAATGTTCATGCAAAATATAAACGTGAACAGTTGGAATCTTACTGAAAATGCATGAAATTACAGATCCTAAACTAAAACAACCTAAGGAACATTTTATCTAACTACAACTAAGAAAAAATAACACATTAAAGGACCTAAAACTATCAAAAACCGAGAATAAAAAAGAAGGAAAAATAAAAAATCAAACACATAAAAGAAGACATTAAAAGCTAAAAGAAAGTTAAAAAGATGTTACCTTGAAGTGCCGAAGATGAATGAAGCAAGAAAAACCAAAGAGAATGATTGTGCAAAAGCTTGGAAATGGTAACAATGGTGGATAGTGGACGGTGTTCGTCGACAGAGAGAGAGAAAGAGAAGAAGAAAGCTTGAAGATGAAGTAAAGTAAGACATTTGACCGTTTGACCACCATTTAATATGCCTCCACGCGGGTCGGGTCCGGGTCAAGCAGGATCCGCGCCCCAAAATGAATGGGCCGCCGGATTTGGACTCAACCCACACACAACACAAAAAAAGATTTGGGCTTTTAGGAAATTAAACACAAAAAGAAATTTTGGTCCAATACAACATAAAATAAAAATATTTTTGGTATTTTCTTTAATTTTGAAGTTAAAATAAAATGAAATGAAGTAACTTAAAATCTTTTTGGTTTTTTTGATAATTTTGAAAGTTAAAATCTTTTTGATATTTTCTGACCTATTAAATTAACACTTAAAATTAAATTAAAATTAAGACTATCCTAAAATTAAAAAAAATTTAACTATAAAAGAAATAAAAAGAAACACAGAATTATAAAATTTAAAAATCCTAACTCTACTCCCCCTCAAATAAATACCAATCCTTTTTTTCCTTTTTCTTTTCAGATTTAAAACACTACAACCCTTATTAAGCCTTACAAATACAGTCAAACCTGGATATTGTTTGCATCCCACTCCATGATGAACAATTCACACAGCAATTTATCAGGATCATTAATTATTAAAAATATGCGCAGATAAGGAAATAATGAGTTTCAATTTTGTGACATAATCCTTAAATTTAAATAACAGATATTTTCTAAAATAAAGGAATTTCAATCATGGTAGATTGAAATAGAATTATATAAGACAATATCTGATATTTAATTGGAAGGTGGATTCAACATGCCGATATGAGATACTAAAAACCGAAAACGAGGTTCGTCTAAAGCTTTAGTAAATATATCCGCTAGTTGGTATTCCGTGCCAACAAAATACAACTCAATGGTTCCCTTTTCCACGTGATCTTTAATAAAATGATACCTGATATCTATGTGTTTTGTTCGAGAGTGCTGCACGGGATTGCAGGAGATGGCAATTGCACTTCGAGAGTCACAGTAAATAGGGATATTGGTGAGTGAAAACCCATAATCGCGTAATTGTGTTCTCATCCACAGCACTTGTGAGCAACAGCTTGCAGCTGCTACATACTCAGCCTCAGCTGTGGATGTGGATACACAATTCTGCTTTTTGGAAGACCAACTCACCGGTCTATCGCCTAAAAACTGTATTCCTCCCGATGTGCTTTTTCTGTCCACTCTACAACCTGCAAAATCAGCATCTGAAAACGCGGTAAGATCGAAATCGGTTCCCTTTGGATACCATAGACCAAGTTCGGGTGTACCCTTAAGATAACGAAAAATGCGTTTTACCGCAGTTAGGTGTGATTCTTTTGGGTCGGCCTGAAATCTAGCACAAAGACATGTTGAAAACACTATATCCGGTCTACTGGCAGTCAAGTATAGTAAGGATCCTATCATCCCTCTGTAAGTTGTATTATCGACACTTTTCCCGGAAGGATCGGTGTCTAACTTACAGTTGGAGGCCATGGGAGTTGCGATACTTGTGCAAGAGTCTAACTTATACTTCTTGAGAATGTCAAGAGTATATTTCGACTGGTTCACAAAAATCCCATCCTCAAGTTGTTTGACTTGTAGTCCGAGGAAAAAGTTCATTTCCCCCATCATACTCATCTCAAACCGAGACTCCATTAGGGCTGAAAAATCCTTACAAAAATTACTGTCAGTAGATCCAAATATAATATCGTCAACATAAATCCGTACTAGCATTATATGTGGGCCTTCCCTTTTTGTGAACAGAGTTGTGTCCACCACACCTTTATAGAAACCGGTAGAAATAAGGAAATTCGAAAGACTATCATACCATGCTCGAGGTGCTTGTTTTAAACCATAGAGGGCCTTATCTAGCACATAAACATGGTCAGGTTTATGTGCATCAACAAAGCCTTGTGGTTGTTCAACATACACTTCCTCGTTAAGTTCACCGTTTAGAAAGGCAGTCTTGACGTCCATTTGGTACACTTTGAAGTCTTTGTGTGCCGCGTACGCCAAGAAGATTCTGATTGCTTCGATCCATGCAACTGGAGCGAAGGTCTCGTCATAATCTATCCCTTCTAGTTGTCGGTAGCCTTTGGCAACAAGTCTTGCTTTCTTCCTTATCACAATTCCGTTTTCATCTCGTTTGTTCTTAAAGATCCACTTCGTTCCGATGACTGTGCGGTCTTTTGGCTTGGGAACTAACCGCCATACTCTTAGCTGTTCGAACTGGTTGAGTTCCTCTTGCATTGCAATTATCCAATCCGGATTTGTCAGGGCTTCATCCACACGAGTGGGCTCTATCATACTCAAGAATGATGCATAGAGACATTCATTAGCAGATGCCCTACGAGTTTGGACTCCTGTTGATACGTCACCAATGATTTGCTCTGTTGGGTGACTGCGGGTCCATTTGATCTCGTGTGGAAGGGGTGCTCGGGATGGAACCTCTATGGTTAATATGGGAATGGATGAGGATTCATGGTCAATGGTTTCAAATGATGGTACCACATGTTCTGGTTCAATTTCCGAGTGTTCAGGTGAAGGAAGAATCGTTGGTATTATATGAGAGGGTATTACTGGAGTTGATTCAACTGCGGATGTGTCGGTGGATGATGTGGATGGATGAGGATATGTTTATGAAGATGGAGCGGAGAAACTTTGCGGCGCAGATGAACTGGAAGGATTACCTACATTATTAACAACATTAGACACACTAGCGTTAGGACCGAAAAATTCAACATAAAAAGGATCAAATAAATTAACCAAATCAGAAGAAGAAAAAGAAATGGGGTTATTCGAAGAGTCTCCAGGCATTTGAGTAATGCGTGGTCCTGATTGATCAACTTCGGGTGCCAGTTCAGCCAACTCATCAAATGTGACGTGCACACTTTCATTGACTGTTCTGGTTCGGGTATTGAATGCGCGATACGCCTTCGAGTTGGATGAGTATCCAATGAAGATCGCTTCATCCGCCTTTTCGTTAAATTTCCCGAGGTTGTCTCTGTCATTCAGCACATAGCACCTGCAACCAAATACACGTAAGTACTTGATAAATGGTACTTTATTCAAAAAGAGTTGGTAAGGAGTTTTGTTAAAGCGCTTATGGATGATGGAGCGATTCTGTGTATAGCATGCTGTTGATACGGCTTCGGCCCACAAGAACGGAGGTAGCTTTGAGTATGTGAGCATTGTGCGAGCGGCTTCTACTAGCGTACGGTTACGCCTTTCCACGATCCCATTTTGTTGAGGTGTTCGAGCAGCAGAGTATTGATGCTGAATCCCTTTGGATCGAAGGAAGCCCTCCACTACCGAGTTCTTGAACTCCGTGCCGTTATCTGATCTGATTGATTGTACTGACAGCTGCTGTTGGGTCTCGACACTCTTGATAAAATCAATGATTTCTTGAGCTGTCTCGTCCTTGGAACGCAAGAACCTGACCCAGGTATATCGAGAATAATCATCAACGATAACCAACACATATCATTTTCCATTTATGCTTTGAGTTCTCATTGGTCCGCATAAATCCATATGAAGTAACTCCAAAACTCTTTTTGTTGATGGTTCGGGCTTTGGTTTGTGAGATGATCGTTTCATTTTTCCTTTCTCACATGCTCCGCACAGATGGTCCTTTTCGTAGCGCAACTCAGGAATCCTTTGACCAATTGCTTCGCAGCCAGCTTGTTGATATTATCAAAATTCAAATGGGATAATCTTCGATGCCACAACCAAGAGTCTTTTGAAGAGGCTTTTGATAGTAGACAAATGTTATCCTTCACTACAAGCTTAGATACGTCAATGGTGTAAAGGTTAGATTTTCGGGAACCAGTCAAGATTTCTTTTCCATCCATGTTTTTAACACTGCTGTTCTTAGCCCTAAACGTTACTTCTAGTCCTTTGTCGCAGAGCTGTCCTATGCTAAAAAGATTATGAGATAACCCCTCAACATAGTCAACGTCCTTGATGACCAGATTATTTAGAACTAAGTCCCCGTATCCTTTTATTTGAGCCTGATGGTTGTTCCCGAATTTCACAGTTACACAATACTGTTCAACAACGTTGGACAGCAATTCTCTTCTTCCTGTCATGTGCTTGGAGCAACCCGAATCCATATACCAAATGGACTTAGCCTGAAAAACACATAAATTCATATAATGAAAAACTATATGCAGTCAAACACATCCATTTTTAATTCACAATCAAACCGTGTTCTGAACCGAGATGTTCAGAAAACATGATGAGATAAGACCGGGTCCTGGGCTGTGTGCACAGAAGCCAAACGTGTCGGTTTAAGCACAACCGACAAGCAAAAGAACGGGTCCTAGTCTAAGGTAACTAGAAGCCATTTCTTTGAAGCACGGGTCTTGATCAGAAGTAACCAAGAACCATCTGCATTAAGATCACACAACCTTGGGTACCCACCTCAATATGGGTCCCTTTTTGTTAGGATTTCCAGATTTATATGGCACGTGTACAGATTTAGAAACCCAACTAGCATTTGTGTGTGGTCCAGATGCACAACCCTTTGGAATCCATTGAAGATTGGATTTATTGAGTTTTGGAACCTTAGGCACTGAAATTGCCTTCGGTTTTTGTCTTGTTGAGACCTTTTTGACCGTTGCTTTGGTTTTGGGCCTTGGCAACGGACATATCTCAACTTTGTTTGTGGCCGATGATGCACTATTTTTAGTTTTCTTTTTCCGAATACGTTTAAAAGGATAAGGCACAAAAGCATTCATTTCAGGAACCTGTCGTCTATATTTAGTTGGACATAGATTAAACAAATCCTTGAAAGAGTACTTTAACGGAATAGTAGAATTCGGTACATCATTACAAACATTGTCACACACTTTGTTACACAAATTGTCTTTAGAGATTACAGACATCCTATCTCTAGTAACAAATTCACTTGGCATTAAAGCCTTCTTCACAAAAAAACTTGTAAAATCCTGCATGGTGGTTTTTGGGACTCTCCTTATATGATCTGTAGGAACAAAACGATTAGAGTCAGTAAGCATGGAAGATTTAGACTTGACAGACTTTTCTTTTTGGTGGTGAGTGGGTTTCTTAAAAGACTTGGATTTTATCTGAGTCTTTTTAGGAACCTCATTTTTGAAAACTTTTGAGCACTCACCTTTGACAAAGATAGAAGAAGATTCAGCTGTAGCCTTACCTTTATCTGATGACATACATGGAATTTTTAGGGAATGAGAAAGTGTTTGTTGTTTTGAAAGATCTTTTAATTGTTGTGAAACTATTTCAAAATTTTCTCTGTAGACAGTGACTTCCACAGTTTGTTGAAAAGATTGATTTACCAATTCTTCTTCTCTCTTAAGAAGAGCATCTTGAAGATCAAGTGCTTTCTCTTGAGACGACTTCAATTCCTTTTCTAAAACAATGATTTGTTGTTGAAGAACTTTTGCAGGAATATAAAGTTGAGGAGTTGATTTTTCAGTTTCAGTGTTCAATTCAGTTTCTGAATAAGTTGACGAGAGATCTTCCTCTAAAGTGGGTACTCTAGAAGAATAACTCTCGTTAAGTTCTTCATAATGAAAAGAAATTTCTTTATCTTTACGCGCAACACGTTTCTCATTTTCTTGGTTTAAAACTTCTTTTGATGACTCAAAAAAGAAAGATTTAATACCGGCTCCCATATAATTCATGTCATAAAATACAGGTAAGACATTTTGTGCTTTTTCCAAATATTTAGGATTTTTAAAACCAATTCCCTGTTTAGAATGGTAAAACCTAGTTTCTTTGGGCTGATTTAAATGGATAGTTTGTTCTGTTTGACCCCTTTTCAAAAATGCATCGTCAAGGGTCTTTATTCTTGCGTACAAACTTATCCTTTCTTCTTCAATCATTTTGTATTTTTCTAAACTGTCTATATTTTCCATATTTACCACATCTAATTGTTTTGTAAGAACATAAATTTCTTCTTTTAAAGAGAGTTTTTCTTTTGAAAGCGTTTCCATGCAAGATTCAAGGTATATATTCCTATCCTGAACATCTACTTTTTCTATCAACATCTGTTTTATAACATTATGATTAGTTAACCATTTTGCATGATATAATTCAGATGATTCTTTCAGAATATGAGCTTGATGTTCAGCCTGTACACACTTTGCAGTTTCAGCTTTTAATCTATCTTGTAGATCAAGTATTTGTGTGTGTAGTGTACATTCATTATCTACAAATAATTTATTTACATGTGCAGGAATGTAATAGGAATATACCTCACTGGACTCGGAACCGGATGTGGAGCATTCGGGATCGTCGGTTGTAGCCATCAGACATGCTGGTGGATGTTTCATTGTCTCCCCCTCAGCAGCAATGTCTGAATTTGCAGCAGTGACATCAGTACAAGTCTCCAACCCCTGACGATCAACCATATAGCAATTCTTGCCCTTTTCATCCTCGTCTTCAGAATCTTCAGCATCCCAGTAGTCCTCCTGGGCGACGAGGGCTAACGCATCCGATTTCTTCTTTGCAGCCTCGAGCTTTCTTTCGTAATAAGCAACGTCTCTCTCGAAGTTATTCTTGCATTCCCTAGCAAAGTGGCCCGGTTTGCCACATTTGTAGCAGAGACGTTCATCAGTGGCCTTTGGCTCATCTGCTCTTGGCTTCTCCTCTCTTCTTTCCGCCGGCCTCTTGTCGGCCCTGCGGTGCTCGCGGCTATCATCACGCCTCCGGTCCCTGCGGTCATCCCGACGATCATCCCTTCGATCGTCCCGCCTGTCATCTCGCCTGTCATCTCGCCTTTCATCACGCCTTTCATAACGGCGATCATCGCGATAGTCGCGTCTGTCATCATACCGGCGATCATCCCTATCATCCCTTCTGTAGTCATCTCTGCGATAGTCATCGCGGCGGTCATCCCTCCTATCATCTGAGTACCTCCGTGGACCGGTGTCATAACGGAGTTGGTTGTTGGTCTTGTTGGAGAACCGTCGCTGTTGAAGACGGTTGGTCCACAAGGCTATCTGTTCTTGGATCGAAGCTTCCTCCTCATCATAAACCTCACGCGGAGGAGAAGCATACCTGTACTGAGATGATGAAGAACCAGGAGCAAAAGATGGTGTCGGAATCTGCGTATTGGTGATCAAGGCTAGCGAATCATTCGGTTTCAACCCTGTGTTGGCTGACAGCAGTAGAGAGGCCAACTGATTTGCCATCAGCTTCTGTTGATCCACATCCCCTTGATATTTCTTAAGCTCCTTAAAGACGACATTTATGGATACCTCAGGAATGTTCAAGACTCTTTTTGTTGCCCTACATGCAAGCTGCCACTCGGGGGCTAAGGCGGCAAAGAATTGGATGTTTATGTCATCCCTATCCTTCTTGATGTGCAGTTTATTCAATTCGTTAAGGACTGCACAGAACCTGGTGAATGTGGATTGCAGAGATTCCCCGTCTTTGGCGCGGGATTCTGAAAACTTTGCCTTCGCCTCCTCAATTTTGGCACGATCATCGAGATCTGCCCCCAGCATTTGGATTTCCAGCTCGTCCCACATTTCTTTTGCAGACATTTTACTGTCTACACCGACCAAAATATCAGTGGGGAGGGCTTGATAAATCAGATACTCGGCCCTCTTATCAGCGTGCTGGCGATCCCTCTCGGCGTCATTTGCCGGCTCTCTTTCAACTTTTGAGGCTTGAACAGGGGGGTCAGCCTCGGGTCTGGCAGCTATCTCTCTATAGTAGATGACGGGTCCTTCAGATATCGATTGAAGCATCAGATTCCCGAGAGGTTGCATTCCAACGAATTTCAGGAACCGGGCTTTCCATTGTTCGTACTCATCGGGATAGAGAACCGGTGGTCTGTTCTCAGATCCGAGTACAAGAGCTTCGCGAGACATGATGATTATAGGTGTTGATTACGAATATGGAGATCTTAGAGGTGGAAACTGAACACGGATGGGTTGGACATAAAACAGAATATTCTGAATTCGGATGATGAGTTCGGATGAACAGTGTTTCGGATGGGGTAACCAAATTCGGATTGTATGAATTCGGATGGGTTGATTCGGATGTGTGTATTTCGGATGGGTGATTTCGGATGGCTAGATTTCGGATGGGTGCACACAGTAATTCGGAAGGATATGGATCGGATGAAGGTCAAATTCAGAGAATGTCCTATATCGGATGAACAGTACTACTTGGGGGGACCAAATTAGGATGACCTAAGTTCGGATGGACCTATGGACCGAATTCGGTTGAACCGAATTCGGATGAACAGTGAAATGGCCGAATTTGGTTGGTCCGAAATAGGGACAGTGGAAGGACCGAAATCGGATGGTCCGAAATGGTGAGGTCCGAAATTGAAAATTTTAAGAACAAGTCCCAAACAGTGAAAAAATGGAAAGCCTTTCCTGAACTTCGGATGGTCCGAAGTTCGGATTCGACCGAATTCTGGTCCGAAATTGGCTTATTGGGTGTCCGAAATTCACCTAAGTATGGTCCGAATTAGGATGATTGTGAGGTCCGAATTTGGTGCCTAGGTGGTCCGAAATGCTACAGTATGTAATCCGAAATACAGCAGGTTTTTACGTTTTTCTAAGGCAGAATAGGCAGAATTCGATTTTTATCAGATTTAAAGCCTAAAAATAGTTCTAAATGATTTATAAACTATTTTAAACACTTTTGGTGATTTAAAACAACCTAAAAAACACTTAAAACTAGCATGAACACGTAAAAAACCCACTTAAAAAACCCATATTTTCAAGCTTAAAAATGGTCGATTCTTGATGATTTTAACAAAGATATGGAAGTAAATGAGTTTAAAATCAGTAGATAATGATAATGTGATGTTTATAGGACCATTATAACACAAGAAACACGAAAAAACATGGAAAATGAAGATCTAACCGGCTGAAAATGGAAGAACTCGAAGAACATGAACAAAACCCAGCAGAATCCGAGAGAAATCAGTTGAAATCCACCCCTCTGAGCTCTGATACCAATTGTTAATTTGAAATCCCGTATATATTCAGCACCTCAATGATTTTCTCATCAAACACATGAAGAAACAAACTCAATAAATGTGTTTAATAAAGAAGAAGACAATATGAATGTTTGTATGTTGATGGAACAGTGGCGGCTGGTAAGAATTCAAAATGTCAACTGTGTGTCTTTCATAAAGTAAACCCTAGGAGCCTTTTATAGGCTCCTTTAATTAAGTTACAAGACTTGGCAACATTTGCCCCTACACTATTACTTAAACATGAAATACATGGAAATAAATACAAGACAAATTACAATGAGAATAAATATTACAAAACAACTCCTAGGATCGAAATAATAAATCTAACAAGATTTTGTTTGATTTGAATTTAAAAGTGGATTATATTAGATTTGGATAGATTTAATTAATAATTTAGTAGAGTATTAGATTCTGTTTGATTTGATTTGATTTGAATTTAAAAGTGGATTATATTAGATTTGGATAGATTTGATTTAAATTTCTTTATTATTTTTAAAATCTATAAATGCCACGTGTCGATTCATGGTGACGACACGTGGCTTCACCAGAAATGAGTATAGTTACTCTTTTAATAGTATAGATAGATATAGATATAGATAATTAACAAGTTAGTAGATTATTAGATTTTGTTTGATTTGATTTGATTTGAATTTAAAAGTGGATTATATTAGAATTGGATAGATTTAATTAATAAGTTAGTAGAGCATTAGATTTTGTTTGATTTGATTTCAATTTAAAAGTGGATTATATTATATTTGAATAGATTTGATTTAAATTTCTTTATTATTTTTAAAATCTATAAATGTCACGTGTCGATTCATGGTGACGACACGTGACTTCACCAGAAATGAGTATAGTTACTCTTTTAATAGTATAGATAGAGATAGATTTCTTTTTTGACAACAGAAACTTCATGATGTGTATCTTATAATATTTTTTTTATTTGTTTATTGTGATGAAATTAATTTTATAACCTAATAATTCAAAAACTATCATATGATAAAATCTTTTTATATTTGACAAAAGGTAACAAAATATTAAAGATTTAATATAAAGCAGACAAAATTTTTAACATGTAAATTTACATAAATATAATAAAAAGTACATTTCATAAAAAAAATAGTATCATGAAAATTATGGTTAAATTGGTTTTTTGCTTATTTTTTTGAGTATTTTTAAATATATATAATTATTAAATTAAAAAAGTAAATAACAAATATATTTCTTCGATCTAGCCAGATTAGCTTAGGCCAATATATATATATATATATATATATATATATATATATATATATATATATATATATATATTCTACATCGTACTTGCCGGACTATGGTTCATAAGAACGTTAATCACAAAACTCGTCACGATTACATCTATCACATGACTTGTTTCTAGTATTCAAACTTTTCCTCGTTCCTAAAGAATTTTCGGTTCGATAGAATCATTCGTTTACATTATTCTAATTGTTTTCGCATGCAAAAAATTTAAAACGATATTTTCTTACGACAAATTTGGTTAGATGTATGGTGATTGCGACGTAAAATTCACTGTATATAATTGTTTTACTAGCTACTTATGTACTGCATGTTTAAGTCGATCTTATAATGCGATTTATTTTATATATAATCTGTGTACGATAAAACATGAAGATTACACGTGACGTGTAATATTTTATTATGTATATAGAAATATATATGTATATAAACTTTAAATTAAACATGTAAATATTAATTATTACTAAAATATAATAATATTTATAGATCTTGAAAAATAATGAATTTTTTAATCTTTAAAAATAATAAAATGTATTATGTTTTCTGATGAAAGGTGGTAATGACACGTAACAATAACAATAGACTTTCTCTTTTATTTTATAATATATATATATATATATATATATATATATATGTGTGTGTGTGTGTGTGTGTGTGTGTGTGTGTGTGAAGGGAGGTTCAATGGAAAACCACCATGCAACTGAAAACTTGTGAAAACCGTACTGCACCACCACAAATGCATCAAATTCCCCGCGTGATGCATCAAAATCCCGCGTGATGCATCAAATTTCCCACGTGATGCATCAAAATCCCGCGTGATGCATCACCTTATTTACGATCATGCCACATTGTTTTTCATGAAATGCACCCAATCGGACGGTATGCGTAGGTTTCCATAGTTTTCAGGTGCACAGTGGTTTTCCATAGAATCCACCCCTATATATATGTATGTATGTATATGTGTGTGTATAATGTTTATAATAAATACGATTAATATATAAAATACTAGTTTATGATCCACGTGAATATTCTTAATATAATTAATTTATATGAAATGTGTATATATAAGTAATAATAAAAACACGTTTAGAATAATATAAGAATAATGTTATTATTTATCGTAATTATTATTTTTCTAACTTTAAATTGATATAAATAGTAGCTGTTTTTTATGATTTTTCTAAAATTTCTATATTTTATTTTAAAAATAATAATGTTGTATTTATTTATATATGTTTATAGATATTAGAAAAAAATTAATTGTATTAATCCTTTTTTTTATTTTACGTTAAAAATAATAATGTTATATTTATCGTTTATTAGTGAAATTTTTAGATATTAGAAAAGATTAATTATATTTATCTTTTATTTTATATTATAAATAATAAAGTTGTATTTATTATTTATGTTTATAGATATTAGATTAAATTAATTGTATGTTTATATTATTTTATTTTATATTTAAAATAATAATGTTGTATTTATCTTTTTTGATAAAATATGATAACCTGAAGCAAATTGTGTTCCTTTATATATATATATATATATATATATATATATATATATATATATATATATATATATATATATATATATATATATATATATATAGAGAGAGAGAGAGAGAGAGAGAGAGAGAGAGATTTGTTATTATTAAACCATAATACAAATTTAACATGTATTTTTTTTAATATCAACGCATATATGTAAGAATAACGAGTTAATAAACGCTTAAAAAAAGTGTGTTGATAGAAAACCAATGTTTATTGGAGATCTTTGGCTGAGAACCACATTTCATCGCAAAAATTACATGGTTCATGAAATGAGAGGATTTTACATTACACGGAGGATTATGCAGCACATTGAGGGGAATGTATATCACACTAGAAAATTATGCATCACACGAGGGGAACACAAAGAGTACAATCCCTTTGTATGGTGTACAATTATTTTCGTGTGATGCATAACGTATTCTTTTGCAATGCTGGTGGTAACTTATTTTGCCACATGTTTGTAGCTTATTTTGCCATGTTATTCACTGACATCTATTTCAAATTTAAATCAAATCAAATTAAAACTATTCTCATCTAGTTAATCTAACTAATCAAATAAATAATTAACTAAAATGTAATAAACTACAGTAGTTGAAATTAATTTATACATCTTAATTAATTAATATCTAATTTTCTATAAACAACTCCATATAATACTTAAGAAATTGTTAGGTTAATTAATTCTAATTCTAGTTTTTTTTTTTAAATTCATTATAACAAATACACATCGAAATCAAGTGGAAAATGCATTAAACTTGACTTATGATTCTCAAAATGTTTTCATTTTACAACATTTGTATGTGAGTTATTTACTTCATGGACCACAATCGATCATCATATATACATCATATGGCAAGCATAAGCCCGGGTAACGATCTTCGGAAAAGATCTCTCGGCTTGCTACGCCACACGGTGGACCGCTTATGCTTCCCCATGAAACCATGCGGCCAACCGACGGGTCTTACTCTCAATTCCTTCACCGTTAGCCAAGTATTGAAATATTCCCTGAACAACGTGATCAACCCGTCTTTTAGGGCCCAAACGTGAACCCAATACACGTTTGCACCTTCATAGCCCTCGACAATCACTATATGATCGTCGATGGTCGTAACGCTTTGTGGTTCAAACTTGAACTCGTTGTGTGGTGCTTCTCCTGTGAGCATTCTCATCATGTGGTGGCAATTCTGAGGGCCGTGGAACCACCATTCGAGATCGGTGGCTAAAAGTCCGGCGACTCGTTTGGTGTCTCCGGTGGCAAATGCATCGTAAAGTGCAATGACGGTGGCCTGATTTTGGATTTTTTGTTCATTTTCATTGATTATTTCTTCCATTTTTGGCTGGAAATAAGAACAAGTTGAAAAGATAATGGGAAAGTGTGGTGGTGGCTGGTTGGTTTTTATACAAGAACTAAGAAAGAGAAAATGTGAACTAGTGGAACCAATTAATCAATCTATTCTATTTAATCAGAAACTAAATGTCATATACACTTAATTAGGCTCACACTTGGATTTACCAGGAAATGCCACGTGTATTATAGAAATTTAATTTCTATTTAATAAAATATAATTAAAGTGATTAATTATTAAAATATAAATAAAGTAATATTTAAACTATATATATCTATTAAATTTAATAGAATCTATTTTGAATTCAAATCATATGCAATAAAATCGAATACTCTAATAACTTATTAATTATAATGTAATAAAATTTTACAAGATTATAGAAAAATAATATATACATATATATATATATATATATATATATATATATATATATATATATATATATATATATATATATATATATATATATATATATATATATATATATATATATAAAATTCATAGGTTATAATAAATAATAATATCATTCTTATATATTTTTATTATAAAAAATAATATTTCTATATTTACCTTTTAGCTTTATTATATTTTATACAAACAACAATATATTTTAAGTATCCGCGTAATACATGGATAATAAACTAGTATAATAGTATTATATAATTTCAAAAACAATTTAAAAGTGGCCATTTACATGTCGACATCCGAAATAAAAATTAAATTAAATTGTGGTTTGCATAAAGATATTATTGGGAGTGTTCTCTAGTTAACTGTTTAACTTAATTACCGTTTTTCTTTGAAAAAATTCACTGCAAATCATTGTAATATTGTTCATATCCAATCTGTTTCTTTATTCAAAATTATTTTCATTATCTATAAAGAAACTGGTAAATCACTCATAAAGATGTTAGGATTAAAATTTAGGAGATCCAACAATCATGATTAATTGTATCTAGTGATGCATTTAGATGCTTTACTTGAGACAAACAATTTTGATTTTCCAACTTGATCAATTGCTTTTAACTTGATCAATATCTATTAACAAGTTACTAATTAAGTTACACTTGAAACAATAGTCTATTATTATGGCACAACAATTTAAACAGAAAATATATGGTAAAGAATTTTAGTCTGTAGCTCAAATGACATAGTCGCTAGCATTAGGTAGACCACATCGACCGCGTCCTCAGAATGCTTCTCGTGGAGATTTATCTACTCAAGAGTAGGAGTAAAATTTACAGGAGAAGGTCCAAGTCCCTTTTCTAAGACGGATGACTTTTGGTTCATTCTCAGAACAATAGTTAGATTTCTCTCCCAGTCGAGGAAATTATTTCCTCTGAGCCTGTCCAGAATGGACCTTAGAGTGGTTTTGAGCACTTGTGGAGGATTCACAGTAGGAAGAGGTGGAGGGGGATTGACAACTTGATTATTAATCATGTTATTCTTGTTGTTGTTGTTGTTGTTGGTGTTTTTTACCGTCTCTGCCTCTTCCAACCATCTCAAACATTTTTCAAAAAGATTAATATTTGATTAATAATTAATAAATCAATAATGATGACGAAATGATTTGTTAAACCTAAGAACCCTTTTACTAATCCATACACCCAACAGAGACTCAAAGTACATGAGTAAGCTACTTAGGCAGTCAACTATTACCAATTTCAAATTCATTGTAATTCTTAGATCTTATAAAATTTTCAATTTCTTAAACCGATTATGTTTAAATCTCATCCACACCTTGAGCCACTGTCTCACAAGAAATTTTCATTGATTCAAACCATATAATTACTGCAAGTCATTGTCTCAAGTCTTAGTTGGAATTCGCAATACCCACCTCACACACTTTGGTTGTCGGCGCAAGCACCCAAAGAAGGCTAAAACTTGTGGCGATCGGGCCAACACGAGTGTTCTTTCATGGACGGTGTGTTGACTCAGATTTTTTAGGTGTGTTTATAACCAGCCTTTCGCCAATATATAGTGGCTAGATAGGTCATTCGGGAGGGGGACAGGATCTCTTTGGTTAAAATTTTTTTTGAAAAACCCAACAATCACAGCTCGAACATGACTATGCTAGACACCATGTATACCGGTTAACCATCCAATTAACATATTAGTTTTCAAAAACATTTAACTCTTTGATTATATGACATTTCAAAAATAAAACTCATTTTCATTTGGATTTTTTTTTCATAAAATGTCATTTTATAACCGTGATAAAATAAGTATAGTTTACAATTTTAAACTTGGGATAATGGCACCAAATAACTATGTATTTTTTATTTTGTGCAAATTTTTGTAGTGTACTTTTTTGCGCACGTACATTTATGTAATGTATTTTTTCTTTTGTATATATATTTGGTAGTCAAACTTTTAAAAGTGTTTCAACTAGGTAGTCGGGTGACCTGCTGTTATTAAATATCAGGGTACCTAACTACCTAATTGAGCGTTTTTTAAGGTACACTACATAAATGATAACAAAAAAGTACACTAAATAAATATATAGAAACTCAAAAGTACATAGCCATATGTTGTCACTTTCTCTTTAAACTTTCTTTCAAAATACTTTAGTTTCCATCAATAATGATTGTCGTTTTAATTTCTATCAATTTATCTACACAACCATGCAGATATAGATAAAACATAAAGAAAAAAACAACACAAGCATAGGGTGACATAGCCTTTGTCGAAACTAAACTAATTTTCGAGAGTCATATGAAAAAACCAATTGGTTCAAAACCTATGGGGCAAGCATGACACAATGTATGAAGGTTGAACTCTTTCAGTTCCCACTAACTTCAGCATCTAGAGAGGACTCGAAAACAATTTTCATGATTGAACTTATTTTTGGATGGATATCTTTGCCAAAATTTTATAAAACTATCAATCTAGATACGTTTGCCTATTTCTAAACCTATAACTGGTTACAATGTAAAACTGAGATTCCAAATGGCACGCGGGCCTTCCCAAAATAATCAATAATTAAAATAGCAATGATGCAAGATTAAATAAATAAATATAACAATACAGTCTCAAGGCTGATTATCTCGTAAACAACCACAAAGCAAAAAAAAAGCATATAAGCAACTGGATCTTATTTCCATCTTTCCATCTATCAAAAAATAATTCCAAGATCAATCAATCTACCATTACTTAGAGTACATAAACTTGATAATACTTGTTATGGTAGTTGTTAGGGTGTTATCGAGAACAAACCCGGACCAAACCGGACCGAATTCGAATTAGGCCCAAATCTAAACCCGAGGACCGGACCATTTTAATGTTTTTGGTACCAGTTCTGATTAATTTCCAAACCCGGTAGGACCGAATACCGAATTGGGCCCAAATATAAATCGAGGAGCGGACCAATACTCTACGACTGATGTTAATCGGGACCGGGACCGGTTCAGTTCGGGAATTTGGTCCAACATAGGATACCCCTAGTAGTTGTGATAGTTGTGATATATAGTTGGTAATACTCATAGACATGACATAATAATAGTTGGGGTGGTGGTTGTGATACTTGTGATATATAGTTGGTAATATAAACTTGGTAATATGCATAGACATGACGTAGCATATACTTAGTAATACTTGTTGTACTGGTTTGTGACATAATATGAATGATTATATATATTTGGTAATGTATAAACATGACATAAAATATACTTAGTAATACTTGTTGTGGTAGTTTTGATAATCTATAGTTGATAATATGCTTGTGAAAGTTTGGTAATATATACTTTTGATAGTTGTTATATATATTCGATAATATATAATTGATAATATATTTTCAGCATAATCCTGTTATGAGTCACTTTCCAAGTCTTATCGACAATTTTGGTGAAATGCATAAACGTAATGACACTTTTGTCATCGAAATTGCCACAAACAATTATGAAAGTGATAACTTTTTACTTTATATACGAAGTTATATATAAGTAATTGTTTTGAGTTAAGTATGGAATTATATATAACATCTCCATATATATAACATCGATTATTCTTTTTCTACTGCAATTACACAACACCAAATGGAGTAGCTTCGAAACGTGCCTCAAAGTGGAACTTCCAACCCGATGGCCGATGAAGAAATAATATTGCAATTTTTAGGACAAGGGAACGATCATAATCATGGGATTGGCCGAAAGTTACTGGGTGGTACATCAACTTCAAATAGTCAATCACAATAAAACATACACACAAACCGAAGTTGATGCAATGCTCGCTCAATAAACTGTACGTCTTCATGCACAAGAAGCTGCAATAATCTTCCAACAAAATTTTCAAGATAAATTAGCTGCCTAACAATAGTCCTTTTTTAACACCTTAAGAGCTTTACATATAAATGTTCCTGTGCCAACCAATCGTACTCCCACAGTATGCGAACGTGAATGACAAGGAAGACGATGATTAGTTTTTATAACCAATAGGTGCATGTTGTTTGTAAATGTGTTATTTGCATGTATTTTTGCAATTATAGGTTTCTATGTGCTATTGTGAAATTCTGGAAGTACAGGTTGAAAAATGTCATATTATGCCCAATTGGAGGCATAAGAATCAACAAGAAACTATCAACTATAATACACTTTATGCGACTTATCGCAAAAGACAATTTTAAATTTTTAGAAAATATTTAGCAACGACATCCTAACTTTTAGGGACGATATCTTGTTGCGGACACATTTAGTAACGACAAGTGTCATTGCAATTGATTTTTTAAATTTCCATTTATTTTTAATACACACTTTTTGCGAGGCAAAAGTGACGTGTTAAAAGCATGTTGACTTTGGTCGTCGCAAAGTACCCCTTGTCGTCGCATTAGCTTCGAAGTTATGGTGACAAACCTTTACAGATCATTCGTGACGACTTTTGAATATTTTGCAACGACTTTTGTAGCCGCATAAAATCAGATTTCTTGTAGTGTGAAGAAGCAAATTATTTCTTTTCCCAAAGACTTTTAACTCTTGGTATATTCATAAATACTATTTAGTTCATGAGGTTGGTTTATGTGGGTCTCTTCAATATTAAATTTCCTCCGATAATTTTGTGTGTGATCCTGGTATATATATGCTTTGGTTCTATCTCTACATAATTAGTGGATTACTTATAAGATTTAGTAGCGGTTTTTCCGTTCTTATATATAGTATTTATCGAGATAACTCAAAAATAAAGACATGACTCGATCGTTTGAAGTAACATAACACATAATAACAAACAAATTTAATCTTCATATATTGTAAATTACTTCAAGGATCTTCTTTAAGGATGCTCCCTTTCGTCCCTCATTATTCTCTTCGACGTAGGTCTCTAAGAAAGTTTTGATGGCATCATTTGACCATGTTAATTAGTCGAATATTCTTGCCCATGAAGCTAATACAAACAACAATCAACACAGAAACTAAATTTATAAAGGTTATTATATTGATTTTTTCATTAGGTACATAAGCTACACATAGAAATCATGTTTTTTTCCAAAAAGACAATCAACTTAACATATAGAAGCTACAAGTACAACAAACACACTTGTTGAGATTTACTAAGGCATTGTTTGGTTTTTAGAAGAAAAATGGCTAAGTTCTTATTCTAATTCCAATGTCAAATGTCATAGAATGTGCAACCGAACAGGGGATTAGAGTTTCAAAAAGCAAATAGGAACAAAAACAAACGGGACCTAAGTATTTATAATAAATATAAAATAAACAAATTTGTGACGTCTTTGTCTTATCGAATAAGAGATAAAGAAGCTTAATATGTGGTGTTTACAAAGAAACAAATAACATTTTATTTAATTAGTTGTTTAAAACATTGACTAAATTTCTATTCACTCTTGTAGTTTAGTTGTTTGAGAAACATTGGTTGTCGTCATTTGAACAAAAATTAAAACCTCATGGTTGTTGATTATGTATAATAACTATAACAGACAATAACCACCTAACTCCCAGATTGATTATCGTATTCAATATATCAATGTCGTCTCGTGGATTTTGGAGGCTCTGTGCTTGTGATTACAACATAGTCTTTTAAATATTTTGAATAATAAATTGATCATTTTAATACTCAATCTTAATAGGTAAAGTGGAGCTAGTGAATAACAAAGAAACTGACTAATGAGAAATTAAAATAAATAATACTAATCAAAATTGAATTTAACATTAATTCCATTTTAACGCACAGATTCACAATGTATACATGTCAAATACAGAAAAATTTTATTGGTCAAAATTTGGATATTTATTATGACTGTGAGTCTCTACGAAATTGGAGGGTCCTGTGCTGTTGAGCCTCCCACACACCCAAAAAGACGCCCCTGAATATTTGTTTATCTTTGTAGATTGCAACAACGGATGAAGTATGTCGTCTAGGTTAATTATCTTGGAAGAATCGTACCATGAGTGTATACTATCATGGTCTGATTACATAAGCTGGTTATTTGGACTGAGTGTGGAATTTGTTCTACACAAAAGCATATCGTATCGACGTATCATACAAATTATTATTGTATTAGTCAAGTAAATTTTTATTAAGAAAAACTAAGGGGACATTTGGTTCGCAGAATGTTTACTTCAGAAATACAATATGTCAAAGGAATGAAATCTGTCTGAATCCAAATACTGTAGTTGGCAGAAATTGAATGAAATTCATATTCAATTCCTTTGTTGTTTTCGGTTTGGTTTATAAATTTGTCAAAAGAATTGGAGTATGATTATAACAAATGACCAAAATATATTATTAATAATATTTAAGATTTTTTTAATTATAAATTTATTTTAAAATTATGTATTTTTTATTTTTTCTTCATAAAAAAATATTTTTTTTTCTTGATAAAAAATTATTATTTTTTATATATTTATAAAACAGATGTCTTAAAATGATAAGATTGCATGTTAATGCTTACTGCATAACTAAAATAGTATCCAATGTGTTGGGGTTAAGGTAGGCTAGGTGGCATGGGTAGCGTTGGATTAGGTGGGTGGGTTAAAAGTAGGATTGTGATATGATATTGTAAGATGATATTAAATAGTGTGGGTGTGTAATGTAAAAGTAAAAAAGAGATGTTATAGGTTTAATAGGCGAGTAAATCAGTTGTAATGTAAGGTAGGAAGTGGAGTTGGGATATTGATAAGGTATGGTATGTTGAGTATAAAAGAATGGAAAAGGACGTGGTAAGTTTGATAGGTAAGTAGATTGGTGATAGGTGTGGGTGGGGTGGGGTGGGGTGGGGTGTGGTGGGCTAGGTGAGGTAGGGTGGGTAAAGTAGTGTATGATAGGTGAAATATAATGACGAGAAGAGATGTAAATTTGATGGATGAGTAGATTGGTGGTAGGGTAAGGTAGTAGGCGTATGGATGGCGTGGGGATGTGGTGCAATAGGGTAGGTGTAATATAAATATGAGAAGACAAAATAGATGTGATAAGTTTAGTATGATGGGTAGGGTGGGTGAGATAAGGTAGGGTAGGATGGATGGGGTGGGGTAAGGTGGGGTGGGGTGAGATGCGATGGATAAGGTATAGGTAGGGTAGGTGGGGTTGGGATGGGTCTGGTCGAGTCGATATGGTAGGTATGAGCGAATAGAGAATATATGTAATGAGAATAAAATGTTCATTTCTTGAAAAATCTCATGGAAAATACATTCCTTTAATGGATGAAATGCTTTATTTGAAAAATAATTATCATTCCATGAAATTTGACAGCCAAACATGCCATAGGAAGCGAATGTTTATTCATTTTCCATCGGATTCCTTAAGAATCCGTGAAGTAAACGCCCACTAAATTTCCCATATCTCAATATTTATAAGCTCAAACTATTTTTAAAAGCTACTTGAAGGATGTTATATTTTTAGAGCTTATTATTTTAGTAAGCTTTTTGAAAAAAAAGTTACGCAAACATAACTTATGAATAAACATAGCTAAAATTTAGAACGAGTGTTTTATCTCTATGTTATAAGCACCTCAAAATATGAGATAATTAAAAAATTTCTCATAGGAGAAAATAGTGCAAGTCAACTAACCATTAACAACATCAAAGTAGGTTTACAAGATCAGAGTGTTAATATTACAAGCTAAATCTTAATGTATAAACTCTATGAATTTACTTGATCCCAAAAGTATCGTAACAAACTAAATCTTGAAAGCGTCTATCATTCTGACACGTAATTCAATGTCAACCAACTTGCTAACACATTGGGAAACTCTGACCCATATTGGCCTTATTCTTCTTATCTGCAGCACCTGTAAATTATCTAGCGAGTAACAAGTTTTAAGTAAAACACATAACATATATGTCACGGAATCAATTAAAGAATCATGCAATTGGGTTATACTTGTGTACAGCTCGTCCATCGCTTGATATCTCAATTTCATGGCTCCCGTCGAGACATATCTAGGCATTTGGCTTCCCCGTCATGCTATCGCACCGACTCGCTTGAGTTGTGCTTTGTCACGCAAAGTAGCATTGCACTCTCATAGATTTCTTATAATATCTCAATCACAATATGCATAATAGAGATTCTCATATATAGTCACATGATAAGAATTTAGCATTGCAAAGCAATCTCGATAAATAATCATGACAATTTAAAAGAATTGTCTTGACAGTCATAAATGGATCAAATATCAAGCTCAAACAGTTAGATTGTATGTATATGCATATAAATAAGTTACTCAGGGTCTCAGATTGTCTGCAAATCAATATGTTCTATACTTTGTCTCGATCTCGAAGTTTGGTACAAACTCTAACAATAATATACTTTTTTGAAGACGAGAAAGAGTTAGCAAAAGCACTTTTCACCTTCGTCACTTTGGGATGGTCAAGTGCTAGCCAAAGGTTAGCACAATCCTACTACAATGCTGATATCACAATATAAAATCTCACTCTTAATCATTAACCATATTCCGATATATGTTTATTTTAATCCTTTATATAGGGGACCCGGTACTAAAGTTTAGTCGACCAAATTAATAAAACTAGGTTATTCCATTATCACAACAAAACCGATTGACCACATAATTTAATTTATAAATTATGGGTATTAATTAATTCAAAATTCTTCTTATAGCATTCGGTTAACAATTGAATTTATTAGTTTGAGTTTTTTTTAACTAAATAATATGTATGTCAATAATAATGTAATAAGTGACTTTACTAAAGTCAAAGGGTGTAGAGTGACATTAGTTCATAGTTGGAGGGGCTAGATTGAAAACTCATGGAATATATATAGATGCATGAATATGTACGTAGCAACATTCATTAAAATTCACTCTCTCAAATTCGTATAGATTTTTCAAGATTTCTTCTTCTCCAATTCTTGTAAATAGTTTCTTGATTTTCTCAATAAAAGATCAAGTGCTTTCTTCTTCACTTTGATTTTGATTTCATTGTTTAACCACAACAAAGTGGTCTCAAGAGCCAAGGTTGCGATTCTTTGGGTTTACGTAGGAGGTGTAGTTTTCCGTCATCGTTGTTCGAAGTTCGAATGTACGTTTCGAAATTCTCAGATTTCGTTAGAAGGGGTTGCATTTCGTTTCTTTTCTATCTGCCATTGCTACGTTGGAAGGGGTTGAAATTCGTAGGAAATTCTTTGATTTTCTGCAACTTTTTTCTCGCCGGAAAAATCAGTTCAACCGGAGAAGAGGACCGGAAAAGGAAACTGCTTCGAACTTCGAAGTTGGGCTAATAATGAACTTGTGATTCGAACATAGACCATTCACGAAGTTGAGAGCCACTCGAAGTTAGCTAGATTCTCGAAGTTCAGACCTTCTAGAACTTGGAGGGTCTCGAACCTAAGGAGATCTCGAATTTAGAGGGATCTGGAAGATAGGTGGTCTCGAACTAGAAGGGTTCTTGAACTTAAGTTGGTTTCGAACATAAGGGCTCACGAACTTAGTAGTCTCGAAGTTAAGGGGTTCTCGAACCTATGAGCTCTCGAAGTTAAGGTCCTCGAACTTAGGTGGATCACGAACTTAGAAGACCTCGAATTTGAGCAGGCCTCGGATTAGGCTACTCTCGAATTTGACTCTACGAACTTAATTATACTAACAATAGCACCCCCTATGATAATGGTTGAGAAGTTTACGGGCAAAAACAACTTCAGTCTCTGGCGACTTAAGATGAAGACTCTTCTGAAAAGGGAAAGTATTTGGACTCCGTTAACAGGTAGGCGACCAGAAGACATGGAGGAAGCCGAGTTCAGATTGCAGGACGAAAAAGCGCATTCCACGCTTTTGTTGTCACTTTCCGATGAAGTACTTTATGAAGTCGTAGACGAAGAAACAGCTGAGGGCTTATGGACGAAATTGGAATCTCTGTATATGACGAAGTCGTTGACGAATAAGTTGCTCCTAAAATAGTGACTATTTTCATTGAAGATGAAGGAGGGTTCGTCGCTTAAAGATCATTTAAATAAATTAAATTCGATCTTGATGGATCTTAAAAATTTGGAGGTGAAGATCGAAGACGAAGACGCGTCTTTGATTTTACTCGTGTCATAACCGCCATCTTATGAAAACTTCGTGAATTCGTCTGTCGTTGGAAGGGATACAATTACACTTGAAGATATGAGATCGAGTCTTCACTCACGTGAACTCCGTCATAAAGCCTCAGGGAACGGTCTGGAGTCTCAATCAGTCGGTTTAAATGTGGTTAGAAGTGATAGATACAGTGATCGATCAAGCAAAGAGAAAGGAAAGCAGAGGAGAGGAAGATCAAAATCACAGACGAGGAAACCCGGTAACAAGGATACGTGTCACATTTGTGGTCAAAAGGGTCATTGGAGAAGAGATTGTCCGAAGAACCAAGCAAGTAGTTCCAATGCAAACGTGGCAAAGGAGGATGCAAATTCGGAGTCGGATTTTGTGCTTATGGTGTCGCTTGTCATCTGGGAACTTCACAGGAGTGGATTCTAGATTCGGGTGTTCGTTTCACATGTGTCCGTACAAGGAGTGGTTCTCGACTTATGAAGAGTGGAGCTCTGGAAGTGTTCTAATGGGTAACGATGTTCCATGCAAGGTGGTTGGCATTGGGTCAATCAAGATTCGTATGCATGATGGAGTTGTTCGGGAGTTGACCGATGTTAGACACATTCCAGAAATGACGAAGAGTTTGATTTCTCTTAGCACTCCCGATGCTAAAGGTTACAAGTACTCATGTCAAGGTGGAGTACTCAAGGTATCCAAGGGAGCATTGGTTGTCATGAAAGGAGTTCGAGAAGCTACACTGTACGTGTTGAAGGGTGTAACGATACTGAGGAATGGAATCGCTGCTGTTTTGCAAACGTAAAGTGAAGATCAGGAGTTGACGAAGATGTGGCACATGAGGCTTGGTCATGTAGGACAAAAAGGCTTGGAGCTGTTGAGCTCAAGAGATCTTTTTGAAGGACATAAGGTGACAAAGTTGGATTTTTGTGAGAATTGTGTGCTTCGAAAACAGACGAAAGTTAGTTTCTTAAAGGCCGTTCATCAAACTAAATCTTCGTTGGATTACGTTCACATGGACTGTTGGGGTCCATCTAGAGTTCCGCCGCTTGGTGGTAGTCGGTATTTTCTTTCAAATGTAGATGAATTTTCGCGAATGACGTGGGTGTTCATAATGAAGCACAAGGGTGAGTCGTTCGGAAAATTCAGGAGCTGGAAGATACTGGTGGAGAACCAGTTGGAACGTAAAAGTCAAGAAGATAAGGACCGACAAGGGGTTGGAGTTCTGTTCAAGGGAGTTTGATGATTTTTGTGAAAAACACGGCATTACAAGACACAAGACGGTTCGGCATACGCCTCAGCAAAACGGGGTTGCCGAAAGAATGAACAGAACACTGCTGGAACGAGCAAGGTGTTTGTTGCTGAATGCGGGTTTGTCACGTGGTTATTGGGCCGAAGCAGTAAACACGGCGTGTTATCTCATCAACCATTCACTTGTTACCGCTATTGATTGTAAAACACCGTTTGAAGTTTGGACGGGTGAGCCAGCGGACTATTTGAAGCTTAGGGTGCTTGGGTGTCCGGTGTATTACCATGTAAGTGATGGCAAACTGGAACCGTGGCCCAAGAAAGGTGTTTTCATGGGGTATGAAGATGGTGTGAAAGGTTACAGAGTTTGGTCTCCAGATGAGATGAGAATAATGTTGAGCCGTGAAGTTACGTTTGATGAGAAGAAGATGTATTCTACCAAGGAGAGTGTCACCAAGAAGGTGGAGGAACACAATGTGTCTAATCATGGTTCGAGTGACAGCAGGGTAGAGTTTGTGAATGAAGAAGAAGACCAAGTGAACGTTAAGAACTAGTCCAGAGATGATGATGTGGAATACAGAAGTGAACCGATGGAAGATTCTGGTTCGGGGACGTCATTTGTTCAAGGTTCGAGTTCGAGGTTATCTCGTGAAGGTGGAGCCGGTAGCTCACTAGCTCAAGAGAGATCAAGGAGACAGATAAAACCACCGACTCGATATAGTTTTGAAGACATGGCCGCTTATGCTTTGCAGGTTGCTGAAGATATGGACAGTCAAACGAGCTTAATTCCTATTGGGAAGCAATTGTGTCTAAAGATGCAGATCGGTGGTCTGGTGCGATGTCTGAAGAGATTGAATCTCTGCACAAGAATAAGACGTGGGTTCTTGTTCAGTTACCGAAAGATAGAAGGGTTGTTGGCTGCAAATGGATTTTCAAGAAGAAAATCAGTGTCGAACAGTCAGAAGAAGTAAGATTCAAGGCCAGACTGGTAGCCAAGAGTTATAGTCAGAAGGAAGGTCTCGACTACAATGAAATTTTCTCCCAGGTGGTTCGTCATACGTCAATCAGAGTGTTGTTGTCGCTAGTCGCTCATGGTGACTTGGAGTTGGAACAACTGGATGTGAAGACGGCGTTTCTTCATGGTGATTTGGATGAAGAGATCTATATGTCACAATCGGAAGGGTATGTGGAGCCAGGGAAGGAAAATTTGGTGTGTTTGTTAAAAAGATCGTTGTATGGCCTGAAGCAATCCCCAAGACAGTGGTACAAGCAGTTTGACAGTTTTATGGTGAGTCATGGATTTGTTCGAAATCCTTATGACTGCTGTGTATATCACCAGAAGTTGAAAGATGGAGGCATGCTTTACTTGTTGGTGTATGTAGATGATATGATGATCGCTGCTAAAGACATAAGAGAAGTTCAACGCGTGAAGAAACTTCTCAGTACCGAGTTTGAGATGAAGGATCTAGGTCCTGCTAGGAGGATTCTGGGGATTGATATCTTACGAGACAGAAAGAGCAAACGGTTGTTCTTATTGCAACAAGTTTACGTTGAGAAGATACTTCGTAGGTTCGGAATGTTCGATGCGAAGCCAGTAAACAATCTGTCGTCATTAAGTTTTCGTCCTTCATTGGTGATGTCTAATGGAGATAAGGGTGATGATGAGAAGATGTCAAACGTTCCCTACTCACAGGCTGTGGGAAGTTTGATGTATTTGATGGTCTGTACGAGACCAGATTTGGCATACTCGGTGAGTGTGGTGTCTCGTTTTATGTGTAGTCCGAGGAAGGATCATTGGGTGGCAGTCAAACGAGTATTTCGTTATCTCAGAGGGACAATGGATGTTGGTCTCATTTATGGAGGTGATCGGAATGTTGAAGTAATCGGGTACTCAGACTCGGATATGCTGCTGAGCTGGACAGACGGAGGTCGCTTAAGGGTTATGTGTTTACACTAGGGAATGCGGTGATTAGCTGGAAGGCAACACTTCAACAGTCAGTAGCTTTTAGACTTGGCAATACGTGTATTCGTGTCGTGTCACGTGTCAGACACGAATTTTACACGACACGAATTTACAAAACACGAACACGACACGAATTATAAAACGTGTCGCGATCTGAAACACGAACACGACACGTTAAAAAACCGTGTGACACGTGACACGACACGCATAAAACACGTGTCACACGAATTTTACACGAATTTTATATAATATACAAACATTTTTAAAATAAGTGAGGGCCCAATGTTTTTAGATTTTTTTAAAACCTAGTTTATACGTGTTTATCCGTGTATTATGCGTGTCTTATACGTGTCATCGTGTAACACGAAATTTATACGTGTCTTACACGTGTTTATACGGGTAAATTCGTGTTTTACCTGTATAAGACACGAAACACGAATTTCTAAAACCCATATACGGAAAACTCGTGTCGTATACGTGTCGTGTCTGTCGTGTCGTGTACCAAATTGCCAGGTCTAGTAGCTTTATCCACTACTGAAGCAGAGTATATGGCGCTAACTGAGGCAGTCAAGGAGGCGATATGGTTAAAAGGTCTGATTGGAGATCTGAGAGTAGATCAAGAGAAGACGTTGATACACTGTGATAGCATCAGTGCTATTAGTCTGGCGAAGGATCAAGTCTTTCATAATCGTACCATGCATATTGATATTTGTTACCATTTCATTAGATCTGAGTCGCGGATCAGAGTCATGAAAATAGGTACGAAGGATAATCCAGCAGATATGTTGACGAAAACAATTCCAGAGGTGAAGTTCAGAAGCTGTTTGGACGTGCTGAATGTCGGAAGTTGGAATTCACGTTTGACTTAGCTAAAGTCAATGTGAAGTTTGTCAATAATAATGTAATAAGTGACTTTACTAAAGTCAAAGGGTGTAGAGTGACATTAGTTCATAGTTGGAGGGGCTAGATTGAAAACTCATGGAATATATATAGATGCATGAATATGTACGTAGCAACATTCATTAATATTCACTCTCTCAAATTCGTATAGATTTTTCAAGATTTCTTCTTCTCCAATTCTTATAAATAGTTTCTTGATTTTCTCAATAAAAAATCAAGTTCTTTCTTCTTCACTTTGATTTTGATTACATTGTTTAACCACAACAATGTAAACTATTAATAGGTTAATGATTAAAATTTAGATATTATTTAATCCCTAGACAAAATTTAGTTGAACCAATCTATAAACAAAATCGATGGATTCAATATTAAAACCAACTCAAATAATAAGATTATGGTCTAGAGTCTAGACCCATTTTATATTAGCTTCACTTAAATAAACTTGAATCCATATTTTAACATCAAATCAAACTATGAGACCATTCAAGTAATTATTAAAACTGCAGGCTCAAGGAGTCAAGGATTATTAGCCCAACACAAGTTAATTCGTTAGCCTAGTTAACAATTAATTAGCAGCCCACAAATTTAGTTAGCTTTGAACCCAAAAGCCCAACATAAAAATGAAAAGTTTCAGATATGTGTAGAATTTGGGCATAAGCCCAAACCATCCCCTCCCCCCTCTTTATTTTCGCCATGGCAAAAGAAGGAAACGCAGCCGGCCGGAGAGCTGGGCGTCAAAGAGAAGTGGAAGCAGCCGGTTGGTGGCCTCTGGCGGTGGCTCTGCCACCTGCCGGTTGAAATCCGGAGGGGATCCCTACTCATTCCTATTTCTTATATTTAGTTTTCTTATATGTATTGCTTGATTCTTTGTCTAAGGTTGTGTTTGTTATTTTAAGAGGTAAGTGTCTGAAGTTTGAAAACCACATCTGAAATTAAGAGGTGGATTTAAGATCTGAAGTCTGAAAACCGTATCTGAAATTAAGATATGACACGTCTGAAATTAAGAGTTAGCCTTAAATGTTATAAATAATTAAATTGATTTTAATATTTTAGTTAAATAAAATATCAACTTTCGTCAACCTCTTAAATTAAGACTTCAGACAGAAATTAACAACTTAAGACTTAAGATTTGAATCCATTTAACTCTGAAATGTAACAAACAGTCTATTTTCAGTTAAGATCTGAAATTAAGACTTCAGAAGTTTTTCAGAGATAATTAAGTCCAAACAAACGCACCCTAAATCCAAAAATCCCGATAACTTTGTTTATGAGAAATTAGCCATTAAAACTTGAATATAAACACTAAGTAGCATTGTAATCTTGTTTCTAACAAGTTTTGTGACGACCCGTGCGTTGCAACGGGATGTGTAATAAAATAATTTTTTAAACTTAAATATAACACCTAAAATTCTAATAATGAAAACTTATAAGGAATTAAAAGTTAAAATAAAACTAAAAATAGTGATAAAAAAGCTAACCTTATGTTTATGTTTGACATCATTTCATTGTATTTTTAATGGTAATAAATAGTTAATATTTGAAAAGTTCTATTTAACGTAACAAAACTAAATTAAATGATCTATAAAGATATAGAAGTTAAAAGGTATATATAATTACTCATTTATAAAAATACGTAATTGTTTCATTTTCAATAAAAATAAAACAAAATAAAATTCCAAACATGATAAAAAGAATGAAAAATGACGATGTGTTTAATAAAATTAAGGCTTAATCATAAAATTATTCATTTTACTAATATCCTTATCTCGACATAAACCATTTTGTTTTGATTTTAAAAAAATAACAGCAGTTCATATGGTTTTTAGTCCAATTTATAAAAGGATAAAGATAGTGTAGTTTTATATGTGTTTTATAATTTTTAATTGAATTTTAATTTTCTTATATAGCATTAAATATTAGATATAATTTTGAAAATGACATTGCTACACGTACATCCTCTTTTCTTTATTTTATTATGTATTTGAGGGTTTAACAAATTAAAACCATTCACCAAAAATAAAAATTTTCTAATGTATTTAACAACTAAAAAAAAGATAATTGTATTTTTGTCTAGTGTATGGAATAGTGACAGTAGCCTATCATTTAAATATTGCATCCCTCACCTTCTAGCCAATAGCCATCTTCTGATTGGTCAACATAAAAGATGTATGCTTTTGTTAATAGAAACAGCCACAGGGTAACAAAACCCTGTTATGAACAGTGTTTCAGCAAATATGTAACAAAACGACGACGTACAATACTTTGAATAATGTATATATGTTTAATATCATTTCCTCCATTTCGTTATCAAATTTTGGGTTATTACATAAACCCACATAAAATCAGTTTTGAAACTCCAACAATGATGATGAGCTTGAAATGACGGAAATATATCTAAATCGAAGTGACGGAAATTGATGAAGAAGATTCTCTTTCAATGCTCCAGCCAGGCAGCCAACAAATTCTCGGACTTTAAAAGCTAGTCTATGAACGGAAAACTACATATATTTACAATAGAATAGTGAAAGAGGAACATTAAAATTTAAATAGAAAATCAAGGAGTCAAAGAGGAAGCCACCGTTGGATTAACTTGATCATGTTGGCAGTGCTGGTGCTGGTGCCGTATTGTCTCCAAGAAAGACAAAAAGACAGCTCTATAATAACACTTCAGGATGGGAGAAGTGGTCCTCTCCTCATACCACACCAAATGACACATCAGATCTACTTCAATTTTTCTCTCTTCTCTCACTTCACCTTAAATCATCTCAAAATGAAGGAGATACGTATCAAATACCATCCTAAAAGTTTCTCTCACACATTCCAAGAAAATGAAATTTGGTGTGGGTGATTTTGGGGGGGGGGGGGGGGGGGGGGTCCGGGGCCGCATTCCACACTGGCACCTTGCTTCCAGCTCCCACCCTTCTTTGCTAGGAACTTAAAACTAGTATCTCGATCGGTACCCGATACTTACATATAGTAATATTGTAGTCATTTTTAATCGTCATATTAATACTTCCAAGACATGTTTATATTCTAATGCATATTCTCTTGATGTAGTCGCTGAACTTTTATTTTCTCAATTTAGGTATTTAAATTTCGTCATTCTCAATTTAAAAACTTTTAAATAATCTATCACACTCAATATATAACCGAAATCTAGAGAGTGAATTCTTTTACGGTATTTTTGTTATTTTTCATAATTAATTATTAATATTATTATAATTGGTTGAAAAAAGATAAAATAACCCAAAACCAATTGAAGATGATATTCCATGTACACATTAATTATTTACGATATTTAGTAATGCCAACCAGATAATCTTTTATATGACAATAGTTTGTAATATTTCTACATTTCCACGTCACAATTATCAAATGGCAAGCATGAGCCCCGGCAACGACCGCCGGAAAAGATCTCGAGGTTGGCTCCGCCACACGGTGGACCTATTCTCCTTCCCCACACAACCAACGGGTCTCACCCTCAACTCTTTGACAGTAAGCCACGTGTTAAAATACTCTTTGAATTGGGTGATCAGCCCGTTTTTTAAGGTCCAAACGTGTACCCAGTACACGTTTGCTCCCTCATAGCCCTCAACAATCACCATTTCATCACCGATTGTTGTAATACTCTGAGGTTCAAATTTGAACTCAGTGTGTGGCGCCTCTCCGGTGAGCATCCTCATCATGTGGTGACAATTTTGAGGGCCGTGAAACCACCACTCGAGGTCCGTGGCTAGTATTCCGGTGATGTTTTTCGTGTCTCCAACGGCTAATGCCTTGTAAAGGGCATCGACCGTGACCCGGTTTCGGATTTCTGGTTCACTTCCATTGATTTCTTCCATTTTTGGCAGAAGATATATATATGTATAAATAAATATAAGTTGATGATATAAAATTGCTTCATGGGCGGTAGGGTTTTATAGCAGAAAAGAATGGGACCTATTTTCAGTTTTTCACCATTAAATAATATTCTTTTCCAAGAAAATGGGGTTTTCTTTTTCAATTTTCATACATGTCTTTTTCTTGATAAATAATTTTATATAAAAAAGAATTTAATTTGTCAACAAATAATACAATCTATTTATAATAACTTCTAAAAATTGACTAAATAAATAGTATTATAATCCTCATGCATTACAACGAGGTAAAGAATGTATATATTTTTAATGAATAAATTAATAATAGAAGAAATCATAAAAAAATAATTTGTTAAAAAATTACAATACAATTAAGAGTTAAATATATATTAAAAATTACTATAATAAAAAACTGAAATAACGAATTAAATTACTAGAATATAAAAAATTGAACTACGTACATTTAAAATTGATTAATAATATATTGAGCATATAAAAATAAGTTACAATAAAACTTAATTAGAAAATAAATATTTTTGTTTGACCGTTTATTAAGGGTATAAAAATCAATATATTTTAATGAATCTACTTATTATAGAAACTTGAAATATAATATATAGGATGGCCAATAAAATATGCCAATAACTGAAATTTTAAATAAAAATGAAAGTATTTAATAAGATGGAAGAAAAACATTACATTGCTAATTGAAGAATTTAACACATAAAGTTAACTATAATATGCACATATTTCGAAATATAGTAGAATAAAACCGAGTAATTAAAAAATTATGAAAAAATTAACTATAGTTAGTATTAGATAAAATTGTGTTAAATTAAAAATAAATAAAATATAGTAGAATAACACCGAGTAATTAAAAATAATAGATAATTTTTTATTCAAAATATTAAAAAACAATAACATGGATGAAAATAAAATATTATAATCATTTGTACATATTGATCCATATTTTTTTTGTATTTTAATTTATATGCCATTCAGTATTCACTTTGGTCCTTAAGCCAGAATTATAAAAGAAATGAGATAATTGCGTAAAAAAACCTTAAGTTGGACAATTTTTGTGATTAAAACCGCTAATCATTTTTTGTTGCACAAAAAACCTCTAACTGGTAAAATCTTTTGAAATTAGGACTTGACCGGTTATAATATGTTGTTATGCTTATATGGCACACACGTGGCGTCCACATGGCAAACCCGACTTACGTGGCGCCTACGTGGCACTACATGTATAATTCTTAAACTGAATTTTTGCATAAAAAACTTCGAAATTGGTGACTTTTTCGATTAAAACTCTTAACTATATTTTTCTCACCTCTAACCAACAATAATAATTACCTTTTCTCTTTTTCTCTAACTCCGGCAACTCCGATTACTCTATCTCCTCTTTATGTTCAGTGTTGTTTATTTTATGTATCTATGTTCGATTAACTTTTGTCGTTTAATCTTAAATTTTAACTTCAATTGTGCCGATGGAATCGATTTCATTTTGTGTTCACGAGTTGCATTTTTAGGTTCAGTTTTATGTTCAATTTCATTTATTTATATTCCATTTTAGCATCTGAATATGATCAGTCAGAGCAGTGAGGTTCGCTAGCCTAGAGAGTGGAGGTTTCATTGGGATACGAATTCTTTGTTTGATAAATAAAAGTTTAATAAATATCCATGTTATCAAAATGCAATCAGTGAATACTCAATTTTAATTATCTTTGTTGGTTGGAGGTTTTTTTTATCAATTAAAATGCTTTAGAGTTTTAATTGAAAAAACTAATCAAGTTGGAGGTTTTTTACGCAAAAATCTATTTAAAAGTTTAATACGTCATCAAGTTCAGATTTTTTGAAAAAAGCCCAAATTTACAAAGTTTTAACGGGTTCGAGGTTTTTTTGCAGTGAAAAATGGTTGGGGTTTTAATCGCAAAAATGATCCACCTTAGAGGTTTTTTTGCGCAATTTCCTCAAAAGAAATTAGCTAACCAATAAATAAATTAAGGTAAGAAAAACCGATCGAAAAAAGCAAAGTAATAAAAATTATGAATTAAATTGGTTTTTTAATATATAATCCATATACTAACAATATAATTAGACCAGATTTTAAAACTAATTAACTTTATCATATGTGACAATTTTACTTCAGTATTTTTTTTTAACGTTTAATAGTATATGTTGTACTTGAAAATTTTAAATTCAAGTTAACTAAATTTGTCATTACATAAGAAGACTTACGGATAATAAGCTAAAGGTACATGTTAATTAAAATTAATAAAACATTAACATGCAAGCTTAATGAAAAAGCTCGAGTTAAACGAGCCTGAGCCGAGCCTAAATATAAGCTCATTTAATAAACGAGCTCGAGCCTGAGCTTCACATATCAAGCTCGTGAGACTAAACGAGCTTAAATGAGCACAATTAATAAATATATAATATATAGATTAAATATGTATAAAGGTATATAAATATATATAGATTATAGAAAACTAATTAAAAAATTATATATATAGGGTCGCGATCAATGGGGTACCATGTTAGACTGGGGAACCGGAGTCTATCCATGTTTGGTTATAAGTTTAAAAGGATAATATAGTCAATTAGGTTTATCTTAAATAATAGATAACAACTAATAAATCAATAGAATCCTTAATTATAGGGATTTACTTCCATAACATATCTATAATAAATTACAAAATGGGTTTTAATGAACATGTTCAATTGGATTCGACAATGGGTTTTTAGTGAACATGTTTAATCAGATTCGACAATAAGTTTTAGTGAACATGTTCAATTGGATTCGACAATGGGTTTTAGTGAACATGTTCAACCGGAGGTGTCAAATAAAGATATTTATTATTTTCATCAAACCGTTCATGAAGGTTCAATTTCATTTAGACGTTATTAAACATGTGCAATCGGGGTTTATTGTGTTTTTAGTCGCTGTTAACCGTTTTGGTGATAAACTAATATTGACTGTATTGAACATGTTCAATCATGGTTTATAGAGTGTTATCATTGCACATGTTCAGTATGGGTATAAGGAATGATATTAACTGAAATGGAGATTTTCATGGGATACACAGAATCTTTGATTCTAATTTAAAATTTTCAATACCATTTTTACCCCAACATTAATTAATGTGGTAAAGAATTTTAAGCAAGTTTTATATTATATTTTTATGATTTTAATGATAAATGATTGGTTATAAATGGTTCCCCGGTACCCCAATCTAACATGGTACCCCATTGTTCTTGAATCTATATATATATATATAATAAACGAGTCGAGCCCGAGCCGAGCTCGAGCTCTACCCGGATATTTTTAAACGAGCCAAGCTCAAGCTTTAATGGGCTAGGGCTCTGCTCAACTCGTTTACACCTCTAGCGATGTATCATGATTTTTTTTGAAACGATACCCAAATAATTATTTACATTTTTTTATTGCGCATGGATACTTGGGTGTGTGCCAAGGTTTCAAATAAAAAGGTAAAAAAAAAATTAGGGTTAAGTACACTTTTAACTATTTGTTAGGCACAAAAAGGCCTCAGTCAAACATGTTCTGATCTGAGGGGGAGATTCTTGATCAAACCTGTTGATGCATTTGAAGGTTGAATTTAAGGCCTGTTATATGCCTTATTGAAACCTGAAAATGATTTGCAATATCAGTCCAAAACTGTTCTATATGTTGCATGTGTTGCAACAAAGACAGTTTGTCCAAGCTGTTCAGTCTGCTGAACAGGCTGGACATAAACTGTCTACGCTGCTCTACACTGGCGAGCAGCTTGAGCAGTTTACAAGTGTTCTGTTCTTTGTGAACAGGCTAAACACTCTATGGAATATGTTTCCAAGTCCTCATGTATTGTTTTTGGCTAAAAGATCAGTTTACAAAGTCGAAGACAAAGTGGAAAACAGAATTGCTCAGCCTGCCCACACTGTTCTGTCACATGAAGACAAAAGGATATTTGAAAAAGGGTGACAGACCTTTTCTTATATCAAAATAGGCCTTAACAAAGGAAGAAAGACACAAAGTTGATATTCCTTATTTAGTTAAAGCTAATGCAACAGTAGACAAAAAGAAAAGACAAAAGTTCTGCACACATGAAAACAAGTCTGCTTTTCAGAATGTGCAGAAAAGTTTATGTTGTCTTTTCAACAAGACTTTCCCTTTTTCCTTTCGTCCAATGAAGAAGCTTCTCTTAGATCCTCTGAGAGAGTATAAAAGGAAACTTCCAAGGATTGAAAGGATAAGCCAAAAAGCTAAGTGTTGAAGCCAAGAGTGAACGTGCATTCAAGTGTGTCTTTCATGCATGCAAGTCTGCTTGAATAAAACAGTGCTCGGTGTCTAAGCTGTTCTTATTCAAGCTGTTTCCTTGAGTCTTGTAAACATAGTGAGTAATTCTTAGTGAGTGTATTCATTGTAACTAGTTTAAGTCAGTCTTAGATTAGTTAACATACTGTTGTATCTGTCATCTCAGCTTGAACCTTTCCGCATTCAAGCCTGTTTGTAATTAACTTCTGTTGATAATACATACAAACATTGAGAAAAGAGTGTGTAGTTTTTAAATAGCTGTATTCCCCCCCCCCCCCCCTACAGCTTAAGGCTATATACTTGGGAAACCTTTCGGGACCTACAACTGGTATCAGAGCAGTTTAGAGTGTGTGTCATTCTAGATCTCTCATTCTCCCAAGTTTCCATGGACAACAGTGCTGCAAGTTCCTCATACTATGACAATGGCTCAATGGGCAAACCTCCAAAGTTCAATCATCAGAACTTCTCTGGTTGGAAGTGCAGAATGATGCTCTACTTAGAGAATCTGGATGTGCAACTACCAGAGATTGTAATGGAGGTACCCCATGTGCCAACTTTTGTTACAACTATAACTCCTGCTGTTGAAGGAGCTGCTCCTGAAATCAGAACATTTGAGAAAGCAAAAGCTCAATGGTCTGATGAAGACAAAAGACTGGTGGCTCTTGATGCAAAGGCCTGAAATAACCTGGTCATCTCTCTGCCTGATGATGTGTTCAAACAGGTTGAGAAGATGAAGACTGCAAAGGAGATGTGGGATACTTTGTGTACCGTCTATGATGGACCCACAATCACACTAGACAACATGATTATTAATCTTGTTAGACAGTATGAACTCTTCTTTGCAAAACCAAAGAAGACTCTCACTGAAACCTACATCAGGTTTACTGCTCTTGTAAATGATCTCAAAGCTGTTGGGATCACCAAGGACAGCCTGACACTGGTAAACAAATTCTTAGACATCCTGCCTGAAGAATGTAATTATTTTTCTACAATCTTAAGGAATTCAGGTACCATCAGAAGTATGGATCTTGTTAACCTGTATGGATCCTTACTGAATGATGAGCAGTCATGGCAACAGAAGAGAAATGCCTTGAAAATATCTAAGAAAGGTGCAGCCTTTGTGGCCAGTGTGAGACAACCTGTAAGTCAAGTGAGTGATGTGTTGACTCAACCTGATCAACAGGCTGATGATAAGGAGGAAATGTCTGATGAGGAAGACAATGCAGATCTTGCTGAACTGGATGATGAGCAAATGATAGCCATGCTTGTCAAAAGGTTCAACAAGAAAAGGTTTGGAAGAAACATGCTGCAGGGAAGCTCAAATGTTATTAAAAAGAAGGCATTTGATAAGACCAAAGCTGAGTGCTTCAAATGTGGCAAACTTGGCCACATAGCTGCTGACTGTGTGTCAAAAGCTGTTGGTCAGTCATCCAAACCACACAAGACAAACAGGGATGATGGCTATAGGGTTAAGTACCGTATGGCCACGGCTAAGCTGAGGAAGTTGGAAAACTCAGTGGTTTCCAACCGGCAAAAGGGACTCATGGCAGAGACTTGTCACTGGGAGGAGTCTGATTCATCGTCTGATGAAGAAGACAATCACTGTCTGATGACCAACACTGATGTCCCATCAACAAGCAACTTCAAACAGGATCTGGCTGAAGCTGAAGCTTTTAGCAGCTTGGAGAACTGGAACCCTACAATGATGTATAAGGTACAAAATTTTATGGATTACAGTTCTGAAGAAAAAGTTAAAATGTTTGAATATATGCTTGTTGATCTGAAAGCTGCTGTTGAGAAGCATACTGTTTTATTAGCTGAAATCTCTAAGCTTAAAACTGATCTTGAAACAAAATCCAGTAAACTTGACAGTTTCCATAAGTTGGAAGCTGAGCTTGATGAATTAAAACACATCAACTCTATTTTACTAGAAGAAAAGAGAGAAACAGAGATAAAACATGTTAAGCTTCAAAAGATAGTTGACTCTTGGTGCCAATCTGCACAAAAAGTCAGCCACTGTATAAGTCAACAAATCCCTGCACAAATCCAAGCCTATCTTGGAGGGGATCTTGACATAGCAGCTTCCATTGTTGAGGTTAATAATCTGAAAGAAGACTTGTCCACTCTTGGTGAGCTTCCAAACACTTTCATTCAAAAAGTGAATGACAAATTAATCTCAACAAACAGGTTTGTCAGGCCTCAAAACACTGACAGCTCGTGTGAACCTAGCTCAAAAGCTGCTGATGAAATGAATTCTCCATCAAATCAGCCTGCTAAGTGCTCTACTGATTCACACAAGCAAAAGAAAGGAAAGCATGCCCAAACTGCAGCTGTGGACACCAAACCTGTTGACAAAACAGGCTTTGGATCTAAAGCTAATGGTAAAAGGCACACTAATCCTTTTAATGCTGAACATTTTGAAAATAAGTTTTCAAAAGGTAAGCAGTCTGCATTTAACAAGGGTAAGTCTCATGTTGAAGGCAAACGTGCTGTGATTTCAAATAAGTTTTCTAATCATAGTAAACTGGTTCTAAATGAGAATAAGTTTTTCAAAACCAGAAATAATGATTATGTTGATAGGCAGCATCAATCACATCTTAGGAAGGACAAAGGCAAAGCCATTGCTCAGCCTGAGAGATTTAGGAATAAATTCCTAAACCTGTGGAAGTTCAAAAGCCAATTAAGCTTCCTATCTTTGACATCTGTCCTCCTAAAAAGAGGAAAGAAGAGACAGGCAAAGTTGTTGCTATTGAACCTTCCACTCAAGCTGTTGATTCATCAAATAGTAATAAGTTTGCTAAACCTGCTGATAAAATCAAAAGAAATAACTAAGAATGTGTCTCTGAAAGGTCTTCTTCCAAAAATGCTAAGAGGAGAAAATTCTATAAATGTGGAATGAAGACACATCTGGTCAAAGACTGTCCTGAAACTGAGGACATGAGACCAGCTGACTCTGATGGTTCCTTCACAGCTAACATAAACAGTGTTGGAAACATCTCAATCAATGAGAGTGGTATCCAAACTGATACCATTCAAATAGGGAATATTAGTGTTGATATCACAAGTCCTTCAACAAATGTTGATGAAGTAGGAGAACTCATCTCTGTGATGAGTTCCCCTAAAAATGACTAATATTCTTCTTGTCACTCTGCAGGAAAAAACAACCATCCCAAGTTTGGTACTTGGACAGTGGCTGCTCAGGGCATATGACAGGTTGTAAGGACCTGCTGAGTGATCTCAGGCCTGAAAAAGGGCCAAAAGTCACATTTGGTGACAATGTACAGGGATCCACTGAGGGATATGGAACTCTTAAAGCTGGTGTTGCAGTGTTCAAAAGAGTAGCCTATGTGGTTGGGCTGAAACATAACCTTGTTAGCATAAGTCAACTGTGTGATGCTGGCTACAAGGTTAACTTTGATGAGCATCTGGGTTACATATTGGATCCCCAAGGCAAAGTTGTGCTGTGTGCTCAACGAAAGAAAGGTGTATATGTTGTGGACATGCAATCTGCTGATCCCACAACTGAAACCTGTTTTCTCACAAGGACAAATGCAGATCTAAATTGGCTATGGCACAGAAGGCTGTCGCATTTGAACTTCAAGAACATTAACAAACTCTGTAAGAAAGAGTTAGTGACAGGTTTGCCTTCTATGACTTTTGCTAAGGATAGACTCTGCACAGCTTGTGAGAAAGGCAAGCAGAGAAATTCATATTTTAGATACAAACATAATTTTTCTATTGATACTCCTCTCTTCTTAATCCACATGGACTTGTTTGGACCTATCAATGTCCCAAGTCTAGGAGGAAGAAGATATACTCTAGTAATGGTTGATGAGTTCTCCAGGTACACATGGGTTATCTTCCTGAAGAGCAAAGGAGAGGCTGCTAGAGAAATTATTGGTTTTGTGATAAAGATGGAAATGCTGAACTCTGCCCAAGTGAAGCAACTTAGAAGTGATCATGGTACTGAATTCAGGAATAGTACTCTTGAAGACTTTTGTGAAGAGAAAGGAATTACTCAAAACTTTTCAGCTGTAAGAACTCCACAACAAAATGGAGTTGCTGAAAGGAGAAACCGAACTCTCATTGAAGCTGCTAGAACCATGTTGTGTGCATCTGGTTTACCTTCATCATTCTGGGCTGAAGCTGTTAACACTGCCTGCTTCACCCAAAACAGATCCTTAGTGGTGAAAAGGTTCAACAAGACTCCCTATGAGCTGCTCAAAGGGAGGAAGCCAAATGTCAGTTACTTTCATGTGTTTGGGTGTCCCTGCTTCATTCTGAATCAAAGGGACCAACTGGCAAAGTTTGAACCAAAAGCTGATGAAGGTGTGTTTGTTGGCTACTCTGCTATCTCCAAAGCCTACAGAGTATACAACAACAAAAGAAAGGTGATAGATGAATCTATCAATGTCACCTTTGAAGAGTCCAAGAATGCCTCCTCCAAAGCTGATCTTGAATCAGTTTCAGGAGAATTAAACTTTTATGATCTCATGCATTCAAATAGTAAAGAGGACTCAAAAGCTTCCACTACATCCAGTGTGAAACCTGTTAACCATGATGGGCATGATGATGATTATTTCAATACACCTTGCATGAATAAGTGTACTGACTTAATTACAACTGCATGTCCTGAACCTTTCAATGCTGATTTTCCTGGTTTCTCTGCTGATATGTTCAACAGTGGTCAGTCATGTTCAACAAGTGAACAGGCTCAAGACAACAGTGTGTCTGAAAATCTTGAGAGCTGTTCAACAGGACCTGCTGAAGCTGCTGATAACTCAGCAGAATCCTCATTGAAGAATGATCCTAAGTGGATCAGATGTCACCCAATGATCAAATAATTGGTGACATCAACAAAGCGGTACAAACAAGGTGGGACAGCTTAGGGAACTTCTGCATGTTCTCCAGTTTTGTTTCACTAATGGAGCCTAAGAAGGTGGATGAAGCACTAAAAGATGCCAACTGGATCACTGCCATGCAAGAAGAACTCAATCAGTTTGAGAGAAACAAGGTATGGAAGCTGGTTCCTGCTCCTAAAGGCAAAACTATAATTGGCACTAAATGAGTTTTCAGGAATAAGATGGATGAGCAAGGTCATGTCATTAGAAATAAGGCAAGACTGGTTGCTCAGGGTTATAGACAGGAGGAAGGAATTGACTATGATGAGACATTTGCTCATGTGGCCAGGTGTGACACCCTTGCCACAACAACCACCAATTACAATACACCCAGGATTAATCATCAACATGCAATAACATAATGATCTGATAACCTAAATTAAGTGCGGAAGCATTTTAAAACATAAATACGTAGTGCAACAAGTGTTAAACACCCTACGGTGCTATCAGGTACCAAGTCTAGGTCTACACACCCATACATTTATTACAATCATCCAGAATATATTACAACATTTGTCCCACAATATAATTACCGATTAAACAGCAGATATCTTCCAAATCTTCCAAATCGACCTAACTAGAAGGTCCAGCCGTAGATTTTCCTTTGCCTGTAAAAAATACAACAACTAAAACGTAAGCGAATGCTTAGTGAATACAAAGATTGCGCATATTATAAATATTTATGAAGCCCAAGAGTAACCCCGACGACAAACGTCGTATACTCTCTTCGTACACCAAGTACGGACCAGAGCCGCAGCCCCTTCGAGCCCAAGGCTCGGCATTTACACATACCATCTGAGACAAACGAACGATCGGGGATGACATACTGCCTACCGGACCTGGAGGGATCAGCTCCAGCGTCATATAGCGCAGTAACATCAGAGTAATCGATGCGACCCACCGGTCCATCACTAGATGCACAACAATCGAACGGACATGCAACAAGTAAGAATGTGCATCTAAATCTACGCAAGTTAGTAGAAATCCAACCAAACAAGTGAAACAACAGGTCTCAGCAGGCAAAGCTTAACATAAATCAGATATAATCATGCGAAATCTACTGTACTCACAGTGGGTGCGTATTATCTTTAACCGATATTATTTCTCTTCGGGCTTTCAACCGGATTCCACCAAGTACCCCACTGTGGGTTAAACAACTCCACAAGGGACCTGTTATTATCAATTACAACAATTCCTCGTATCATTATCCATTTAGTTCCATAATAATCAAGTTTCGTAAATTTGACGATATTTTCCCCCATTTCGGGTTTATATCCAAATTCGAACTATAACTAAGTTTGTACCCATTTCATGTTCATACATTGTTCTTTATATAACACATGACATTTTATGTGTTGTTTATGAGTTTCATTCAAAATACACAAGCCTAGAAAGTAGTATTCACAATTTTAGGCATTAAACTCGAATTTAATGGGTTAGATTCGAAATTTATCATCAGATTCGAACCCAACCATCAGATTCGAACCATACTTCGAATCTAATGTCAGATTCGAACTGGTCCTTCGAGTCTATCATCAGATTCGAACCCCCCTTTAGAATCTGATGGTACACCTTCGAATCTAGCACCAAACTCGAGTCTGTTCTTACATTTCGACTCTGTTCTTGACATATTCGAGTCTGTTCATCATTTCAACTTAAATCCTTCATTTCTAAGGCCTAAAATCAGTGTTATATCATGTATGATGCATATATTCGATTCTACTATGCATATAGTATCATAATCCAGCAACATTTTAAGCAAAACAAACTTAAATTTGCATAAAATGATAGATTCGAATTCTTAGTTACTTTAAAACCGAAACCATAAACTAAAAAGGTTCGATTCTTACCTCAATTCGTATGAAATCTGAAATCCGTTTGTAGATTGTTGTTGTACTCCTCGATATCTTTCCGATGACGTATAATTCTCGAAAATCCGACGGTCGGTTTGTGATTTATCTTAGAGAGATGTAGAGAGAAAATTTCTAGAGAGATAGAGTAGAGAGAGAGTGTAAACTAGAAAATGAAGCCTATTGCCCTTTATATACTACTTTCGTCATTTTGCACATTTCACCACTCGACTTAACCGGTTTCATAAAATACTGATTTAATCTTAGATATATCATAAATAGCTTTTAAATTCATAATAATCCACAAAATTGATTCTGAATTCAATTTTCTCAAAATAGCAACAAACTTTGCTAAATATCCAATATGCATAATAATCGCCCAAATTCAACTTAAATACATAACTTTCCACCTAATTAATCAAAATACATCAAAATAAGTCCGAGGATGTTACAGCATGGGCTCCACCACGCTCAACTTCGTCCTCGAAGTTACTCGGACTCAAACAACTTCGGATACTTTCTTAACATTTCCGACTTAGCTTCCCACGTATGATTTGCTCCTTTATGATGCTTCCAGCGTATAAGCACCATTTCTATCTCCTTGCTCCTTAATTTCTTCAACTTAGTATCCAGTACACACTCCGGCTCTTCAACATACCGGAGCCTTTCATCAACTTGTAGTTCAGTATGGTCGGCCCAATCCTCGTTTCCAGTGTTAAACGATTTTCGAAGATTCCCAACGTGAAATACTGGATGTACGCCCGACATCCCTTCAGGCAATTCTAATCGATATGACTGATTTCCAACTTTTTCAACAATCTTAAAGGGTCCGACAAATCTCGGAGCCAATTTGCCCCTCTTAACAAAACGAGTAACACCCCTCATGGGTGATACTTTCAAATAGACCCAGTCATTCACTTCAAAATTGATCGGCTTGTGCCTCCGATCATAGTAGCTTTTCTGACGATCCTGGGCCGCCTTCATGTTCTGCCTAATCAACTGTATCTTCTCGTTTGTTTCCTGAAGCAAGGCCGGCCCAGCGATTGGTGTTTCACCCGTTTCTCTCCAACATGTAGGAGTCCTACATTTCCTTCCATACAAAGCCTCGAACGGAGCTTTCTTGATCGTAGCGTGGTAACTGTTGTTATACGAAAACTCTATGAGTGGCAGATGATCGTCCCAATTGCCACCGAGATCTAACACACACGATCTCATCATGTCTTCAAGCGTTAAGATGGTCCGCTCACTCTGGCCATCAGTTTGCGGGCGGTAAGCTGTACTCATTGCTATTCTTGTCCCTAACCCTTCTTGCAAAGCCGACCAAAAATTTGAAGTAAACCGGCTGTCCCGGTCCGATACTATGGACTTAGGCACTCCATGCCTAGAAACAATCTCGTCCATATATATTTTAGCCAACTTTTCTAAAGAGTAACTTTCTCTTATCGGTATAAAATGTGCGGACTTAGTTAATCTATCGACTATCACCCAAACTGCATCATGTTGACGCCTAGTCTTCGGCAGTTTTGTAACAAAATCCATAGTAATGTGCTCCCACTTCCATTCCGGAATGGGAAGCGGTTGCAGACTGCCATAAGGTTGCTGATGCTCGACCTTTACCAACCGACAAGTTCGGCATCTTTCTACATATTGTCCTATGTCCCTCTTCAATCCCGGCCACCAAAAGTCTGCCTTTAAGTCGTTGTACATCTTTGTGCTCCCGGGATGTACAGAAAACTTAGATTGATGTGCCTCCTCAACGATCACATTTCTCATACCACCATATTTCGGCACCCAAATTCTTCCATAAATTCCTTTCAATCCCGACTCACTTGTTTCCATGTTCTTAACTTGTACTTTAATATCCTCAGCACCAATATTTTCATCTTTCAAGGCTTCTTCCTGAGCGGCCTTGACATCATCAATTATCGTGGAGGTCAGCATTGTAGACGTCATCATATAACAGAAATCTTTAGCATACGCTTTCCGGCTCAAGGCATCGGCTACTACATTAGCCTTCCCGGGGTGATAAAGGATTTCACAATCATAATCCTTTATTAACTCCATTGATCGTCTCTGCCTCATATTGAGCTCCTTCTGACTGAAAATATATTTCAAACTCTTATGGTCCGTGTATAATTGGCACTTAGTCCCGTAAAGATAATGCCTCCATAACTTCAATGCGAATGTTACCGCAGTTAACTCGAGATCATGAGTCGAATAATTCTTCTCATGCTGCTTCAACTGTCTTGAAGCATACGCTATAACCTTCCCACGCTGCATCAATACAGCACCTAATCCCAACCTTGAAGCATCGGTATACACCACGAAGTCCTCATTACCTTCCGGTAAAGCAAGTATCGGTGCTTCACTCAAAGTTTTCTTCAAAACTTCAAACGCCTCTTGTTGCACAGTTTCCCATATAAACGGTGCATTCTTCTTCGTTAAAGCAGTCAAAGGAACTGCAACCTTAGAAAAATCTTTGATAAATCTCCGATAGTATCCTGCCAACCCCAGGAAACTTCTAACCTCAGTAGCTGAACACGGCGGCTCCCAGTTCTTTATTGCTTCAACCTTAGCCGGATCTACCGAAATCCCGGCTCCAGATATAACATGTCCTAGAAACTGTATCTGTTGTAGCCAAAACTCGCACTTTGAGAACTTGGCGTACAACCTTTCTTTTCTTAACAACTCCAACAGTTCTCTCAGATGTTCAGCATGTTCTGCTTCAGACTTAGAATATACCAGTATATCATCAATAAACACTATCACCGACTTATCCAACATCGGTCTACAAACCCTATTCATCAAGTCCATAAAGACAGCCGGGGCATTGGTTAACCCAAAAGGCATAACCAAGAACTCGTAATGCCCATAACGTGTCCTAAATGCTGTCTTAGGCACATCCTCTTCTCGAACTTTCAGCTGATGGTACCCCGATCTCAGATCAATCTTGGAAAATACACTAGCGCCATGTAACTGATCAAACAAGTCGTCTATCCTCGGCAGAGGATACTTGTTCTTAATCGTCAATTTATTCAGCTCCCGGTAATCTATGCACATCCTCATCGTGCCATCTTTCTTCTTTACAAACAGTACCGGAGCTCCCCACGGCGATGAACTCGGCCGAATGAAGCCCTTGTCCAACAATTCCTGAAGTTGTGTCATCATTTCTTTCATCTCGGTTGGGGCAAGACGATAAGGAGAACGAGCTACCGGTGCAGCTCCGGGGATCAGATCAATTCGAAACTCAACTTGTCTCTCAGGCGGCACGCCAGACAAGTCTTCCGGAAACACATCCGGGAATTGTGAAACAACCGGCACATCGGCCAAAGTTCTCTTCTCTGCCTTAGCATCAATCGCATATGCTAAGTATGCATCACATCCCTTTGCAACAAGCTTTCGAGCTTTTGCAATAGTCAGCAAACACAGATCCCCGCTTCTCCTATCCCCATATATACATATCTCACGCCCCTCCGGGGTAGTTATCTTTATCATTCGGCTCTTACACACTATGTGGGCTTCATTCTCGATCAACCAGTCCATCCCGACTATGACATCAAACTCACTGAATTCTATCGGTATCAAGTCCAAATTGAAGACTACATCTTCAATTACTAACGTGCAGTTACGGTAGACATGATCTACTTTTACTAGAGTGTTGCTAGCAGTTTCTATATCAAGAACAGCAGATAATCTAGATAGTGGCATGGCAATTCTTTGTGCAAACATAGTAGAAACAAACGACCTATTGGCACCCGAATCAAATAAAACTCGTGCAGGCATAGAATTAACTATGAACGTACCCGTGACGACCTCCGGATTTTCCCTTGCCTCCTCTGCAGTTATCTGAAAAGCACGAGCAGGTGCCCTCTGTGACTGACCCCGGCGGTTAACTGAACCACCACTCGAACCTCCAGACGAGCGTGTTGATGATGGGACAGCAGCCGTTGGAGCATTCTTTCTACAATTTCTGCTATAGTGACCCCACACCCCACACTTATAGCAAGCATCACCCTTCCTTGGGCAGTCATTCTGAAAATGTCCCAGCTCCCCACAGCAAAAACAAGCACGTCCGTTAGGGCATTTGCCAAAATGCTCCAGATGACATTTATTGCAATATTGCGGCTCAGTGTTGATGGAGTATGCACGCGCACGACCGCGATCAGATGAACCAGATTGTCGGCGATACGACTGTTGAGGTGAGTATTGTGAAGACCGGGAAGAACCAGAATATCCTCCCTCCCTTTGGCGCTTCGGCGGTGACGGCTGTGTCGGATTGGTGGAAGCAGCAGCAGACCCAACAGAGTAGCCTGACATAACCAAAATCTGCTCTACATTTCTGGCAGCCTCAAGTAAGCCAGCAAATGTAGGGTAACGAACATTGCTCATGACCCTCCTTATTTCAATGTCAAGACCAGCCTCGAACCTGGTCACTTTCCTCTCTTCAGTGTCCACCTGATGAGGTGCGAACAGACTTAACCTCGTGAACTCCACAGCATATTGGGACACCGTCTTAGTCCCCTGTACCAGTGCCATGAACTTTGCTTCCAACCTCCGGCGCTCATCAACCGGACAGTACTGCTGAGTGAACAGATCCTTGAACTCAGCCCAAGTCATAACAGAAATCTTCTCCAATGTCAAAGCGTTCACCATGGCATTCCACCACATAATTGCGTCATTAGTGAACATAGCAGTAGCATAGCGAACCATGTCCTTCTCAGCACAGTCGCTGATTCGGAATGTTCGTTCAGTTGCTGTTATCCATTCCAGCGCGGCAACAGCATCTCCTAGTCCATTAAACTCCACAGCCCCATTTCCTTTAAAGTCCTTAAAACGACAACCTCGGGGTTTGTTAGATGACCCAGTGTTGTCATCTTGTTCCTCATTGTTACCCCCTTCCTTCTCCTTATTCTTTCTCTTTTCCTCTCTTCTTTTAGCATCGGCCTCATCTCGAGCCCGAAACTGTTCTTGAATCATTCGATTCTGCTCAGCCATCATGGCTAGCATCATCTCTCTGGCTTCCTCAGGTGTCATTCCTCCAGACATGTTCTGAAAATATAAACATATAACTTGTTTAGTAACATGTCATAAATTTAAAGACACCATTCATTTGTCCCGTATGATAGTCAATTTCTTATAATTACTAGATCATAACCTATCTTAGTTCAGATCATTACTTAGCATCACTACATATCATCACCTAATGTTTGAGATCAAGACCTCACGGACACTTGAATCTCAAACTACTGCTCTGATACCATCTCGTGTGACACCCTTGCCACAACAACCACCAATTACAATACACCCAGGATTAATCATCAACATGCAATAACATAATGATCTGATAACCTAAATTAAGTGCGGAAGCATTTTAAAACATAAATACGTAGTGCAACAAGTGTTAAACACCCTACGGTGCTATCAGGTACCAAGTCTAGGTCTACACACCCATACATTTATTACAATCATCCAGAATATATTACAACATTTGTCCCACAATATAATTACCGATTAAACAGCAGATATCTTCCAAATCTTCCAAATCGACCTAACTAGAAGGTCCAGCCGTAGATTTTCCTTTGCCTGTAAAAAATACAACAACTAAAACGTAAGCGAATGCTTAGTGAATACAAAGATTGCGCATATTATAAATATTTATGAAGCCCAAGAGTAACCCCGACGACAAACGTCGTATACTCTCTTCGTACACCAAGTACGGACCAGAGCCGCAGCCCCTTCGAGCCCAAGGCTCGGCATTTACACATACCATCTGAGACAAACGAACGATCGGGGATGACATACTGCCTACCGGACCTGGAGGGATCAGCTCCAGCGTCATATAGCGCAGTAACATCAGAGTAATCGATGCGACCCACCGGTCCATCACTAGATGCACAACAATCGAACGGACATGCAACAAGTAAGAATGTGCATCTAAATCTACGCAAGTTAGTAGAAATCCAACCAAACAAGTGAAACAACAGGTCTCAGCAGGCAAAGCTTAACATAAATCAGATATAATCATGCGAAATCTACTGTACTCACAGTGGGTGCGTATTATCTTTAACCGATATTATTTCTCTTCGGGCTTTCAACCGGATTCCACCAAGTACCCCACTGTGGGTTAAACAACTCCACAAGGGACCTGTTATTATCAATTACAACAATTCCTCGTATCATTATCCATTTAGTTCCATAATAATCAAGTTTCGTAAATTTGACGATATTTTCCCCCATTTCGGGTTTATATCCAATTTCGAACTATAACTAAGTTTGTACCCATTTCATGTTCATACATTGTTCTTTATATAACACATGACATTTTATGTGTTGTTTATGAGTTTCATTCAAAATACACAAGCCTAGAAAGTAGTATTCACAATTTTAGGCATTAAACTCGAATTTAATGGGTTAGATTCGAAATTTATCATCAGATTCGAACCCAACCATCAGATTCGAACCATACTTCGAATCTAATGTCAGATTCGAACTGGTCCTTCGAGTCTATCATCAGATTCGAACCCCCCTTTAGAATCTGATGGTACACCTTCGAATCTAGCACCAAACTCGAGTCTGTTCTTACATTTCGATTCTGTTCTTGACATATTCGAGTCTGTTCATCATTTCAACTTAAATCCTTCATTTCTAAGGCCTAAAATCAGTGTTATATCATGTATGATGCATATATTCGATTCTACTATGCATATAGTATCATAATCCAGCAACATTTTAAGCAAAACAAACTTAAATTTGCATAAAATGATAGATTCGAATTCTTAGTTACTTTAAAGCCGAAACCATAAACTAAAAAGGTTCGATTCTTACCTCAATTCGTATGAAATCAAGAATCCGTTTGTAGATTGTTGTTGTACTCCTCGATATCTTTCCGATGACGTATAATTCTCGAAAATCCGACGGTCGGTTTGTGATTTATCTTAGAGAGATGTAGAGAGAAAATTTCTAGAGAGATAGAGTAGAGAGAGAGTGTAAACTAGAAAATGAAGCCTATTGCCCTTTATATACTACTTTCGTCATTTTGCACATTTCACCACTCGACTTAACCGGTTTCATAAAATACTGATTTAATCTTAGATATATCATAAATAGCTTTTAAATTCATAATAATCCACAAAATTGATTCTGAATTCAATTTTCTCAAAATAGCAACAAACTTTGCTAAATATCCAATATGCATAATAATCGCCCAAATTCAACTTAAATACATAACTTTCCACCCAATTAATCAAAATACATCAAAATAAGTCCGAGGATGTTACACCAGGCTAGAAGCAATTCGTTTGTATCTAGCCTACGCTGCTCATAAGAGCATTAAGATATTTCACATGGATGTGAAGAGTGCATTTTTGAATGGGAAGCTGCAAGAAGAAGTTTATGTCAAGCAGCCTCCAGGTTTTGAAAATGAACAACATCCAGGTTTTGTCTATAAGTTGGACAAAGCTCTCTATGGTTTCAAACAAGCCCCTAGAGCCTGGTATGACACTCTTACTGAATTTCTTATGAGCAATGGGTATTCTAGAGGTAAAGTGGATACCACATTGTTCATAAAGAAGGTGAAGTCTGATATTATGCTTGTTCAAATCTATGTGGATGACATAATATTTGGTTCTACCAATGAGCAGCTATGCAAGAATTTTTCATTACTCATGAAATCCAAATATGAAATGAGTATGATGGGAGAACTTACTTTCTTTTTAGGATTACAGGTTAAACAAACCTCAACTGGAATTTTTATAAATCAAAGAAAGTATACTTTAGATCTCTTGAAAAAGTTTAAATTTGATCAAAGTTCTCCTATTAAAACCCCAATGGCAACCAATGTAAAATTGGATGCTGATGCCAGTGGCAAAGCTGTTTCAGTAACAGCTTACAGAGGTATGATTGGGAGCTTGCTATATTTAACTGCTAGTAGACCTGATATTATGTTTGCCACCTGTTTGTGTGCTAGGTTCCAAGCTGACCCAAAGGAATCTCATCTAGCTGCTGTTAAAAGAATCTTCAGATACCTGAAGGGCACATCAGGTTTGGGTCTTTGGTATCCCAAAGACTCAAGCCTTGAACTAACAGGTTATTCAGATTCTGATTTTGCAGGCTGCAGGCTAGATAGGAAAAGTACAACAGGTGGATGTCAACTCCTTGGTGGTAAGTTGATAAGTTGGTGTAGTATGAAGCAGAACTCAGTGTCTACTTCTACTGCTGAAGCTGAGTACATTGCTGCTGGAAGCTGCTGTGGGCAGATTCTGTGGATGCAGCATCAGCTTGAAGACTATGGGCTTGTGTATAGGAAAACTCCTATTCTATGTAACAACACAAGTGCCATAGCCATTTCCAACAATCCAGTATTTCATTCAAGAACAAAGCATATTGAAGTCAGACATCACTTCATCAGGGATCACATTCAGAAAGGTAATGTGGATGTAAGTTTTATTTCCACAAATGAACAGCTTGCAGACATTTTCACCAAACCTCTTGATGAAACCAGGTTTAATTACCTTGTCAGCAAGCTGGGCATGTTAAACAAAAGTGACTAAGTGTCCTCAAAGGTCTAAGACTTTGTATGTCTCACACTGCTCAAGTTTCTCAGAACAGCTTAGACAGAACAGGTTATGCATATTCTGTACTTAGCCATTTTTCTGAAATCCTTGAACAGCTTGAACATATAACAGGCTGAACAATAACAGTTTACTCGTCCAGCCTGCTCTGATGGTCTATTCTCCACCCTGCTCACTCCTTCACACTGATTTACAAGACATTGTCTTGTATCTGTTCAACTAATGAACACAACCTGATCTTACATTAGAATACAGGTTGAAAGCACAGTGTGAAGAGTGAACAGCTTGAAGAATGAACAACTTGTGATGATCCTACTCATCACAGGTTTGACCAACAGCTTAGACCAACAGTTTTAACTACCTTTCTTCACAATTAAGTTACTTAATTTTTGTTTTTATTTAACTTAATTACTGCGGATAATATGGGTTACGTGTGTTAGTGATTAAAAAGGGCTCAAGTGGTCTGACAAACGGTCTGACATGGACAACCGTTCCGTTTTCCGTTAACGACTTTTTCAAATCAACCGCCCAAATGTTTCTCTCTCATACCCACTCACATTCAAATCCTATAAATACCCCCTACTGTTTCATCTTCGTCTTCCTCACTATTTCCAGAAATCCTCAAGAACCCTAAATCGATTAAGTGTTTTCTGCTTCTCAAAACCCCAATCATTCACAAATGGCTTAAAGAAACAATCCCTTTCTTCCAGTATTCGTTGGTGATGATGTTGTGAAACACTCATCAGTTACTACGATGCTGACCATAAAACCCACAAACTACATTGCCAACCTAACCATTCCCAAAAACTATGTGGGGAAGGGTTATGAACAAATGGTGGAATTTCTGAGAGTTCATCCGTTGAACTATGCAATGACTGCCACTCCTGGAGTCCTGTACCAGGAGATGGTGCACGAGTTTTGGTACACTTGTGCCTACAACCCCAACACCAAAGTCATTAAGGGAACTATTCTCAATGGGACTCAGACCATTGAGATCACAGCTGATCTTCTCAGGGAAGTTCTTCATCTACCAACTGCTGACCCTTATGACATGCCTCAACCTGAAGATGATCAAATGGGCAATCTGCTACGTTTCTGTGGTGTAGCAGAACCCAAAATCGGAGCTACATTGTTTAAGAAGGACCTGTCTCCGACCTACAGTTTTCTATTTGCCTCGGTGGTGATGTGCTTCAGAAGTAAAGTTGGTTCATTCGACCAACTAAGCCGTGATGAAGTCCCCATTGTTCTACAGCTGGTGGATGGGACAAAAATAGACATCGCCAAATGGATTTTTCTGAATTTGAGGAACCTGGTACAACAAGAAAACCGTCCAGCTGCTGTTCGGTATCCAAGGTTTTTGATCCTCGTCTTCAAACATCATTGTGGTGAGCAATTATATTCCTCTCAGCCTTTACTTAAGACTGCTGCATTCCCTGTAATAGGGAATAGAGTTTTCTATACACCTGTTCTACCCAATGAGCCTCCTCTATCCACTCCAATGAGGAGGTTACTGGGGTTAGTGGAAGAACCTTCTGATGTGAGGGTTACTCCCAAAGTTGCTCCCAAGGCAAAATCTAAAGCCAGGTCCAAGCTTGTTAAAAGGACCCTGTCAACCACTGAAGCTGGGCCTGTCCACAAGAAGGCCAAAACAGCTCAGTCTGAGTATGCTCCCTTGGCCTCTGTGGCTGAGGGGGAGCAGGCTCCTCACCCTGGTTCATCTGTTGAACCTGAAGCCTTTGTGGCTGGTGCCTCTGTGGCACCTGAGACTAGGGAACAGGCCAACCCACCTGTTCCTGACCCAGTCTCACACCCTGTCCAAACAGAACCTATCACCTCTCCACAATCACTAACTTCATCCATCCAATACCAACGCAAATCTCTAGCCAAACGGAAATCAGCCCCAACAACCAGCTCCTCTGTTCCCTCACAACAGGGTTCAGCTGTAAGAGAAGCCACCCCTGCTGCCTCTTCTATTTTGGGAGAATGTTTAGCACAATTGGAGTCTGCTTCACTCCAACCTGAGTCCACCCAGAGTTAGCCTAGACCCTCTGGTTCCTCCCAACAGGAGCCAGTTGTACAAAAGGAGATAGCCACCTCAACTATTCCAGCCTCCCAACAGGCTGAGAATATTGAAAGACAGGAGCCCTCTCCACTCCATACTGTGTCCACACTGTCTCCTCCTTAAACTTCTCTACACCCTGAGTCTGCACGAGGTGTCCACACTGCTGGTATAGACCAATTAGCAGCTCAGCCTCAAATTTCTGCTCCCTATGATACAGCTGTTCTACACCAAACAGCTGCTGAGGGACCAACAACCCAAGCTGATGAACCTCAGGGAACATACCATCCCTTGGGTGAGGCTGCCCCTTCTATGCAAACTCCATCAGCAGGTTTCACCGCTGCTGATGTTGAAATGCATATCACATCTCCCCATGATGAGTTGCTTTTACACCAAGGCACTGCAGAGGGAACACCCACTGGCCTTAATGAAGGTGTTGCAACACAAGCAGCATCTGAAAGGCCCCCAACATCAACCCCTTCTTCTAATGATGCAGCTACTGCCACTGCTGAAGGACCCTTTGACCCCTCCAAGCTGGGCCACATTACTTTTGCTCAGGCTATGGAGCTTCTTTCAACTGTTCCTCTTCCCTCTCCATCACATCCTCATACACCAGCCTCATCCTCTTCATCACCATCTACTCACTCCAAACAATCCACTCATACACCTCCATCCCCTAAAGACCTGCCTTTGAAGGATCAGCTTTCCTTGTTGACCAACAAAGTTGGTTCTTTAGAATCCTCTATGTCCTCTCTACCCTCTCTCATTTCAGACTCTGTGTCTGAACAGCTTAAGGGATTCTTTGATCTGTTCAAAGATTCCTTCCCAGCCACTACACAACCTGACCACTCTCCACAGCTGCTTGCACTCACTGCACAGCTGCAAAGTGTCTCTACTTCCCTTTCCTCTATTCTTTCACTCCAACAGGACTCAGTGTCCTCAATGGCAGCTATATCTCAACAGCTGTCATCTCTCCTAACTTCTTGCACTTCTACACTTCCTGCCACTCTGGCCAGCTTGAATACCCTTATTGGTTCTCTATCCAATTCTGTGTCATCAAACCTTGCTGATGTGCAAGATTCTCTTGAACTACATCTTGCACAGCTTCAAAGTTTGCTGTTCACAGCTTCTTATAGAGAAAACATCATCAAGCTGACTTCCCTTGCTGATACCCACACCTCTTCTCTTCAAACCTGTCTTTCCCAACTAGCAGAGGTGAAGGACAACCTGGCTTTCTTAGTGGCTAGCCTGGTTGGCCCCAAGCCTGTTGCCAAAACTGCTGGCAAGCCTGCTGACTATGTGTCTTCAAGCAGACCAGGTGTTGAAGGTGCTAGTGCATCTCCTTCAAAGGGGGAGAAGTCATCTGCCTCGAAGACTAAGTCTAAGGGGGAGAAAACTTCTTCTCCTAAGGAGAAATCAGTACCTACAATACCCACTGGTCAACCAGCAGGGACATCAACTACAGGTACAATGGAAGGTGCTTCCCAAACTGCTCAGCCTACTCAGGCTGAATCTCCAAACCCTGCTCAGTCTAAGGGGGAGGAATTCATTCCTGAGGACAGGCCAAGCAGCAGCAGGAGGCATCTAATTTTACAAGAAGAAGAAGAAGAGGAGGAGGAATTTCCTGAAGCTGCTATTACTACAGCAACTAAAGGAAAAGAAAAAGTAATAGTTGATCTTCAACAGCAGAAAGCAGCAGACCTCAAATTTCACAAAGCCAGGGCCAAGGAAATGGGTCTTCCCTTGGACAAGTATTTTGAGTTTAGGGATGAACAACTTCAAGCCCTGGAAGCTCTAAGAAAAGAAGAGGCCTCTGCCAAAGCTGCCAGAACTTTTGCAATTCAAGAGGCAAGTAAAATCAAAATGCCCTCTCTGGATGTGCAAAAGAAACTGATGGAAGTTGCTAAGGAATCAGCAGGTGAAAAGAAAAGTGAACAGGTTAAGTGCTCTGGTCTCTGTGACCAAACCAAAACAAGCATCCTCTGCAAGGGCCCAATTCTATTTTGACAACTTGGCAAGGAAAAAGTTTCAGGATGTAGCTGACAGAAGGCTTGCCAAGGAAGCAATTGTCAAAGCTGTTCCCATATCAAGAAAAGGCAGTCAGTGGAAATTGAAAATAACCAGGATGGGTGCAACAGGCCCAGAACTGGACACTTATGACTACACTGGTGTTGCACAGATGGGGTACAGGGAATGGGTTGAGTTGGCAGTTGCTCTGAACGAATCTAAGTCAGAAACGGCTAAGACAGTCAGGGCATATGTCAAAAAGCTTATGGAGAGAGTGAAGGATCTTGGCATGATCTCAAAAGAAGTTAGTGAAGGTGTCTATGTGACACAACCTAAGATAAAGGCGAGGAGGACAAGGAAGGATACTGAGCTGGAGGAACTCCTCATTATGATTGAACAGGGTGATATCGCTGTAGAAATCAAAGGAGTAAACCACAGTCTGCCTAAGGGAGTAGAATTTGAAGATGGCAAGCTGATAGAAGAGCCTGAGCTGGGGGTATTTTTTGTGGATCTCCTGATACAGAAGAAATGCTTTCAAAGAGCATCTAATCTTCACAAAGTAGGCCTCAAACAGCTTGTGGCATTCAGACTGTCAAACTCTTTTAAGCAATCCGTCAAGTGGAGAGCAGCTATTTGGGATCAGCTTAGAGGATTCCATGAAAGAGGAGAGCTTAATCATCCAAATTTTATGTTCCCTAGAGTTGAAATTGAAGAATTGGATGAAACCAGAGAGCACCTGGAGAAAATGTTTGAAGAAGGAATGCCACCACCACTATCTTGAAGTCCATCTACCATCAGGGTAGGTGAATAATGGAAGCTGTCTATCAGTTGGACAGGCTTACCATTATCTGCTCCCAACACCAACAGTCCAAAACCTGATGTACATTAGTTGTACTTTATTTACATAAGTTGTAATTTTTCTTTTACATCAGTTGTAATATACATCAGTACATCAGTTGTACTTTTGTAAAAACATGTGTTGTTTTATGTAATCAAGAATCAGTGTATATATAAACTGATCTTTTACTTTACTTTGATGTTGTAATTTTATTTCAACAAATGTACTGTAAAAATATATTGTGATTTTTGATAAGGCCAACTTAGACTGGTTATTGCAAATAGGGGGAGATTGTTAGGCACAAAAAGGCCTCAGTCAAACCTGTTCTGCATCTGAGGGGGAGATTCTTAATCAAACCTGTTGATGCATTTGAAGGTTGAATTTAAGGCCTGTTATATGCCTTATCGAAACCTGAAAATGATTTGCAATATCAGTCCAAAGCTGTTCTATATGTTGCATGTGTTGCAACAAAGACAATTTGTCCAAGCTGTTCAGTCTGCTGAACAGGCTGGACATAAACTGTCTATGCTGCTCTACACTGGGGAGCAGCTTGGGCAGTGTACAAGTGTTCTGTTCTTTGTGAACAGAATCTGTTTTTTGTGAACAGGCTAAACACTCTATGGAATATGTTTCCAAGTCCTCATGTATTGTTTTTGGCTAAAAGATCAGTTTACAAAGTCGAAGACAAAGTGGAAAACAGAACTGCTCAGCCTGCCCACGCTGTTCTGTCACATGAAGACAAAAGGATATTTGAAAAAGGGTGACAGACCTTTTCTTATATCAAAATAGGCCTTAACAAAGGAAGAAAGACGCAAAGTAGACATTCCTTATTTAGTTTAAGCTAATGCAACAGTAGACAAAAAGAACAGACAAAAGTTCTGCACACATGAAAACAAGTCTGCTTTTCAGAATGTGCAGAAAAGTTTATGTTGTGTTTTCAACAAGACTTTCCCTTTTTCCTTTCGTCCAATGAAGAAGCTTCTCTTAGATCCTCTGAGAGAGTATAAAAGGAAACTTCCAAGGATTGAAAGGATAAGCCAAGAAGCTAAGTGCTGAAGCCAAGAGTGAACGTGCATTCAAGTGTGTCTTTCATGCATGCAAGTCTGCTTGAATAAAACAGTGCTTGGTGTCTAAGCTGTTCTTATTCAAGCTGTTTCCTTGAGTCTTGTAAACATAGTGAGTAATTCTTAGTGAGTGTATTCATTGTAACTAGTTTAAGTCAGTCTTAGATTAGTTAACATACTGTTGTATCTGTCATCTCAGGTTGAACCTTTCCGCATTCAAGCCTGTTTGAAATTAACTTCTGCTGATAATACATACAAACATTGAGAAAAGAGTGTGTAGTTTTTAAATAGTTGTATTCACCCCCCTCTACAGCTTAAGGCTATATACTTGGGAAACCTTTCGGGACCTATACTATTCAACTTTCAAATTAATCTCATTTAACCACTAAACTATTTTTTTCCCAATTAAGCCATTTCAGTTTACTTACTTAATTACTTTGGGGGAAATAAATAAAACTAATTGATAAATCGATACAAAATATGATACTTTAGTGGTCAAATGAAGACAATTTTTAGTGACTTAATCAGTTAAAAAAAGTTTAGTGTCTAAATATGTATATAAAAAAGAGTTTAGTGGGTTTATTGAATTACTCATTAGTCCAACAATATTAAAATCGTGACATAAAAAAATGGGTTTATTGCAAAAGAAACAAACATGTTTTTACATTTATTACGTTTTCATCCCTCCATATTTCTTTTTCTCCATAAAAGTCCTCCAGTTATTTTTTTTGTTGGTTTAGTGAAATTTGGACATTAGAACTCGGTTTTTCAGTTTTTAAAAATCCGGTTTACTAATTGTAACTGGGATTTAATGTTCAAATTTCACTAAACCAAAATGAAAAAATCAAATCTAGGATTTTTATGAAAAAAATAACATAGAAAGACGAAAAAGCAAAAAACCTAAAAACATGTTGGTTTTTTTTAATAAATCATTTATTAATATACCTGACAATAACATAATAATTGGTTACAATACTATTTTAGTTTTAATAATTTAACCTCTTATTAAGAAAGCAAGTTCAAGACTTGCTGCTTGGAAAGCTTCCTTGATTTTCATTGGTGGTAAATTGGTTTCATGTAAGTCCGTTCTTGGATCTCTTGTAATTTATTATATGTCATTATATAAAGCCCCTAATTGCCTTCTAAATCGCCTTCAAAGTATTAGAAGCAAGTTTTTTTTAGGGATGTGGTTCAGATAGAAAAAAGATTCATTGGATATCTTGGCGGGATACGAGAGCTCGTAATCTTTCACTACTTGCTAAATGTTGGTGGAGATTGAAGACCGATTCAAACTCTTATGGAAGATGGTGATTTTAGCTCTTCACGGATTTAATCGGAACCTACAGGTAGATCCTCTTTCAACAAAAAAAAAGGCGGGGCTTGGAAAAATATTGCATCTATCCAAAACTCTTTTGACGAGTTTAATTTGGATTTGTCTGCCCTTTTTCAAGTGGACTTGAATCGTACCCGAGATAATCCTATCTCTTGGAATTGGGCACTTGAAGATTCGGGGGGTATTCTCGGTCTCTTCGTTGAAATTTGCGACTGATGATTTGCTTTCTTCTTCTTATCGTGGGATGCAATTTTTTTTGGTCTAAATTGGTTCCAAGTAAAGTAAATGTGTTGGCTTGGAGGATTTTTCATGATAGATTGCCTACTTATCTTAATCTGTCTAAGCGTGGTTTGCACTTTAATTCATCAAAATGCCTTCTGTGCGGATCAGAATTGCAAAGTGAGGACCATTTGTTTTTTAGATGTGCTGTTACTTGGGAGTTGGTAGCCGATTTTAAAAGGTGGTGGGTGTGAATGATCCAAGAAATGTGTCGTCTACTGCTTTATTAAGTTGGGGTTTGGATTTGGGTCTTAAAGGTAACAAACTGGAAGTTTTTTCGACGTCAGTTTTTACTTTGCTTTGGGTGGTTTGGAAGCTCAGGAACTCTTTGGCCTTTCCTTCTGACTCAAGATCGGGTGTTTTGCTTATTGGTTCGGTACAAAGGTGGTCGTTCTTTGGATTAATTCTAGGGTTCAATTTTGTAAAAAATTATCTTGGAGCTCTTGGCTTTGCTATCCACTTTTGGAATTTTCATAGAAGGATTTAGTCATTTATGTTTTTGATTATCTTGTAACTTCTGGGAATTAATGTGGTGTATCTCTGGTTGTGGCTAGCATATTTCTAGAAGCAAATTGGATTTGAATAAAATTGTTGTTGTTAAAAAAAATGTATGCATACCAAATTGTTACTTACTTTATCATCAATGTTGTTAAGATATATATTCATATTAAAACAATGGGTTTATTATGAAAAAAACCAACATGTTTTTACAGTTTTTGTGTAACACCCTACTTTTACGACTAATTCCACATATGACTTACAATCCACGTCATCCAATCATAAACGACATCATCAAGGGTAAACAGCTAATTAACTACTAAACAACATTATCAAGCAAAAGGTAACAACGAGACGGGAACCAACCCCGTTAGTAACGTCAGTAAACCACAATACGTGTAAAGGTTACAGTCATCAAAGTATCACTGGCTGATAATGTGAGACACAAGATTTCTCAAAGGTCTCAAGTCAAGGCCCAGTAGCAATGCAATATCAATCAGGAAACTAAGATAAAATTAACAGTTGCGGAATAAAAGTTAATTTACAAACAGAGACAAATTTAAGTATAAGGTACAAACTTCTAGACTATTTCATCAAAGCACAAATGTAAACTAGCCCCCAAACCCCAAAAGCTCAAACACCAATCAAGTACCAAGGTGTTGAAACAGGTTCTAAAGCACTTCAAGCTCTTTCAAGTCCTGACCTATGAACTAGGTCCAGCCAATCCTTTGCCTTTACCTGAAAAATAATGCAACAACGGGGTAAGCTTATTTGCTTAGTGGGAATGTAGAATTTCACATTTAACATGCACTTATGAACGCGGAAGCACATGCACTGCACTCGGCTCATGCACGGCTCAGCTCTATATGCACTGCACTAGGCTCATGCACAACTCAATCTCGAAGGGACATTGGCCAATTAATGCTCTTTTGATGCGCGACTTTGCTCAGCTCCCAGTTATAAAACTGTTGTTGCTCTTGAGACTTTTAGACAAATTCATAAGGAATGCTCGGATGATGATAAATCCATACACACGCATCATTAGTGGGGATCAGCCACGTACTGGGCTAGCTACCAGTAAAAGCTCTATATGGATATCATCGGAATGCTCAGCTCTAGCTACCCTCTGTGCTTTCATCACGTAAATCAGCACATCATAAGCCTAACATTAACCCAACACTGAGCAATAGTGATGGTGTTAAGCTTAACAATCAAATGACTCGTCAAAGAATCGAATCTAGAAGAAGAAATACTCAGCTCAACAAATCATAGTAAATATACTATGACAATATATCAATAAGCTCAAGATCAGAATGTCAAATAAATCAGGATCATGCAACAAAAGTCTCAATGCACATAATATGCACTTAAATTGTAATCTACAACTCACAGTTACTGGTTATTATGCACTTTCTGGCTCTGGCTCTGTTGCTCACAATCTGTAGTGGATTAGAACCATAATCTGACTTATATCAGACTTTCAGATGCTCGCCATTTTGCTCGTTGCTCAATCTGTTATTAATATCATTTCTGATATTTATTAGCCTTTATATTATCTGAATAATATATATTCAGTGTTCCTTCAATTAATAAGCTCAATGTTCGCTCGTTGATCTTTTAATCTCAAAATCTTATATCTTGATCATATGTTCATTAATTTCATTAGAATCTTTCTTTCATTTGTATTCTTTGTAAATAATAATCTCAATAGATCTTGTGTGTGTGTGTGTGTGTATATATATATATATATATATATATATATATATATATATATATATATATATATATATATATATATATATATATATATCCGTAAGTTAATTATTTTGTTATTTTATGTATTGTCTATGGGTTTTATTCAAGGTATCTAAATTTAAAGAGTGGTTTCAATATTACATACTAAATTCAAATATGCAACACTAAATTCGAACCTATTGTTAAATTTGAAGTATAGTTCTCGAACTTATGTACAAATTCGAACCACTTTGCTAGATTCTAGAACATTATATTCGATTAAGTACATAAAGGGAAGTCAGATTTAAAATCATAAGTTAATATATATTACAATTGTAAAAGTGGTAAATTCAAGTTATGATGATAAAGTAAGAATTGATTCACTGCCAGCATTTAATTCAAGAAGTCAAAATCGAATATAGTCAAAATTTGTAAAGGTGAATCGAATTTACTTTTAAATTCGAAAACCATCTCCATTATATACTAAATTCGAGGAATTATATACTAAATTCGAAGTATATTCGAATTTGATGACATCATTCGACTTTAGCTCCTTAAATTCGAAACTCATTCGAATTTAGGGACAATTTCGAGATTTTGGTTCCATTTTAGTTATACTCGAATTTGTTCTTGGCATCTCGAATTTGTTCTTCATTTACAGCCTTAAATTTTACATTTTCAAGTCTAAAATCTTATATATACTAAATATTAAGCTTAGATTTGATTATATTATACATATTCTAGCTAAAATCAAGTTAAACTAGCTTTAATCTCATGAAAATACTAATTTCAAATTTATATCTTCAAAACCGGAAAATATAAAAGCTTAAAACGTAAATTCTTACCTCAAATTCGTATGTAATCCTTCATGCAACGGTAGATTGTTGTAGTATTCTTCGAGATCTTCCCGATGACGTATAAATCTTGATGATCCGACGGTCGGTTTGGGAGAAAACTTAGAGAGATGTAGAGAGAGAGTAGAGAGAGAGAAAGTCTAGAGAGAGAGTATAGAGAGAGAGAAATCTGATTTTATAAACTAAATTTCCGTTTATATACTTCAACTAGTTATGTTTGCTACTTAACTCACTATTACTTTTGTATCTTATATCTCTCTTATTTAATTATCTTAATAATTTATTAATTTATAATATAAATATTTATATAATTTAATTAAATATTTCAAAACTTAATTAAATTATAACTCAAATAATGTAATAAAATTACATTATTGGTTCGATAATCAGATAATTAGTTGGGCTAAAAGTTGGGTTGTTACAGAATGGGCTCCACCATGCACATACTTCGTCCCCGAAGTTAGATATGTTCGAACAGACTTGGGCAGATAGCTTTTATGATATCCTGATTCCCAAGACTGATACGAACCTTTGTGGTGTTTCCACTGAACGAGCACCATCTGTATTTCACATCTTTTTATTTCTTTAAGATTCTTATGTATAAGAATTTCAAATTTCTTCTCGTAGTTCATATTTGATTCAATATTTTATTGTTATGTAATTTTCGTTGATCATTTTAGAAATTTCTGACTTATTATTCATACTCTTAATATATGAGCTTTATGCTTTATGTCATAATCAATTCAGATAACAACTCAATACATTAGCTCATATATCTCTTTCGTTTGATCTTGAGCCACTTTTTTTTTTTTCTTTCATCTGTAGTATTGCAAAATTTTCATGGACTAACTTTTGCAATCACCTAAGAGATTTTTAGGATTTTTGATTATCAGTTATATATTCACTTTGTGGGCTTTTGAGATTTAATTTTATATCTCATTCAATTCAGCTATCAGCTCTATATATATCAATTAGCTCATATCTCTCATTCATATTCCTTTGAAACTAACTGTAAAGTTTTTTGGGAGTCTGATATCTGTACTTATGTTTCTTTTATTGATGATGTTACAATCATCAATCGCTTAGTCGATTTTTGATTTGTGCTAACTTGCTATAAAGATTTATATTTTTCGTTGCTCTGACAAACAAATGAAATCTATCCTCCGGCGCAACAATCGGAGTTAACTCTTCGTGTAACGACTCCACCTCACCTTCCTTTGTCTTCATTTGCGCTGTTACATTCGCCAAATTCTTTACATAAGCAGTCTCTCGAGAAGCAAAATCCTCCAAGATGATCGAGCGTTTAGAAGCCGAGATTGAGATTGAGGCAAAATGTTGAAATACTGCATCTTAAAGCTCGTCGAACAAAGCAGGAGTTCGAATAAAGAATCAAAATTTAGAGTTACAATCGTCCTCATCTTCTTCGCAACGGTTTCAGCGGTTGATGGATATTTCAAACAAGTCAAATATGATCCCGAACTTGAAGAGATCATACGCTTTCAAATCTCCCGGTAATTAATAATATTAACGACATGGAAAGCAAATGCTAAACAGATTCGAATTCCAAGGAATCAATTTTTATAGAAATCAACAATTTACTTAGGCTTTCTCAGTGCGATTCGTTAGACATGACGACAGATTCTATTATTGAAGTTAGATCTCGAGCTACCAGGGTTCCAAAACCGTCTCCACGACCATTTACATCATCTTCTACTTTATCTTCATCGCCTTCCTCTAGTAGTTCACTGTGCAATTCGGTCAAGAGGCTTCGACAAAACAATAATCTTTGATTCTATTTAATTATATAGTTTGAATCTTCATAGGTGAATTTCTGAATTCAATATTACTTTACTATTTTGACGGAAGCTTTTCATTTTATTTGCATTTAGATGGAATAGGAATTCCATATTAGATATCTCACTAGTCTCGCGTCGACATAGTGAGAATCCATCACTTACGTTTATTTTGGTATTTAACATCTCATTGGTCATTTATGACCAATCGCTTGTCTTAGCAAAATTTCAATCTATTTCTTTATCACTCTCGTTTTGTGCCTCTGTCTTCTTTGATTCTCGTTCAAGTTGTCCTCGGGTGTTTGTCAATTTGATTCAAATACTTTTCTCATTAATATTTATTGGATCAACTACTTCTACCTCTGTCTCATTATAAGACACGCTATAATCTTACAAATTACAAGGATTTACGAATAAGCTTGTGTTTAGGATTAAATTTCAATTTCTCTCGAGTTTTGAATCATACATGATTCAGATAACAATACCTATATTGTTTATAGGTATAACTTCTGATTGAAATTTATTTGTATAGTAGCTTCAACTGATACAACCCATATGTCATCCGCATTATTCACTATTGATGACAGGGTTGTACAGTTAACTCACTACTTACTTTGGAATTGAAATTCATATGGTAACTGAATTAAATCATTTTAGCATATATGAAACTTATTATTAATTACCATTGGGGTCTTTTGGCGTTTCTGGCTTCTCCTCGGCATCCTCAGCAGTTATATGGAAAGCTCGCGCCTTTGCTGTAGGTATCATTGTAGTACTCTGTTGGATTGCTCTGCCAACTGGTTGTTCCTGATTAGTAAGCACGCGTGCATTTGGGCAATGCTTGGCATAATGCCCACGCTCACCACAGTTGTAGCATACGTCGTTTCTTTCTGGGCACTCATCGCTTCCATGTCCAATCCGGTTACAAGTGTAACAGGTTACATCTATAGGGTTGCAGCGTCCGCTATGAAATTTATTACAGCGTTTACACGGTCGTGCTCCTGACTGTATGGAATAGACTCTTGTCTTCTGAGGCGTAGAGGATGCTTGTGACTGCTGCTGACTGGACTTTGATGAACTGAAGAATCTACTGGATTTCTGCTTCTTAGGTGGAGATGGACAAGTAGGACTTATAGCCATCATAACGGGTTCACAACTAGAATCTGTGAATTCTCGCTCCACTATACTGAGATACGTTTTGAACTTTATGCTACTCATTTGTCTTCTATATATTGGATTCAGACCCAGTCTGAATCGATTTATCTTACGCTCTTCTGTTGCTACTTGATATGACGAGTAGCCGCAAAGTCTTGAGAACTCACGCTCGTATTCATCAACAGTCTTAGTTCCTTGTTTCAATTGCATCAACTGCATCTCGAGTTCATCTTGTTTGTCTGTTGGACAGTATTTGGCGTTGAACATTTCCAAGAACTGCTCCCAGTCCAGTGTCGTAATTGCTTCTTCACCATAGATGCTCCTTTGTGTTTTCCACCAGACTCTAGCAGCTCCAGACATTCTGAGATATTGAAGATCACGAACAGTGCTGTAGCAAACTTAACTCTATTGCTGTCCAGACATTCTGAGATATTGAAGATCTCTTCAGTATGACTTACCCAATCTAACGCTTTTATTGGATCTTGTAACAACCCGTAATTTATTAAATATAAATTACAACATCAAACTTTGAATATTTAAGCGATTTTGTCCAAATTATTAGTAATTAACCGAAATCATGCATTATAAATAGTTAATTATATTAAGTTATAATTAATTATGAAAACTTGCCCCAATTTAGCTGAAATAAATTTAATAATTAAATTTAGCTAATTCACAGATTAAAGACGTGAAAATGACGAAATGGACTAAAATGAATAAAATTAGTCTAAAAAAGATAATTCTAGCAAATCTAGAACCTCCTTGCTATTATTTGCATCTGAAAATGCAAATTAGACTCGTTAAGAGTAAAAGCGGTCAATTCCTGAAATTTAGTAGAAAAATCAGATTTTCTCTATTTCCTATAAATAGAGCCCCTCCTCATCTCCTTGGGTTTGGTTAGAAAAAAAAAATCTGAATTCTCCCTTTGAGACTCTCTCTCTACAACCTTATCTTCTCTCTAACTTTTCTTTAAATCGGTTCATCGGATTCTCGAGATTTTTACGTCATCGGATAGATATCGTCGAGCTCTACAATAATCTGCCATTGCATGTTTGATTTCGTTCTGATTTGAGGTAAGTTCGACCCTCTTTCTCTCTTTTGTTTCGGTTTTGAAGAGCAAACTCGAAATTGCTCAATTTCTCTTCATTCAAAGTTGTGTTGTTCACGTTTAGGACCTGATTTTGCTCGAAAAGCATCTAAACTCGAAAGCTATAGCTTGGACAAAGGTTAGTGACTGTTTCTCCCTCATTTATGTTCAAATTTAGTTGCTAAAGACCTGGAATACTGATGAACAAATGAACAAATTCGAGAAAATTATGAACAAACTCGAGTTCATCCTCAGATTAGGTTCAAAAATGATTACATTAATGACTTTTGGCATCCAAATTCTCTAGACTCGAATGGGCTAATTTCGAATCTGTCTCACTAGATTCGAATGGGCTAATTTCGAATCTGTCTCACTAGACTCGAATGGGCTATTATCGAATCTGTCTCCCTAAACTCGAATTGATTGTTTTCGAATCTGGTTTAGTTCCAAGCCAAAGATAAATTCCTAAATCAGATTAAGTTATTGATCAGCCTTATGTTATGCATAACTGTAATTGAAAGCATCTTATCTTATGATTACGATAAAACTCACAAGTTTTTAAGATGACAGTAGTAATCTGATAAGACTTCTAGGATATACCCTGGTATGGACCTAAAGGAGTTCCTGTTGACTTGATTGATCAATGATAAGAATAGACTTACTCTGGGACGTTAGGAACTACCACAGACCCGACAGCAAGATATGACAATAACCTGATTACATAATTAGGGTTATATAGATCATATTTCAAACTTGACATTAATATACCAGACTTGAAACTGAACTGCAGGAACCGGCTGATTTGACAGAGTAAATTGGACGGCTTAATTTGTTAAGCACTAACTGACTAAGTTACCTTGCTCAGGACTACTGTGAGTGACAGATTACATTAAATACCTGCATATGTTTCGATACTTATTGGTGATTGTTACTGAATTGTATGGAAGCATTTGTTATTACTGCCTGTTCTTGAAATACTTTATTGTGTGATAGGAACTTACTATTGACATTAATTGAAACTAGATACCTGAAATGTCTTGGACTGCATGTTCACTTTTACATTTTATGTAAATACTTATCATGCTTACTGTTTACTTGATTGTTGATAATTTTGCATCTGCATACTGCATAAACTGCTCTGACCGAATGCGAGATCTCCATTCACAGGAAGGAATTCTGCAGATTCCTTTCCTATCTGACTTGTTTCCATACACTTTCTGTAGGGCTTCGGCCTTACACTTGGAAATACAGATTGGGTTGATTCCCAAATCATTTGCCGTCTCTGACGTGTTGACTTGCCGACATGAGCTGATAGTATGTTATATATGTGTGGTAACTTATGGTACTCTGTTAACTCACTAAGCAATGTTAGCTTACTCTGTCATGACAACTCTCTTTACAGGAAAAGCTGATAAGGCCAAGACTATAGCAGGTAGTTCGTCCCAAGCTAAGTGAACGTTGATACTTGAGGAATACAGACTTTTGGACTTATTGCTGATGCCTATTTTGTAATGATTATTGCGGTCTCGGGTAGCTTGTTCAATCTTCCGCACTCTGATTGAAGATTTTAGAAGCTAGATTAGACCACCATCATATCTTTGATATATTTTTGTAATTTAATACCTTGTACCTTTTTGAATCAGGTTAGTGGACCTGTGGTATCAGACAATAGTAATATTTATTACTTAATGAAATGTACTTAAAGAAATTATGACGTGTACTGTTTGTGGTAACTCAGGTGTTACAGATCTACTGTGCCTTCAAACGTTAAGGCACCACTCGCTTTGAAGTCTTTAAATCTACAGCCTTTTGGCTGCACAACTCGTTTATTGACATGCTCATCATCAGAATCGGATTCGCTTGACTGTTCAGTTTGCTTCTTTTTAAGTTTATTTCTCTTTTCAGTTTTCTTTATTGATTCAATTTGCTCTAGCATAAACTTGTTTTGTTGCTCATTATTCTGGGTAATTAGTTGTTGCATCATTTTCAGGACTTGCTCTGGGGTCATGCCACCTGATGGTCCACCTTCTCCAGACATAGCTCTGAAATATAAATCACTAAGTATTTAGATCATTAGTCCTAGCACATTGTACCCTTTCATGCCCCGTCCTACTAGTCTCTGAAACCTATCTTAGTTCAAGCCATCCTGTCATGATTGATACTATAGCATTGCACAAGTTTGAGATCATGTATTACACATAATACAATGATTCACTCAAACTATTGCTCTGATACCATCCTGTGAGACCCAAGATTTCTCAAAGGTCTCAAGTCAAGGCCCAGTAGCAATGCAATATCAATCAGGATACTAAGATAAAATTAACAGTTGCGGAATAAAAGTTAATTTACAAACAGAGACAAATTTAAGTATAAGGTACAAACTTCTAGACTATTTCATCAAAGCACAAATGTAAACTAGCCCCCAAACCCCAAAGCTCAAACACCAATCAAGTACCAAGGTGTTGAAACAGGTTCTAAAGCACTTCAAGCTCTTTCAAGTCCTGACCTATGAACTAGGTCCAGCCAATCCTTTGCCTTTACCTGAAAAATAATGCAACAACGGGGTAAGCTTATTTGCTTAGTGAGAGTGTAGAATTTCACATTTAACATGCAATTATGAACGCGGAAGCACATGCACTGCACTCGGCTCATGCACGGCTCAGCTCTATATGCACTGCACTAGGCTCATGCACAACTCAATCTCGAAGGGACATTGGCCAATTAATGCTCTTTTGATGCGCGACTTTGCTCAGCTCCCAGTTATAAAACTGTTGTTGCTCTTGAGACTTTTAGACAAATTCATAAGGAATGCTCGGATGATGATAAATCCATACACACGCATCATTAGTGGGGATCAGCCACGTACTGGGCTAGCTACCAGTAAAAGCTCTATATGGATATCATCGGAATGCTCAGCTCTAGCTACCCTCTGTGCTTTCATCACGTAAATCAGCACATCATAAGCCTAACATTAACCCAACACTGAGCAATAGTGATGGTGTTAAGCTTAACAATCAAATGACTCGTCAAAGAATCGAATCTAGAAGAAGAAATACTCAGCTCAACAAATCATAGTAAATATACTATGACAATATATCAATAAGCTCAAGATCAGAATGTCAAATAAATCAGGATCATGCAACAAAAGTCTCAATTCACATAATATGCACTTAAATTGTAATCTACAACTCACAGTTACTGGTTATTATGCACTTTCTGGCTCTGGCTCTGTTGCTCACAATCTGTAGTGGATTAGAACCATAATCTGACTTATATCAGACTTTCAGATGCTCGCCATTTTGCTCGTTGCTCAATCTGTTATTAATATCATTTCTGATATTTATTAGCCTTTATATTATCTGAATAATATATATTCAGTGTTCATTCAATTAATAAGCTCAATGTTCGCTCGTTGATATTTTAATCTCAAAATCTTATATCTTGATCATATGTTCATTAATTTCATTAGAATCTTTCTTTCATTTGTATTCTTTGTAAATAATAATCTCAATAGATCTTGTGTGTGTGTGTGTGTGTGTATATATATATATATATATATATATATATATATATATATATAATCCGTAAGTTAATTATTTTGTTATTTTATGTATTGTCTATGGGTTTTATTCAAGGTATCTAAATTTAAAGAGTGGTTTCAATATTACATACTAAATTCAAATATGCAACACTAAATTCGAACCTATTGTTAAATTTGAAGTATAGTTCTCGAACTTATGTACAAATTCGAACCACTTTGCTAGATTCTAGAACATTATATTCGATTCAGTACATAAAGGGAAGTCAGATTTAAAATCATAAGTTAATATATATTACAATTGTAAAAGTGGTAAATTCAAGTTATGATGATGAAGTAAGAATTGATTCACTGCCAGCATTTAATTCAAGAAGTCAAAATCGAATATAGTCAAAATTTGTAAAGGTGAATCGAATTTACTTTTAAATTCGAAAACCATCTCCATTATATACTAAATTCGAGGAATTATATACTAAATTCGAAGTATATTCGAATTTGATGACATCATTCGACTTTAGCTCCTTAAATTCGAAACTCATTCGAATTTAGGGACAATTTCGAGATTTTGGTTCCATTTTAGTTATACTCGAATTTGTTCTTGGCATCTCGAATTTGTTCTTCATTTACAGCTTTAAATTTTACATTTTCAAGTCTAAAATCTTATATATACTAAATATTAAGCTTAGATTTGATTATATTATACATATTCTAGCTAAAATCAAGTTAAACTAGCTTTAATCTCATGAAAATACTAATTTCGAATTTATATCTTCAAAACCGGAAAATATAAAAGCTTAAAACGTAAATTCTTACCTCAAATTCGTATGTAATCCTTCATGCAACGGTAGATTGTTGTAGTATTCTTCGAGATCTTCCCGATGACGTATAAATCTTGATGATCCGACGGTCGGTTTGGGAGAAAACTTAGAGAGATGTAGAGAGAGAGTAGAGAGAGAGAAAGTCTAGAGAGAGAGTATAGAGAGAGAGAGAGAAATCTGATTTTATAAACTAAATTTCCGTTTATATACTTCAACTAGTTATGTTTGCTACTTAACTCACTATTACTTTTGTATCTTATATCTCTCTTATTTAATTATCTTAATAATTTATTAATTTATAATATAAATATTTATATAATTTAATTAAATATTTCAAAACTTAATTAAATTATAACTCAAATAATGTAATAAAATTATATTATTGGTTCGATAATCAGATAATTAGTTGGGCTAAAAGTTGGGTTGTTACAGATAAGTCAAACCACAAAACATCAAGACTACTTACGAAAGTAGTCACTAGCTACTGTCCCCGTGGCGGGTCTCGACTACTGCCCGCTGTGTCCCTAGCCTCAGTCCTCGCACCTGAGATCCACATTTAATACAATGGTGAGCGGGAAGATGGTGAGTTACTATAAACAACTTTAAAACAATTTATAAAATAGTTAGCACAATATAACGACTAATAATCAACATGCGGCCGACCTCAACTACCCGACGCCTCATCGGGAGCGACCCGTGATAACCTACGTAGCCCACTCCACAAAGTAGTGCCTAAGTCAGGACCTCTGAGTTGGGAATGACCCAACATGCCTCTCTACTCTGCGTACCACAACTATACGCGTAATCCACGTGCTTTGCTCTGTGCTAACAAGTATCAACATATGAAAGGGATCCGCACTGGACCCGGATAATAAACAACAAAGTAAGTAACTCACCTGAAGCAAGACTACAACCCCGCTATCTATGGCGGTCTCGACAGGTCCCAGGCTCACCTACAATTCCTGGCAACAATAAACACAACTACCATGTAACGACTAGGTAACGAACTCATAACAACTATACTACTAGACTCACTAGCTCAACACAAGTCATCATGTCAGGACCCACGAGCGCGGCCGGGATCGCGGTCGCGGTCCTCTCATCGCGGCCAGGCATCGTGATCGCGTTGCCTTCCGCGCTGCTGACATCATCGCGATCGTACTCATATCAACGCGGCTTGGATCACTGGCTCGCGATCCTGATATCGGTCGCGTTCTGCTTACCAGCGACCACCTTAGCCGACTCACCCTGATCGCGGTCGCGACCAAGGGAGCGCGGCCGCGATGCGGCGACGAACAGAACAGTTGATGCTCTGTTTTCAGCTCAACCAGGAGATTTCATCTCCCAGTTCCGATTCTACATACAACAGGGGTATTACCCCTCTCAAATCACTATTATTACTCGTTATAACAATACAATCGAATTCCACACGATATAACCGATTATCTGTCCAATTTGATAGCTTGAAGATAGGAGCAAGTTCAACACCCTTTGATTCACTAGAGATGGCTACTGCTACTTAATCTTCTTTTGTTTTTGAGGTTCAGCTGAGGAAAACACACACACACACACACACACTTAGCTTTGAGTTGGGAGAATGAAGCAAATGTTAAGGACTTCGATTTATATACGTTTCTGGTCTCGAACCCAATTAAAACGGGTACAATACTCAATATTCACTAGGTAGACACCCGTTAACCAAATTAATCTCAAATCAACAACTCGGGTTTGGGATATTAATTAACTCATTAAAACAACCCCAAACCCATAATTATTACTAAACCGGTTATTATCTCAACCGATTAATATTACACGTAATAGCAATCTACTTTACCAAGTCACGTGTAATTAACCAATTAATTTTTGCCAACACATTAGAATAACTTCTAAAGCCAATAAATAAATTACACGTATCTGCTGTTAGATTCCGGATGTTACATTTTGTGTTTTCGTCCAATAATGTTATTTTTTTCCATAAACGTTCTCAAGTTATTTTTTTTTAGTTTTCTGAAAAATAATTATTAGAGTTCGTTTATAATTAATATACCAACTTTTTTTAATAATTGAAAATTAACTTGAGAACTTTCTTAAAAACAAAAATAACATGAAGGAACGAAATACAAAAACAAACGTAAAAATATGTTTATTTTTTTCATAATAAACCCTAAAACAATCCATCCAATACAACAATATTGCATTTAAAAGTTTTCGTTTATAATCTTAAGATTATAGTAATAATAAGGGCAAACATTCTCATAAGAGTCTCTCGGAGATTTTTCAAGAAAAAAACAAAAAGCTTCTAAAATTTTCAATTAAGGTTACATAACTGATATGTGTCGGTTTTATTTAATTGATAGAGTTTAATATAAAGAAAACCAACATGCTTTTTTATATTTTTACGGTTTAGTTCATTAATTTGTGTAATGTTTTACCAATAAAATCCCTAAGTTATTTATTTGTTTGAGATTTTCGGAATTTTTATTGTGAAAAAAAACATAGCGTTGATCATGAAAAAAAACTTTTCTAAAAATCAGAATGAAAATATTAACCTGATAACCTTTTTAGGAAAAATAATATGGATAAAAACATGTTTTGATTTCTTGGTATTAAACCCTAATTAATAATAATATGAGTTTGTTACATCAAATAGTATAGTCATATCATGAGCATGTCACATCCCCACTTTAATTGCTCAACTAATCATCTTACCAATGCAAGGGTTTGTAAAAGTTAAACTAAACTGAATCGAACCGAAATGAAAATTTAAAAAAAAATTTAAAAAAAATGAGAATTGAGGACAAGAAGGAAACGTACTATTCGGGTTTGGTTTCCGTTTGGTCCTAATTTTTCTTGACTTTTACAATGAAAAATTGGATCAGATGAACCAAACCGAAAACTAATCATAGGCATACACATTTGCAACCTTTTTATGCATGACTTCTTTGTCACCATGATGTCCTAAATTAGATAGAGTTCTTTCTTAATCAAAATACTTTCTACCTTCCGATTCTTCCGATTGCTTCTTTCTCTTTATCTTATCATTATCATATGATCGACAAATGGATACGTACTTTTCCTCCTCCGATGTATCCTAATGCTAGGTTCAGATTTAGTTTTCTTTGCATGGTCTCTGACTTTCGACCATTTGTATCAACGCTCTCATACCCAAATAATGCAAACGAGAATCAATACAAACACGAAATTGAATAAAACTCAGAAAAAAAAACAATAAAGTTCTTGATTTCTTTCGTAAGTTAAAAAAAAATCATAAATGATTGGATTAATCTAGAATGTGAAACTCTTTTAATAAAATTTGATCTAACATACTTAACTTAAAATATATTGTTTTACTAAGTTATTAATAGGGTTTATTATTAAGAAAAGCAACATGTTTTCACGGTTTTGCGTTTTCGTCCCTTCATGTTATTTTTTTTCAGAAAAAAATTTGACTATTAGAGCCCGGATATAATTAGTAACCGAGGTTTTAAAAACTGAAAAATCGGGTTCTATTATCCAAATTTCACTAAACCAAAAGAAAAAAATTAACTTGAGAACTTTTATAGAGAAAAATAACATGGAGGAACGAAAAGATAGTCACAAAATTCGCTAGGAGGGCGTTTGGTTCGCAAATTTTTTTTCTCTGGGATTTGCATTTTATCTAATAATTTGCATTATGCAGCATTTGCAATTGTCAGGATTTTCTCAAAGAATCTGCATTATCTTTTTGGAAAAAGTTGCTAATCTGAAAAGGTAAGTGGGATTTAAAAAATCCTAGAGGGGAGGCTGAGTTTTTAAATAACAAAGAAGGAAGAGATTTAAAAAATCCTGAAATTTGAATTTTAAATCCTTACTGAATCTATGAACCAAACACATGATTTTAAATGCAAATCTCAGTGAATCCCAGGAAATACGCGAACAAAACACCCTCTAGGTTAGCCACGAATCCCGTTCCAATCGTTTCGTTCCCAATCGCGGAACGATAGCGTTCCAAACGTCCACCGGATCACTAATCGGTGCGATGGTGAAATCGATCCCAATCGATGGTCAATTGGATCCCAGTCGATGGTCAATTTGATCCCAATCGATGGTCAAATCAATCCCAGTCGCATTATTGGAGCGAATTTGAAGAATTGGTACACCAATTTCATTAATTGGTACATCAATTTTAGTCGCATTATAAGAGCGAATTTGAAGAATTGGCACACCAATTTCATTAATTGGAACATCAATTTTGGACTCGCGGGAGATTTGCGTCCCTTAGTTCCTCACTGCTGTTCTGATTCGCTGAAGTCTTAGAAATACACAGCGACTTTGGTTCCTACCACGTTTTCGATTTGTTGATTAATATAAATATGTTAAGAACACTCAACTTTACAATGAATATGCCTTATAAAATTTTATTTTTCAACTTATTATTCCTAAATCTTTTGTTTTAATTGAATATGCCTTAAAATTCTATCTTTAATTGGGTACATCGTACCGAACTATATGGTTCACCGTAGCGGAGCGTTCCGAAATGAACCTACCCCCTCCGTACCGAATACAGCCTACCTAGCGAACCGTGTTTTCGTTTCGCGTTTCCGTACCGAAGCGAACCGCGAACTAGGGCTGGCAATGGAAGGATTGGATCTATCCAACAGATCACTGATCCAAATAAGTGGATCATGGATTTGGTCCATTAGCCAATGGATCATGATCTTATCTATGATCCAATTATTTTGACAGATTGATCATGATCTAGATTGACACATTTAATTTTTCAATTTTCAGCTATGATCCATCCTACCCTACCCCATAACTTTACCCATCCCTACCCTACCCCATAACTTTTACCCCACCCCTACCCCATAACTTTACCGTACCCTACCCCCACCCCTTACCCACTCCTTACCCACCCTCTACCCTACCCCCTTACCCACCCCTATCCTTCCCCCACCACCTTACCTCCTACCTACCCTGCACTACCCATATATATATATATATATACACACACACACACGACTAACAATATGATGCTACCTTATCCACCCACCGCTACCCCACCCTACCTTACACCCTACCCTACCCCTACCTACCCTACCCTAACCGCTTACCCTATCCACCCACCTACCTCATACCTACCCTACCCTTAACCCTACCTACCCTACCCCTACACTCCCCTACCTACCACCCGCTTAACCCTATCCACCCACCGCCACCCCCACCTACGTTACCTCCTACTTACCCTGCCCATACCTACCCTACCCTATCCTTACCTTACCTACCTACCCCCGTTTCACCCTATCCACCCACCGCCACCCACTACCTTACATCCTACCTACCCTACCCTTTACCCCTATCCACCCACCGGGTAGGGTAGGTAGGAGGTGGGGTAGCAGTGGGTGGATAGGGTAAGCAGTGGGGGTAAGTGGTAGGTACGGGGTAAGGGTAGGGTAGGTAGGGTGTAGGGTGGGTAGGGGTAAGCAGTGGGTGGTGAGTAGACATAGGTAGGGTAGGGTAGAGGTAGAGTGGTGGTGGTGGGTTGGGTGGGTAGGTGAGTGTAGGGTATGGTTGTCGGATAGGTCGGCTAGAATGGGCTGGGGTAGTGGTTGGGGTGGGTGGGTGAGGTGGGGGTAGATGGTGGGGTGAGAGTAGGGTGGGTGTTGAGTGGGGTAAGGAGGGTACGGTGGGGTAGGCAGGTTGAGGGTGAGGGTGGGATGGGTTGTTTGAGGTTAGTTGGGGGGTAGGGGTGGGGTTGTGTATTTTGGGAGGTAGGGTAGTAGTTGGGTGGGTTGGCTAGGGTAGGTTGAGTAGGGGTAGGATGAGGTTGCTTAAGATTGGGAGTGGGCAGGTTGAGAGCGGGGTAGGTTTGGATGGGTAGGGTAGCTTTTGAGGGGTAAGGGGTAGGTAGGGGCAGGGTAGGTAGGAGGTGGGTGTATATGGTAAGTAGTGGGTAGGGTAGGTAGGGTGTAGGGTGGGGTAAGGTACGTAGGGGTAGGGTAGGTTAGGGGTAGGGTAGTGGTAGGGCGGGTAGGTTTAGGTAGGGTGAGGTAGGGTATGTAGGTTGAGAGTAGAGTGGGGTAGGTGGGGTTGGGTAGGTTGAGGGTTTGGTGTTGTGAAATAAATTAATGTGTTTTTTTAAAAAATTAATTGGATCGATCCAGATTGATCATGGATCGATCTATTTGTTGATCCAGATCCATGGATCAATTTATTGGATCTTCAAATGGATTATTAGATTGATTTCTTTGACCCAAACATAAAATTGGATTTGGATTGGATCGGATTCGGATCAAAAGTGATTCATTGCCAGGCCTACCGCGAACTATGTTTCTATGGACGAAAATACAAAAAACGTGAAAATATGTTGGTTTTTTACATAATAAACTCTCATTAGTAAACAACGTTTTATGCATTCAATACTTGTATTTATCATCTATGTACACAAAAATTTGATGATTTTTTCTCGAGTCTACATACAAGACGTGTATCCACGTGTGTTTCTACTCATCCTACATACTAGTTCTATGTATATCTACACATTCTTGATCTTCCGATCTTAAGAAATCCTACTCGTTTTGAACGTTTGATACTTAACTAGATGTAAATTAAAACGAGTCAAACCTCTCTTTTTTGTGGGTCTTAAGAATGAATCGACGAAAACTAGTGTTGGGTACAAATTTATATAGAGTTGTAATCAATTTTATTGTAAAAGTTCAGGGGTGTTTGTGTAAATCCTCAATACTTTGTATTGTGTATAAATAGGGTGAATCGAAGATTACAAAATATACACGGTTAGAACAGTAGAGAGAGAAGAAGATTGCTGTCCAAGATAGCCAAGAACTCACTGTAATATTTCTCTCTTTAATCATTCAATATAATGTGTTGGATTGATAATTGTTCATATGAATTGTTCTATATGTATGAATTGCATGAAATATGAATTCACAATTGGTATCAGAGCCTAATATGGCTGAAATTGATTGAATTTTGAATTTGAAAATTGATTTTTCAACACTGTTACATCAATTTTTTCGAAATCAGAAAATCAATTTTGGATTTTGATTTTGTGGATGAAATGTTCTGAAAATTGGAACGAAGGTGGAGCATTTAAAGTCGAATCTATTGTGATAAACATCAGATTTTAATTCCAAACACACAAGATTTAATTTGGATTTTACTGAATTTTTGCAAAAGTGTGTGTTCTTGAGGTTTTTGATCGATTTTTGGATTTTAATCTGAAATTAGCCAAAGTTGTTTTTCAAAAAGTGTTTGTGTGTGAAAACCGCAGGTTCGATTTCAATCTGGAATCAATTCGTGAATTTTTGTTGAAAATTGTCATTTTGAACTTGATTTTGATCAGTTCCTGTTCAAACTCGGGCAACACTGAATTCCTTGTTTTAATCGAGTTTGATCAAGTTGTTATTCGAGTTTGTTTGTGTTTCATTTGAGTTTGTTTGTGTTTCATTCGAGTTTTATCAACCTATCACTCGAGAAAACATAAGTATCAATCGAGTTGCATAAGGAACCATTCGAGTTTAGTCTATATTCATTCGAATTTGCTTAGTGTTTTGACCGAGTTTGATCCCTGTTATTCGAGTTTCATACTTCATTGACCGAGTTTCATAAAGCATTGACCGAGTTTCACTTCTTTGTAATTCGAGTTGATTTCCATTTCATTCGAGTTTAACATAACTTCATTCGAGTTGCATATCATATCATTCGAGTTTGATAATTCATCATTCGAGTTTGATCATTTATAGTTCGAGTTTCATCGTTCTTTGATCGAGTTTCAACCTTAATAATTCGAGTTTCATACTCAATCATTCGAGTTTTATACTTATTCATTCGAGTTTGGTGATTCTTTATTCGAGTTTGAGTCTTCATCAATCGAGTTTGATTCTTATACATTCGAGTTTCATCCAATATCATTCGAGTTTTGAGTATTTGACCTTTGCTGCTTAAATTGACCATAACTTTTGACTGGATCATCGTTAGAAGGCTTACCATACGCCAAATCGAAGCTTGAAAAGAGATCTACATTTCTAGAACAGGCGTAGCCGGTTCGGTAAATTTTCGAGGCCCAATTCCACTCCAGAAAAAAGTTACGGGCAATTTTCTGCAGAAAATCTAAAATTTCAACGTCAAAAAGTCAAATCAGAGCTGATTTTTAACAAATTAATCATTCAAGATTCAGTTTTATTCAATCAAAATTCATTCAAATTTTCATAAGTCCATAAAAGATCTTGGAAGTTCATTTTTCTGCAATTCATAATGATGTTTGAACAATTTTCAAAGTCTGAGCTGATTGTCAAACTTACTGAATCTGAAAAGATTCGTAAGAACAATTACGACATTCTCGTTCAGTTAAATACTGATAAACATTTGGCGTTACGTGACGTACAAATACTGAATGAAGAAATTCAAAACTTAAAAGAAAAACAAAACTCTGAGAGTTGTGCTCATCAATTGAAAATATCTGAATTACTTAAAGAACTTGATGAGCTGAAACAAGAAAATTTTCAGAATGCAACTCAACTGAAATATCTTTTGCCTGAAAGATCTGATCTTTACAAGAAAGTTCAGGATCTTGAAGATACACTTTGTAAGACAAAACCAACTGATCAGAATTGTATTTTAAACAAAAATGAAGAAATTTTTGCTCTTCAACAAGAGTTGTCTTTAACTAAAGATTTGATTGAGAAGGAAAGACATGAGTTCTTACTTAAAGAACAAGATTTTAAATCAAAATCTGAATTGTTTGAAGATGAAAGACAAATGTTCTTAATCAAAGAACAATCTTTTAAATCTGATTACCAATCATTTGATCATGACAGAAATTCAAATTTAGTCATTATCAAAAGTTTGGAAGATCAGATACTTCATCTTACAAAACAATTACATGTGTTTACTTCATCAACTGAGTCAAAGGTTAAGACCCCTTCTTCAGTGTGTTTAAAATCCAATGTTAATCACTCTGGTTTGTCTTCTGAAAGTGAAGTGAATCTAACTAACTCTGCTAAGTTTGATTCTTCTTCAGATCTTAAACTTAAGTATCTGTTAAAGATACACAGCGGCAAAGATAAAATTGTTGAACAACTTCCGGTCAAGATTTACACCGGTGAATCTTCGAAGTCAAATTTTCTTAAAGTTTCTGAAAATACTGGTCATTCTAATCAGAAAACATTTTCACAGAAAAATACCAAGTATTATCAGAAACAGGCAAGAACCGGACAGTTTTTCAAAAAGAAGAGTTCGCAAAAGTCTGATCATTCAAATTCAAGTTTCTTTAGAAATTCAGATATTCAATTTTCTCATACTCAAAGAAATTTGTTTTCTGCTTTTGAAAGAGAAGCTGATAGTTATAACTTGCAATGGGTACCTAAACCCAAGTACAAGTGGGTACCAAAACCTGTTTTGAAATGGGTACCCAAGAGCGCTAACAAGTCTGGATCCAAATCTGTTTGGATACCAAAGACATCTTAAATTTTGCAGGTTATAGGTTTCTTATCATTTCAGATAAGGACCCGTTCTTCATTTCAATAGGCTCTTGATTACATCAGATCAAGACCCGTGTTTCAAATCAAAGTGGTTTCTAGTTAATTCAGACTAGAACCCGGACTTCAATGAACCAGAGTCAAAGGCTTTCAGTTACATCAGACTGAAACCCGAGCTTCCGTGACATATGGCTTCTAATCACTTCAGATTAGAACCCGAGTCTGAAAGACAAATATTTCTGGAATTCCTGCCCTGAATTCAACTCTGAAGCTGCATTGATTTAGAGGGAGTTTTATTTTTATAATTTTTTTGCTCCTGATTTCATTTCTATGAGTTGACTAACTGTGTGTGCTTATTTCCAGGGGGAGTTTCAGACGCACTTTGATGATGACATTTTTCAAAACTGTGTGTAATTTTTCACGAAAATATCTGATACACACATAAAAAGATTTTTTGAGCTGAAAAGCAAAATATTTTCATAATCTTCTGATTCTCTGAATCTCTCATTGCGATTAATTGATTTAATCTCTTTGATGTTCAAAATCTCATTACTTCTGAGATTCTCTTTAATATTCTCCCGATCAAAGACTTCTCCTATATTCTCCATGAGCTAATTCTTTCTATACAAGTCTGATTCATTTCATACCTTATATCAGATTGTACATTTCATTCTGCTATCTCCCAAATCATTCCCAAAATTTATTCTGATTATCTTCTCCAATATCAAATGAGCTGAATTTCTTGGTATCTCATGAGCTGAAACGTTTATGATTATTTCTGCTGACTTCGATTATGCACCAATCTGAGTGATAGGCATAAATATCGCTTCTATGGTCTAACCAGAACCGGAAGACCTACCCAAGAAGCAAACCATCTATAGATTGTGTGGGTGAGGGTTCTTTAGGTTTATTAGTTGAGAAGTGTCAGTTATCACGGGATACTGACAGGGTCGAGCAGAGGTAAAATGTAAATGAGAGGGATATTAAAAGGCGATGGTGGTGCATCAGATCATGCTTTTCGTTTAAAGCTGACTGAATTTAATTCTGAAAAGTGAGCCGGAGGGAGCTAGGTTGAAAAATGCTGAGAGCTGAGAGTTGAGAAAGGATTTGAAGAAAAGATAATCCTATCCTACACTGTGTCTGCTGGGTAAACCAAATAATCTATCAAGCCCTAGGCGACTTGATATTGAAAAAGACTTCATAGACCCAGTGACGCATGCACTTAACCCCACCAACTACTCAGTTATCTCTCAAAAGATTTCTGTTTCAATAATCACGGAGATATAACACATTTCTATCGATATATCATTTGGATATTATTGATATTGAAACAAGGAAGACAGTTGCTCCGGTCTCCAATTTCATTTGATGCACATTGTGTCTAGAGCTAATTATATACACTTTTAGGACACATCGAGTCTAACAGTCTGCGTGACTATAAACTGCTAGTCCAAAGTGACTAAGCCGGAACAAATAAGAGTGATTCTTTCATGATAAAGGATTTCACGATGACTATTTGGAAATCCTACCAGTGTTAACATCACGCCAGCGCTGAAAGTAGGTCACATAGATTTTGTCTATTGTGCAAACAGGAATCCTATGTGGACCTGGACTTGTTTTCTCACAAAATGAATGTGTTTCATTTTCCCCAAAGTTGTAAAGCTTTGTTTTGTTCTAAAAAGATATAATATCAATTCGAGGGGGAGTGAACTTTTTGAGGGGGTGAGATAAATTTGTTTTGTATAGGGGGAGAGATGTCAGTTTAAGGGGGAGAAAATCAATTTGTAATAATTTCTGAGTTGTAATTGTTGTTGTATTTCTTCTACTGTAATTTCATTGAATTAATGTTTCTGAAGTTTTTGCATGATGTTCATAATTTTTTATGATCATCATGAGGGGGAGAAAAGCTGAATTTCAGAAACAACTGTTGAGTAGTTTGAAATCAACTGAAGGCAATTACTACATCATCTCAAGACAATTGATCAAGGAAGAGATTTAAAAGCTATTCATGATCCAAGGGGGAGTGTGCTTACAAGAAAAGAGAAGATCAGAATAGAAGAGATGTGAAGATCAGAGTGAGACAATAAAGAAGAAGATTCAGAGATCGAAGAGAAGGTGCAAGAAAAGTTTCAAGAAAGAATGTTCAAGTTCCCTGCAATGTACTTTAATTTGAAAATTGATTTCATCTCTAAGGGGGAGATTGTTGGGTACAAATTTATATAGAGTTGTAATCAATTTTATTGTAAAAGTTCAGGGGTGTTTGTGTAAATCCTCAATACTTTGTATTGTGTATAAATAGGATGAATCTAAGATTACAAAATATACACGGTTAGAACAGTAGAGAGAGAAGAAGATTGCTGTCCAAGATAGCCAAGAACTCACTGTAATATTTCTCTCTTTAATCATTCAATATAATGTGTTGGATTGATAATTGTTCATATGAATTGTTCTATATGTATGAATTGCATGAAATATGAATTCACAACTAGTTCTACATATAAATACACATTCTTGTTCTTTCGATCTTGAGAAAACCTACTAATTTTGAACGTTAGAAACTTAATTAGATGTAAATTAAAACGAGTCAAACCTCTCTTTTTTTGTGGGTCTTAAGAATGATTTGACGAAAACTAGTTGTACATATAAATACACATTCTTGATCTTTCGATCTTGAGAAAACCTACTCGTTTTGAACGTTGGATACTTAACTAGACTTAAATTAAAACGAGTCAAACCTCTCTTTTTTGTGGGTCTTAAGAATGAATCGACGAAAAGACCAAATCCGATGAACGATATATAAAATAAATGTGAAATTATTGAGTCTAATAATTTGAAAAGACAAGAGAAGCAATAAATTGAAGTTTTGGTGCAATTAAAAGGTTCCAGTTGGCTCCAGCCAAACATCCTTCAATTCCCATTCGTGTGTGTGACCCTTTCATTATATTTGCAGGTTTTCAATTCGACATTCTCCTCAACCATCAATCCCCCCACACCACATAATACCTTGCTCCACATACTTGATAAAAATAAATATAAACATTAAAATAAATTAAAGGATGGAAGATCGGGTGTCTTAATCACGTACAGATGGCTTGTATTACTGGTCAATTGTATAAAACTAGGCATTGCAATGGGGCGAGGCACGATGGAGATCACAATTCCCATTCCCATTCCCGCTTTTTAATCCTCTCCCCCATCTCCGTCCTAATCGGGGATCCCCATCAAAGAATCAGGTTTTTCAAGTTACTAAACGACTATTAAGTTTAAACTATAAATAATAATTTAGTTAAAAAATACATGTAATAGACTTTGAAATAAATCAATTCAAAAATATTTGAGTTATTTACATATATCATTTATAATATATAATAAAACTAAAATAAAAAAACTATATGCAAATGATTTATAAAACTAATAAAATGAAGAAAAACAATATGATTTTAAACTACAGAAAGGTCATATACAATGATATTTGATATATTATATAAAACGAATTATTTACATTGTAATGTTATATATATATATATATATATATATATATATATATATATATATATATATATATATATATATATATATATATATATATATATATATAGGGGTGGGTTCAATGGAAAACCACTATGTACCTGAAAACTATGGAAACCTACGCATACCGTCCGATTGGGTGCATTTCATGAAAAAAGCGGTGGCATGATCGTAAATAAGATGATGCATCACGTGAGATTTTGATGCATCACGCGCGGAATTTGATGCATCACGTGGGATTTTGATGCATCACGCGCGGAATTTGATGCATTTGTGGTGGTGCAGTGCGGTTTTCACAAGTTTTCAGGTGCATGATGGTTTTCAATTGAACCTCCCTCTATATATATATATATATATATATATATATATATATATATATATATATATATATATATATTCATAGAATGTAGGTATATTAGATTACTATGGATATACATGTATATAATATGTATAAGGCATTAACATAGGTAGATACATGTTCTTAAGCTGTCTCAATGCACTTACCTCGTGTATATACATGTCTCTCCTATATGTATCATGCATCTCCAGATGTATATAGCAACGTTATATCTATATGTCTATGCATTCTATGTATATACAGTACAGATGTCATCTAAGTATAAGTGTCTATCCCTATGTATATACATGTACAGAATGTAGCTACATGTATATGCATATGTATATACATATACAAATGTAGATGACAGTAATATTAATGATATGGTATAGGATGTACTATACATGATGTATCACTATGTTATATATATATATATAGTATATTGTAGATAATGATATAATGATATATATATACATGGATATATATGTATAGTAATATACATACATGATATATATAGCATTATATGTATAGACATTAGACATATATATATGTATATACATAACTATACAATGTATATACATATAGAAGATAAATAGTTATACATATACATACTGTATATCGATATAACATATCGTAGATACATATATACATATATATATAGTTATAGATACAATATACAATCTACTATAGTATCATAATATAACATATAGATATCATAGATATAACATATACAATATGTATATACATCTAACCTATGTATATACATTATAATTATAGTACATATATAAGTATTATCATATAGGTATATACAGATATAGAGAGACATATATTATATATACATATAAAGATACTACATATATATATATATATATATATCAATATTAAGTATAGAATATATACAATATACATATGATTAATACATCTATATATATATATATATAGATATATGTAATATATATGTTATAGATAATATTATATAAGATATATCATATATATGTATATATAATATATATATATAATCTAGGAGGGAGGGAGGTTCAATTGAGCACTTTTATGCATCGAGGTATAAAAGTACCTGTATCATCCATTAGATCAAAAAATTGTATGGATTAGATTAATGGCAAAATGGTAAATAGTTGGACAATTTTATGCATCTTGTGCATTATAGAAACAAAGAAAGAAGGGCATTTTGGGGAATGTGCATAGCTCATTAAATTTAATATTTCAACAAATAATCAAATAATAAATGCCAAATAAATTCAATTGATACATTTCCAAATTTAAAAAAATTACACAAATTCAAAAAAGATGATGGAGATCGATGCATTTCATCGTTAATCGTGTTTATCTATGCATTGTGTTAAAAAAACGCATTTAACAAAAAAAAAATACACAAATTCATTTATGCATCGTGTTCAACTTGTTCATCATTCTTTTATGCATCGTGTTTGTCGTTCATATTCTTCATTGAGCTATGCATAATGTTCAACTTGTTCATCATTCATCTATGCATCGTCATTGTTCATCGTCCATTTATGCATCATCATTTTTCGTTGTTCATCGTTCATCATCCATCTATGCATTGTCATTGTTCATCATCCATCTATGCATTATCATTATTCATCCTTCATCATCCATCTATGCATCATGTTCTTCATAATTATCATCGGTTACCTCTCTTGTTCATGTTCATCATCATCGTTGTTCATCGTTATTCTTCGTCTTCGAATCATCTTCACTAAAAAAATCATGAAGAACACGATTAGAGAGAAAGGGAGAGAGAGAGAGAGAGAGAGAGAGAGAGAGAGAAATGAGGATGAAAATGAGGAATGTAGTTAATATGAGATTTTAATTCAAAATCTAACTCCTAATTATCATTTAATGATTTTTAGAAATAAATTAATTATCATGTCTTTAGTTTTCCCTAAATGCCCTTTGTGCACCCTTGGTGGATTATCCGATGCACAAAAGTGCCTCAAGGTGCCCCGATGCATAAAAGTTCTCAATTGAACCTCAATCTATATATTTATATATATGTTCAAGATTCATGGAAAATCATCTTTGACTTGAATACTGGAAAATCCTTGTGTTTGGTTATAAATATCCTTTGTTTGGTTACAAACATAAAAGGGTATTTTAGTCATCAAATTAAATTGAATATTAAATGATAATCAATGGATTAGGAAATCTCTAAATTAATGAGATATTCTCAATAATTAATATCACATATTCTTTTCTCATCCAATATTCTAAATTAGGAAATCCCTAAACATAAAAGGGTATTCTTTTCTCATCCAATATTCTAAATTTTTCATTTTTCTGTTGAACTTGTACAATTGAGCAGGATAAAATGTTTAATAGATGAACCATCTTTTTTTTGTTATTTATTTTTGCTATTGAACATGCTCCTCCAAATCATTGTTGGTGAATATTGCACATGTGCTCATGTGCAGTACATATTGAACACCCTTTTAATACAGTAACGTACTTTTTGGGGGTTTTTTTTTTGCTGTTGAACTTGTGCACTAACATTTTTTGTAAGCTGAACATATTGAACGCTGCACATGTTCTCATGCTGAACATATTTAATACTGCGCATGTTCTCATGCTGAACATATAGAACACTGAACATGTTCCGACATTTGTATTTGAAAGTAAGAAACCCATAAAAATAGGAATGAAAAAATCATCATGGGGAAAAAACGGAATGGAGAAAAATCTGGGATATTATTCTCTGATTGATTCAAATAACTCAATAACCAAAATACCCCTAATTATATTCTAACAAATAATAATAAATTAGATTTTTTGTTTTATGTTTATATATGAATTAAATGAAAATGATTCGCTCAAAATGGTTTTCCAGTATTCCAGTCAAAATGGTTTTCCAGTATTCCAGTCAAATATGGTTTTCTACGGATCCCAACCCCTCTCTGTCTCTCTCCCTATATATATATATATATATATATATATATATATATATATATATATATATATATATATATAGAGTCAGGTTAAAAAAAGTACCTCTCGAAATCAAGTGCACCCGAAGGTACCAACCTTAAAAAACTTTTTTTTTAAATTTTTTTTCTCATAACCATGTTTAATTTAATGTTATACGCATGATATATGAATTTCACAAACATTCACACTTTCTGTAACCTTAAAAATTATGTAAATGGTCATCCATGTATAGTGCGAATGACGATTCACATGATCTTTTTTTACCGTTCACAAGATTTATGATGTTGATTCTTTCGAAAAAAAATTATAATGTTGTTTTATACATGTCTATTCAAAAAAAAATATGTAAATGATCATTCACATTAGGGTACGCTGTAATCTTATAAGTACGCTGAGGAACCTGATTCTACACACACACATATATATATATATGTATGTATGTATATAATAATAATAATAATAATAATAATAATAATAATAATAATAATAATAATAATAATATATAATCTATATTAAAACATAACATATAACAGAGGTCGGGGATTAAAGTGTCTCACATCCCTGGCGCCCCATCTTACGGGTTCCCCATCGGGGATGAATTTTTTTGCCAAACATATATTAAACTGATAGGAAATTAAAAAAGAGTAATTGAACAATATTATTTACAAAGGGCATCTTAATCACGTACAGGTAGCTTGTATTACTGGTCAATAATATCGTTTGGTAGTATAGATTTATGAAAGTCTGGTTGCATGACCGGCCAGTGGGTTTTCAACTGTGCAATCTATGCTCTTTGAATATTGATAATTTTTAAAAATTATAATTTCATTAAAAAAATTTATAATCATAGATCAAACATATAGATATATAGTATAATAAGTAAATAATGGGTTAACTCAGGTGAGCAAAAGGTTAATGGTGATAAGTGATGACACAGTAGGTTATGGTTCGTAAGCAGAAGAAAAGACAAGCATCTGTTTGGGGTTAAAGGTGATGACAGTAACGATGATAGTTAAGGTTTGGTGTTTGTAAATTATCTGAGATCTTTCTTCGATTTCAATTGAGATCTTGCTTCAATGGTAATTGAGGTGGAGATTAATAGTCGCGATGGCGGTGAGAGTCGATAGCAAGTAGTGGGGTTGACAATCAATGACGAGCGATGGTTGTGGCAATTGATGTCGGCGTGACAATCGGTGCCGGCAATGAGGAAGATCGTGAACACAAAGACATCAAGAGAGAGAGAGACTAGACAATTAAGTTAAGGATAACATTTGATATTTATTTAGCTTCACTTGTTTTTAGAAATAATAGTAATAGAAATGATGATGATGATGAAATTAATTAGTTAAAAGTTAAAGAGACAAAAACTATATATTAATTTGAAAAGGTAAAATGGTCTTTTATAAAAGTTAACCGATGGTGATCGAATAGTTAAACGAAACGGAAGGACGATCAAAATGACAATTAAACAGTGAAAATAATGACAAAAATCATAATAAATAGACTGTAGAGTCCATTTCCATGATTTTGACATAACCACAATGATCATTTTTGGTAATTTACTCTACATGAAATAAAATGTCAGAGTTTAATATCGATGATCTAACCTAATTTTACTAATAGATCAAAAGAATTATTTGGGTTATTATAGATGACCTAGTTCAATTGTATAGATGGTCCTATAGTCTGTTAGGATTTCTCTTATATCTATTATACTCTATAAATATTGACATTGCAATACAATATACAAATTAAGTTTTCGTTACTCTACAACAGACCGATAGGGTATGGCAAAATCAAGGTAGGGTATATAACCATATAGGAAATATAAGCATGGGTTTAGCTAGGTAAGGTAAGTTGGGTTAACGATTGGATATGGTGATAGGAAGGTATAGTGTCAAGTAAGGTAGATCCATACAACCTTTAAAGCAAGATTGGTCATCCAACGTTTTAGAGGGTGTTTGGTTTTGCGTTATGAACCAGATTATCAGCTTATTACGTTACAATAACGCAAATAATTAGTTTAAAGTGTTTGGATTGCATACGTTAATAAGTGATTATTTGCGTTTAGCGTTAATCTTACCACACTTTTTCATAAGTTAAAAAATGTAGCTTATTTGCTTAATAAGTGATTATTTGGTCATTTTACATGTAAAAATGCAAATCCAAACACTTTAAAAACTGATTATTTGATATTTATGATAGCAATTAGCAGAAGCTAAACCAAACACTACATTTCCTGCAGCACTTTTTGTTACAACTATTATCTGATTATTAGTTTCCAAAACGCTACAGCACTTTTTCAAACGCAAATCCAAACACCCTCTTAGTCAAAGACTTGTAGATTAAGTTGATACGCACCGATAACTAAGATTACATCGATTAGTAGCCTCAATCTATGACGACTTACTATACCTATATATCAAATGGATTTTAAAATGACATTTTCCAATGAATACCTAGATGAATAGGTCTACATGAAACAACCCGGCGGGTTTGTTTTACCTGTCAATGAAAGTAAAGTTTGTAAACTAAAGAATATACTGGTTGAAACAAGCACCAAAGAAATGGAATGAAAAATCTAATTTTATGGTTATTCTCTTATGGTTTTTCCCATAAGTTAACAGATAGATGCATCTATTCAAAGTTCACCAAGCACTTTGGTGTTATTCTATGCTCATATGTGGATGATTTACTAATTGTTGGAACTAATGTGGAAGGTATCAGTGAAACAAAGAAATTTCTATATTCTTGTTTCAAAATTAAAGATTTAAATGAAATTGATATCATATTAGGTAGAGGTGAACATTTCTAGGACTAGACCAGCCCAGACCACTCATGGATGGACAAGTCTTTTTTCGGATCAGTCATTGTCAAATTAGGGAGGTCTTTTCTCGGTCCAGTTTTTTTCACGATGAATATCGGGCCGTACCAGTTAAGACCTTCAATTTTTCGGTTCAAGTATTTCGATCGGATTTTTGGTTTGGTTTTCCAGATTCTTTTTTTTTTTTTTTTTTTTTCCATATTTTGTATCATTTTTTCCTGTTTGGATTATTCAACTTGGATAATCTTGTTTGGATTTCTCGATTAGACATGTTCCAGATCGTTAAATATAATGAAATTCATAAATGGATATAAAAGAATTTTGTGGTAACATATTATTGATAATTTGTAAATATAATTATAATTTACGTAAATAAAACAATTACAATGAAAAAAACAACTTGAAAAATATTTTCGAAAGTGTCTGATAGATTTAATCATGATTGTTAGACTAATATCTAATTTAGATTAGTCAATGTATTATTATTGTAATTAGTAAAAGTTTAGGGACTAGAATAGCAATTAATTAAACCGAAAGAGTGTGTCTTTTCGTGAATAGACACAACTATTCGAATAGTTTCCATGAAAGGTTGCGTCCTTTCATACGCACCTTTTAGTTGTTTATAAATAGGTTCCTTAATCAAAATTGTAAACGTGTGAATTCGATGTTATGTTAATAAAGATCAAGTTTTGATTATTCGATCCTGTGTAATTTTATTTATCAAATAGATCCCATTTCCCAACATTTGGTATCAGAGCCCAGTTCGAATCAAACCAGATTTCATAATATATTAGCAAAATCACGAATTACACCAGAAGGTGATTCATTGAAGAATCATCATTAATACAACAGGCGGCAGAACACCAGAAGTGTTCTACAAACAACCAGCACCAATTCATCATTCTTTTCCCCTGATTTCAATTCTAATTGAAATCAATATTACCCAACAGTTGGCATCATAATCGAAGGCAACAAAGTCAAGGCAACAGATTTTTCAGAAAAATAGCAAGCCCTATCGAAAGCATACTATAAACCCTAGAAAAGTTATAATTTCATACTGAATCAAAGGCAACAAGAATCAGAAAGATAGAACCTGATTCGAGAAGGCACCACCGTAGAAATTTCCACTGGAATAGTACTACCACCGTAGGAGAAAACCCACGGGCAGAACCTCCATTACAGAACCACCGTCGTAGGAGAAAACCTACGGATAAGAAACCATCGCCGTAGGAGAAAACCACGGGCAGAACCACCACCGCAGAAACACCACGGGCAGAACCAACACCATAGAACCATCGTGAAACCACCATCACAGAACCATCACAGAACACCACTGTAGAACCACCAATCGCCACCATCAAATAGAGGAAACAATTAGCGTTCTTATTTTGCCCCAAATCAGAAACAGATCCGAGAAAGCCATAGCCACCGATTCAAAAAATAACCGTCGGATACAGAAGATTAGGGTACACCGATTCAGAAAAGGGTTGCAACGATTCAACAAGAAGAAGAGTCGTCGATTGACAATAGGGAAACACACCGGTTGAAAAGAGAAGTAAAAAACGCTTCTGATAAGAAACGTTTCAAAGCATTGCAGAGAAGAGGAGAAGGGTCCAGAGAGAAGAAGGAGCCCAAAACTCACGATTGCATTCAGATCCAGAAAAGGATCCACACAATTCAGCCCAACAAAAAGGTTAGGTATTTTTTAATACCTTATATTTAATTTTATTAGTAGAAAATAAAATTAAATAAAACCTTAGTTTAATTTTATTATAACGTAACTTATAATAAAATTAGGGTTCAGAAAATAAATTATAACGTAACTTATAATTTATTATTGGTTTTAAAATTTTATAATATAATTTATAAGATTTTAAAATAGTAATACTTATAGAAATTTAAACGCGCGAAGTATTACTGCTCTTTGATATAAATTTTAATTTTTAGAATTTATAGTTTTTCTTTAAAATTTAATTCTGTTATTTAATTATTAATTAGTGACAAAATTTTATTTTAGTTCATTTTTATAATACGGCCAATTATAATTGTGAATCAAATAAGAAAAACAGATAAAGAGTCAAATTAAATTTTAGATTAAGAAATAAGCCTGAAATTTGAAACCAGAAAATTTAGACTTAAAGCCTAAATTATTATAGAAAGAATTTTATAATAGAATTTATAAGATTCCGTTTTAGACATGAGTGACAAATCAGAACAAGATAACAATAGAAAGGAGATAGGAATACTATCTCACTTTACCTGTCCTATGTTGAAGACAACTAATTACACCATGTGGGCAATTAGAATGCAAGCAATTTTAGAAGCCAATGAAATGTGGGAAATGATTGAACCACAAGAAACAACTGAGGAAGATATTAAGAAGGATAAAACGGCAATCGCCTATATTTATCAAGCACTTCCAGAAGACCAGTTGTTATTTATCTCAAAATTTAAGACCGCAAAAGAAGTTTGGGATACATTAAAGACAAGACACATAGGAGTAGATCGTGTTCAGCAAGCTAGGTTACAAACACTCAAGACAGAATTTGAGATGTTAAATATGAAAGAAAATGAGACAGTAGACTCTTTCATTATGAAGATGACTAGTCTTACTAATAAGGCAGCTAGCCTAGGGTTAACATATGAAGACCCTGTACTCGTTAGAAAATTATTGAACGCAGTACCAGATAAGTTTCTACAGATAGTTGCATCTATAGAACAATACTCAGACCTAGACACAATGAAATTAGATGAAGCTGTTGGCAGACTAAAAACTTTTGAAGAAAGACTGAAACTCAAAAGAGATAAGCATGTTGATAGTCAAGAGAGCTAAATGTTCACACAACATGTAGGTAGAGGTCAACACTTTGGAGGATGTGGTAGAAACAGATTTAACCACTCACGAGGTAGAGGTAATAATAGATTCAGATCAGACAGAAAGAATCATGAACCCTCACAAACTAATTTCAAGAAAGAATACAATAGCAACACAAAGAAATTTACTCTTGACTTAAGTAAAGTTCAATGCTATAAATGTAAGAAGAATGGACATTATGCATCCAAATGTCCACAGATAGGTCAAAACTCAAAACAGTCACACATGATAGAAGAAGACCTTGAACCAACATTGCTTATGGCAACCATAGAAGAACATCAACAAATTTTATTGAATGAAGAAAACTTAGAGCCAAGAAGGTTACCTATAAACAATGAAGATACATGGTTCTTAGATAATGGAGCTAGTAACCATATGACAGGAATTAAGAGTCATTTCAATGAACTAAATGAAAAGATTACAGGAAAAGTACGATTCGGAGACGGGTCATACATAGATATCAAAGGGAAAAGATCTATACTTTTAGAATGTAAGAATATGGAACAAAGAATAATATCACAAGTATATTATATACCGAACCTTACTAGCAATATATTGAGTTTAGGACAACTCACAGAAAACGGATGCAGAGTAGTATTGGAAAGAAACTTACTACACTTATACGATTCAAGTAATAAAATACTCTTGAGAGTAAAAAGATCAAAGAATCATTTATACAAAGCAGACCTAAGATTAGGAAAGCCTGTATGCCTATTAAGAAACTTACAAGATGAAGCATGGCTTTGGCATGCAAGATTAGGCCACTTGAACTTTAATTCTTTAAAATCAATGGCATTAAAGAACTTAGTTCAAGGAATACCCAATATTAAGAATAAGATAAGTATATGTGATATATGCTTAAAGGGAAAACATATTAGAACTTCATTTCCACAACAAACCCTAGCAAGATCAGAAATACCATTAGAGTTAGTCTATGGAGATTTATGTGGTCCTATATCACCACTCACACCATCAGGAAAGAGATATATATTTTTACTAGTAGATGACTACTCAATATATATGTGGGAATACTTTCTAAGTTCAAAAGATGAAGCACTTGAATTCTTCAAGGAATTCAAATCAAGGGTAGAAAATGAATATAGAACTAAGATGAAGATTTTTAGAACAGATAGAGGAGGAGAATTCACTTCAAGTGATTTCTTAAAATACTGTAAAGATAATGGCATATTAAGACAGTTAACTGCACCATACTCACCACAACAGAATGGAGTTGTTGAACGCAGAAATAGAGCTAAACTTTCAACAACTAGATGTATGATGATATCAACAAACATGCCCCAGAATTTTTGGGCAGAAGCAGTTAGACATGCCATATATATCCTAGATTGTACACCTACTAAGTCTTTAGAAGATATTACTCCGTATGAAGCCTTAAAGGGAAGGAAACCAGACCTAACACACCTTAGGATTTTTGGTTGCATAGCATATGCAAAAGTACCTTCTCAACACTTAACTAAGCTAGATGATAGAAGCAAACAAATGATATACCTTGGAACAGAACCTGGATCAAAAGCATATCGCTTATTTAATCCAGAAACAAAGAAGATTTGTGTAAGTAGGGATGTAAAGTTTAAAGAAGATGAAACATGGAATTGGGAGGAATACAAAAAGGAATTTGATTCAGAAGAACCTGAGTGGAGTGATTTTATTGTTGAAACCCAACAAGTCATAGAACCAGAAAATATCCCTCACACTCAAGATGAAACAACCTCACCAACCAACTCACCAAGATCACATTCATCAGATTCAAATAATGAAACTCACACCCCTCAACAAACCAATACACCTATACATAGCCCAGATACAACATCATCTTCAAATTCAAGAATAGTTTATGCACCTATAAGAAGACACAGACCTTCAGATTCAAGGATTGATCATGAACCTATAAGAGGATACAGACCTTTAAGTGATATATGAAGAGTTATTATTAGTTGAAGATGAACCTAGAAACTACAAGGAAGTAGCACTGGATAATAAATGGATTGAAGCTATGAAGGCAGAGATTGATTCTATCACCATGAACAATACATGGAGATTAACCACTTTACCTAGGAATCATAAAGCAATAGGCTTGAAGTGGATATTTAAGACAAAGAGAAATGCCAATGGAGAAATAGTTAAACACAAGGCAAGATTAGTAGCGAAAGGATACATACAGGAACATGGCATAGGCTTTGAAGAAGTCTTTGCACCTGTAGCCAGAATTGAGACAATACGACTGATATTAGCACTGACAGCTTACAACAAATGGGAAGTACATCATTTAGATGTAAAATCAGCATTCTTACAAGGAGATTTACAAGAGGAAGTATATGTTTCTCAACCAGAAGGTTTTATACAGCCAAGACATGAAGGCAAGGTTTATAAACTCACTAAAGCTCTATATGGTCTAAGACAAGCACCACGAGCATGGTACACAAAATTAGATAAAACCCTGAAAGAGTTAGATTTTAGAAAGTGTGCGTTAGAACAAGATGTTTACACAAGAACAACCAAGTCATCAACATTATTGATAGGAGTATATGTGGATGACCTGATAATCACCGGAACACCAAGACAAGAGATAGATTTATTTAAAGATCAGATGAAGGATAAGTTTGAGATGAGTGATCTCAGCTTATTAGCATATTATTTAGGAATTGAAGTTATGCAAAGTTATGGCAAGATTTCAATAAAGCAGACAGCCTACGCAAATAAGATACTTAAAGATGCAGGAATGTTGGACTGCAATGATACAAAAATACCGATGGAACCAGGACTCAAATTGACAAACCTTACAGAAGGAACTTATGTAGATGCTACAGAATATTGAAGCATAATTGGATGTTTACGATATTTACTACATACTAGACCCGACTTAAGTTACTCAGTTGGATTACTTAGTCGTTTTATGCAAGAGCCTCAAGAACAACATATGAAAGCTATCAAGCAAATTTTGAGGTACATCAAAGGAACTAAAGATTTCGGAATATCTTATGAATACAAAGGAGGAAACAACATAGAAGGTTATAGTGACAGCAGTTATGGTATTAATACAAAAGAAGGTGTTGGGAAATAGTCTAAGTAGGTTCAAGCTGTTAGTTAGACTTCTCAAACTGTTAGTAGAGTTTATATGTAAATACAAAGTTCATGCTGTTAGTTGAAGAATCTCGAGCTGCCAATGTAAAAGTTCAAACTGCCAGAGTAAATCAACTCAAGCTGCCCTGTTCATGCTGTCAAGTGATTCAAGCTGCTCAACAGTTTCATAAACAGAAAGTGCTGATTTTCAGGAAAAGATATCTACACGAAGATTCCAGCATATCTACTATCAAAGAAGTCAGAGTCCGTTAAGGAAACAAGTCAAAAAGCAATATAAATACATAGAATAGGTCTTTCTATTGTATAGGAGTTTTCTGCATATTTGAGTCTGTAATTGCTTTTTGATTGAGTTTTCATAAGCCTCTAAGGTTGTAAAACCCTAAGAACAGTTTGTGTTCTTCGTCTAATCAAACAGATTAGAGGTGATTGTAATCATTGAAATCAGCAATACAATCAGTTTTGGTTATTTCTTGTGTTTATTTACTACTGATTCTGAAAGTTTTTGTTAAAATAATTAAGTGTTATTCCGCAAACTTCTTAATTAAACTTTGATTCAAAGCAAGATTATTGATTTATACTCTGATAAATTTAAATCAGTTAGTCTTGGTAATTTAGTTTTAGATCCTGACAAGTGGTATCAGAGCCACAGGTCGTTCTTTGTTTTTCAAAGTCGAAAACATTCTTTTAAATTTTTAATCTTTTGCAATGGAATTTGAAAATAGCAGCAGTGGATCTGGGCAAGGACTCAAAGTGCCTATGCTCAAGCCCACTGAGTTTGAGATGTGGAAACTCAGGATTCAGCAGCATATCCAATTCATTGACTATGCCATATGGGAAGCTGTTGAATTTCCTCCTGTAGTTGATCCAGAACTTGATGATGAGGGAAAACCAGTCAAAACTCCTCCAAAAACTGAACTTGAAAGGAAGGCTAGAATGAATGAAGTGAAAACTCTTACACTTTTACAAATAGCCATTCCTAATGCTTATCAACATCAGTTAAATAAGTTTTATACTGCTCATTCTCTTTGGAATGCGTTGGAGAAAAGGTTTGCTGGTAATGTGTAACAACCTAACTTTTGATCTAGTCGTAAATTCAGTAATATTTTGAGCCGATAATGTAATAATGTTACATTATTTGATTTATAATTTAATTAAGTAATGAAATATTTAATTAAATTATATAAATATTTATATTTATGAACTAATAAATTATTAAAGAGAATTAAATAAAAGAGATATAATATACAAAAATGAAAGTGGGTTAGCTAGCAAATATAACTAGATGAAGTATATAAACGTGAATTTTATATCAAAACTCAGATTCTCTCTCTCTCTACTCTCTCTCTCTCTAACTTTCTCTCTCTACTCTCTCTCTACCTTCTCTCTAAAATATCTCCTAAACCGACCGTCCGATTATCAAGATATATATACCGTTAGAAAGATCTCGGAGAATACTACACGAATATACTATCTTCTGCGTGATTTCATACGAATTCGAGGTAAGAATTTATATTTTTACGTTTTTATATATATTTCGGTATTTTCGAATCTATTAATTTTATGAAATCTAAAGCTATTTTTATGGAGTTTAACTAGAATAAGTATAATATAATCGAACATAGGCTTAATATTGATCATATTTGTGATTTATGCCTTAGAAATTCATGTTTTAGAGTTGTAAATATGAACAGATTCGAGAATGTTAAGATCAGATTCGAAAATATCTAGAACAGACTCGAAATGGAATTAAACTCGAAATATATTCGAATCTAACATTAGACTCGAATGATTGAATTTCGAATCTAAACTCTTAGATTCGAATGGCTATGTTTCGAATCTAATCATCTAGACTCGAATTGTGTGTAGGTTTCGAATCTATGAATGGTTCGAATCTATGGATGGCTTGAATCTATTTCACTAATTCGAATTTAACCTAGTCAAATCTATTCCCTAGAATCTATTTTGTATAAGCTTCGAATCTAAACCATTAGATTCGAATGAGAGGTGTTCGAATCTAATCCTTGTAGTTCGAATCTGATTTTTTTGTTCCAAGCCTAAGATTTATTCCTAAAATAAAGAATATTAATGAAAGATGATATATGAACGAACAAGTTATCAGAATCAGATAAAATAAAGAATTTAAAGATAAAAGACGATGATATTAATATGATTTGATATGATAAATTTTGGACAGGTTCAGTGAAATTCTGAACAAGGATTTAAAGATTTATAAAGCGGGTCAGATTTGATTTGACAGAGAATAGATTGAGATAAAATCCTGAGATAACTCAGGTGGCGGATTCATATATCTGTTTGACCAAGACCCAGACTGTGAGTTATAGATATTCAGATTGAACATGCATAGATCCGATTGAGATATATTGTTGTTGATAGATTTATTGACATTCATTTATCAGCTGGATTGAGACCTGTGCACACCATGGATGGGTGTTGCCCAGTGGATCATGATAGCTATTTGACTATCTTTTCATATTGCATTTAATATTGCTTCAGACTTTGCTTTATGATTCATTGCTATCATGACTGCTATAGACATATGCTTACATCATTGATCAGACATTTGATAGATTGATTCAGCTTGACTAGCCCTTATGGTCTATTGTTCTAGACCCGGCTATTTCACCAGTTCTTATGAACTTGGTAATGACCTCCGATGTTCCGCCATATTGACTTACTGGTAGCTAGCCCAGTATGTGGCTGATCCCCACGATTTAAGCGTGAGTGTGGCTTGAACATCATCCGATTCTATGATTCTATATCTCAATCATGAGGGCTGTAGCGGCAGCCAAGACATATCACGCTTAGATTTATGACTCCGCTTGACACGCATGTTAATATTGAAAATCTATAAACTCACTAAGCTTTGCTTACAGATGTTGCATTATAATTTTACAGGTAAAGGCAACGGAAAGTCACCTGCTGGACCTAGTTCTTAGGTCTACAAAGAATCAAGTCGAAGTTTTCATTGACCACTACTCAACAAAATATTTCAGTACTGATTGGCAGATGAAACTGTGGTGGTATGGGTAGATTGAATTGATTATCTGATGACATGAACTAGATTAGAAAGTACCCTTTATAAGTTAATTTAAAAACTTAATCTGTATTAAACTTAAATCTTAATAGCTTGTACTGTAATTTAATTTTCCGCATTATAATTACTCTATCTTAGTTTGATTGATATCGTATTGCATGATGTGGGACCTAGACTGGTGAGAACTGCCCCGTAAGGGGTGGTCTTCACAGGATGGTATCAGAGCCCTAGTTTGAGTGAATCAAGTATTACGTGAGTATACTTGATCTCAAACTGAAGCAATACATATGTATCAATCATTTAGGTGGTTTGAACTGAGATAGGATGTACAGACTATTAGGATGGGAAAAAGGGTACATAGATCTAAGTCTATAAACTGATAGTTAATTGATTTTAATTTTCAGTAGAAGATGTCAGGATCAGGATCAGGTGACATACCAAGCAACATGACCCCACAACAAATGTTTGAGATGATGCAACAATTACTAGCACAACACTCAGAACAACAGAACAAAATAATGCAAGAACAGTTTCGGGCCAGAGATGAGGCCGAAGCTAAAAGACGTGAAGAAAAGAAAAATAAGAGAAAAGAAAAGCAAGTCCAGACCAATGAATCTGATTCTGATAATTCAAATCCAGAAACCCAAATAGCTCAGCCAAAAGGCTGCAAATTTAAAGATTTTAAAGCCAGCGGTGCCCTGAACTTCGAGGGTACAGTTGATCCGATTCAGGCGATGGATTGGATTAGTCACACTGAAGAAATCTTCAGGATTTCTGATTGTCTAGATTCGAAGAAAGTAAGCTATGCGTCTGCACTATTTGTGGGAGCTGCACGTGCCTGGTGGAAAACCCAGCGAAGTATCTATGGTGAGGAGGTGATTCAGACTTTAGAATGGGAGCAGTTTCTTGAAATGTTCAATGCAAAGTACTGCCCGATTGACCAACGAGATAAGATGGAGGTACAGTTGATGCAGCTGACTCAGGGAACGAAGACAGTTGATGAATACGAACACGAGTTTTCACGTCTATGCGGTTACTCCTCATATCAAGTAGCTACTGAGGAAAGGAAGATGAATAGGTTCCGAGTAGGACTCAATCCCAGATATCGACATCCGATGAGCGCGATCAAATACAAGAGTTACTTGGAAATGGTAGAAGCGGCTAGACAAATTGAGCGAGGTTACTTAGAGTACGGCGACCAGCTTTATGCTCCGTCTACTAACCCGATGAATCCGTCTCCTCCAAAGAAACAGTGATTTGGCAGATTCTTTAAGTCAAATAAATCTTAGTCTCAGCAATCCCATCAGCATAGTTCACAACCGAAAGCACTAGCCTACTCACTGACAAACGAGCCACGATTCTGCAAGAGATGCAGAAAGTCTCACATGGGACTATGTAATCCGGATGACGTTACTTGCTTCGCGTGCAACATGATCGGTCATAGTAGTGAAGAATGTCCACAGCAGGGACGTGGATGCGCAAAGTGTGGAAAAAGGGGGCACTTCATGTATCAGTGTCGTAGCGGGCCGCGTTATCAGTCTCAATCATCTGCAGGAGGTTCTTCGGGGAAAAGTTCTGCTGCAACGCCAACTGCACGGACTCGAGCTTTCCAAATCACAGCCGAGGAAGCCAAAGAAACGCCTGATGTAGTTACGGGTATGTTTTTACTTAACTCGATTCCGGCTCGTGTATTATTTGATTCTGGCGCTAGTCATTCCTTCATATCGACTTCTTTTGCAACAAGATTACTTAAATCCCCATCAAAGCTTCCTGTTGTACTTGACATTGAGACAGCCAGTAACAGTTATGTTATGGCTGATTCTGTTTACCGTAATTGTACTCTGCTTGTTGATAATATCGTGTTCAACCTGGACCTTATCCCGATTCCCTTGAAAGAGTTTGACGTCATCATCGGCATGGATTGGCTAATGAACAACGAGGCTACAATTATCTGCAACCGGCGAGTCATCAGAATCAAGTCTTCAGACGGCCGAGTATTGGAGATCAAGGGCGAGAAGAGGAAAGGTGCACATTGTTTCATGTCTATAGAAAAGGCTCACAAATACTTGTCTAAAGGTCACGACTCTTACCTTTGTTATGCTCTATCTGAGTCCAGCTCTGAAAAGAAATCTTTGTCCGATATTCCTATCGTCTGTGAGTTCCCAGACGTATTTCCTGATGACATTTCCGGAGTGCCACCGGAACGACAAGTCGAGTTCAGTATTGACTTGGTTCCTGGTGCGGCTCCTATCGCAAAAGCTCCTTACAGACTTGCACCTGCAGAAATGCAGGAAATGTCAAAACAACTGCAAGAGCTGTTAGAGAAGGGGTTTATCCGACCAAGTTCTTCTCCGTGGGGTGCACCAGTCTTATTTGTCAAAAAGAAAGACGGAACCTTCCGTATGTGCATCGACTACCGCGAGTTGAACAAGGTTACAATAAAGAATAAGTATCCTCTGCCCAGAATCGATGATCTGTTTGATCAGTTACAAGGAGCCAGTTACTTTTCAAAGATAGATCTCCGTTCTGGGTATCATCAGTTGAAAGTTAGAAATGAGGATATACCGAAGACAGCTTTCCGTACAAGATACGGTCATTACGAATTTCTCGTAATGCCGTTTGGATTAACGAATGCACCAGCGGCGTTCATGGATCTCATGAATCGCGTGTGCAGACCAATGTTGGATAAATCAGTTATCGTGTTCATAGACGATATTCTGATTTACTCCAAAACGGAGGCTGATCATTCTATTCATCTGCGGCAATTGCTAGAGTTATTAAGAAAAGAAAGACTCTATGCAAAGTTTTCTAAGTGTGAATTCTGGCTCAGACAGGTATAATCTCTATTATATAAGTCTTGAGCTGTTTCCTTAACTATTCTATGATTCACCTCAGAATTTGAATTTCTATCTTGATTCTTATAGATCCAGTTCCTTGGCCATGTTGTTTCTGGCGAAGGGATTTCCGTTGATCCTTCGAAAGTTGAGGCCGTTCAGAAATGGCAAACACCTCGCAATGCCTCTGAAATCCGAAGTTTCCTTGGATTGGCCGGTTATTATCGGCGATTCATAAAGGACTTCTCAAAGATTGCTGTGCCGCTTACAATGTTAACACGAAAGAATACACCTTTCGTGTGGGCTGATAAACAGCAAGAGGCATTTGAAATTCTGAAGCAAAAGTTGATTCAAGCGCCGATCCTAGCCTTGCCAGAAGGTAATGATGATTTCGTCGTCTATAGCGATGCCTCTGGTACTGGCTTAGGATGTGTTCTGATGCAAAGGGGAAAAGTAATTGCCTATGCTTCAAGGCAATTAAAAGACTACGAGAAAAGTGCACCAACTCATGATCTTGAGTTGGCTGCCGTTACCTTTGCTTTAAAAATCTGGCGTCACTATCTATATGGGAGTCGGTGTCAGCTCTACACCGATCATAAGAGTCTCAAATACCTTTTTACTCAAAAAGATCTGAACATGAAACAGCGTCGATCCTTGGAGCTTATCAAGGATTATGACTGCGAGATCTTATATCATCCCGGCAAAGCAAATGTTGTCGCGGATGCGTTGAGTAGAAAAGTATATCCAGAAAAGTGCTGTTATGCTCTAACTCCAGTTATATTCTCTTCTGATCTTATTGAAGACATCAGAATTGCTCAAACTGAAGCGCTGAAAGAAGAGAACATAGATTCTGAAAATCTTAAAGGGCAGTTACAATTTCTAACTCTGAACCATTTAGGACTTCACTGTCTCAAGGGAAACCGAATCTGGGTTCCTAAGTATGGTTCAATCCATAGCACTCTTCTATCTGAAGCTCATCAGTCCAAGTTATCTGTTCATCCTGGCAGCTCAAAGATGTACTTTGATCTGAAAGCTGACTATTGGTGGCCAGGAATGAAGAAAGACATCGGTAAGTGTGTTGAAAGCTGCAAAGTATGTCAGATGGTTAAGGCAGAACACCAGAAACCCTTCGGGGATATGCAACCACTGCCAGTTCCTGAATGGAAGTGGGAGCATATAACGATGGACTTCATTACGAAGCTGCCAAAGACCAAAAGACAGCACGACTCTATCTGGGTAGTCGTTGATCGTTTAACGAAATCAGCACATTTCATCCCAATGAAAGAAACTTATTCTCTGGATAGATTGGCACAGTTGTACATCACAGAAATTATTTCTCGTCACGGTGTGCCGAAATCTATCGTATCAGATCGTGATAGTCGTTTCACATCCAGATTCTGGCAAGCTCTACAAAAAGGGATGGGTACTCGGATTTCTATGAGTACTGCTTATCATCCAAATGCAGATGGCCAGAGTGAGCGTACTATCCTAACTCTCGAAGATATGCTTCGTGCCTGTATTCTTGATCTAGGTGGTAACTGGGATGACCACTTGCCGTTGGTCGAATTTTCATACAATAACAGTTATCATTCAACAATCAAGATGGCTCCTTTTGAAGCATTATACGGAAGAAAGTGCAGAACTCCTACCTGTTGGCGCGAAACAGGAGAATCGCCAATAGCAGGACCTGCCCTTCTACAGTTGACACACGAAAAGATTCAACTTGTTAGAAGAAATATTCTTGAAGCTCAGAGCAGGCAGAAGTCATATTATGATAACCGGCACAGATCAATCAGTTTTGCAGTTAACGATTGGGTGATGTTGAAAGTATCCCCAATGAAGAATGTGGTGCGGTTTATTAAAAGAAACAAGCTAGCTCCAAGATTTATCGGTCCGTACAAGATTGTGGAAAAGATTGGAAATCAATCTTATCGTCTTGAACTACCGGCTGACTTATCTGGAATACATCCTGTATTCCATGTCAGTCACTTGAGAAAGAGCTTAGCAGACGAAAGAGAAGTTAAAATACCACATGTTAACTTGCAGATTGATGAGAAGCTTAGAGTGGTTGAAGAGCCAGAACGTATTCTGGACTCGAAGACCAAAAAGCTTCGGAATAAAGAGATACAGATGGTGCTCGTCCAGTGGAAACACCACAAAGGTTCGCATCAGTCTTGGGAATCGAGTGATGTTATGAAAGCTACTTATCCAAGTCTGTTCGAACATAGCTAACTTCGGGGACGAAGTTTGTGCGTGGTGGAGCCCATTCTGTAACAACCTAACTTTTGATCTAGTCGTAAATTCAGTAATATTTTGAGCCGATAATGTAATAATGTTACATTATTTGATTTATAATTTAATTAAGTAATGAAATATTTTATTAAATTATATAAATATTTATATTTATGAACTAATAAATTATTAAAGAGAATTAAATAAAAGAGATATAATATACAAAAATGAAAGTGGGTTAGCTAGCAAATATAACTAGATGAAGTATATAAACGTGAATTTTATATCAAAACTCAGATTCTCTCTCTCTCTACTCTCTCTCTCTCTAACTTTCTCTCTCTACTCTCTCTCTACCTTCTCTCTAAAATATCTCCTAAACCGACCGTCCGATTATCAAGATATATATACCGTTAGAAAGATCTCGGAGAATACTACACGAATATACTATCTTCTGCGTGATTTCATACGAATTCGAGGTAAGAATTTATATTTTTACGTTTTTATATATATTTCGGTATTTTCGAATCTATTAATTTTATGAAATCTAAAGCTATTTTTATGGAGTTTAACTAGAATAAGTATAATATAATCGAACATAGGCTTAATATTGATCATATTTGTGATTTATGCCTTAGAAATTCATGTTTTAGAGTTGTAAATATGAACAGATTCGAGAATGTTAAGATCAGATTCGAAAATATCTAGAACAGACTCGAAATGGAATTAAACTCGAAATATATTCGAATCTAACATTAGACTCGAATGATTGAATTTCGAATCTAAACTCTTAGATTCGAATGGCTATGTTTCGAATCTAATCATCTAGACTCGAATTGTGTGTAGGTTTCGAATCTATGAATGGTTCGAATCTATGGATGGCTTGAATCTATTTCACTAATTCGAATTTAACCTAGTCAAATCTATTCCCTAGAATCTATTTTGTATAAGCTTCGAATCTAAACCATTAGATTCGAATGAGAGGTGTTCGAATCTAATCCTTGTAGTTCGAATCTGATTTTTTTGTTCCAAGCCTAAGATTTATTCCTAAAATAAAGAATATTAATGAAAGATGATATATGAACGAACAAGTTATCAGAATCAGATAAAATAAAGAATTTAAAGATAAAAGACGATGATATTAATATGATTTGATATGATAAATTTTGGACAGGTTCAGTGAAATTCTGAACAAGGATTTAAAGATTTATAAAGCGGGTCAGATTTGATTTGACAGAGAATAGATTGAGATAAAATCCTGAGATAACTCAGGTGGCAGATTCATATATCTGTTTGACCAAGACCCAGATCTGTGAGTTATAGATATTCAGATTGAACATGCATAGATCCGATTGAGATATATTGTTGTTGATAGATTTATTGACATTCATTTATCAGCTGGATTGAGACCTGTGCACACCATGGATGGGTGTTGCCCAGTGAATCATGATAGCTATTTGACTATCTTTTCATATTGCATTTAATATTGCTTCAGACTTTGCTTTATGATTCATTGCTATCATGACTGCTATAGACATATGCTTACATCATTGATCAGACATTTGATAGATTGATTCAGCTTGACTAGCCCTTATGGTCTATTATTCTAGACCCGGCTATTTCGCCAGTTCTTATGAACTTGGTAATGACCTCCGATGTTCCGCCATATTGACTTACTGGTAGCTAGCCCAGTATGTGGCTGATCCCCACGATTTAAGCGTGAGTGTGGCTTGAACATCATCCGATTCTATGATTCTATATCTCAGTCATGAGGGCTGTAGCGGCAGCCAAGACATATCACGCTTAGATTTATGACTCCGCTTGACACGCATGTTAATATTGAAAATCTATAAACTCACTAAGCTTTGCTTACAGATGTTGCATTAAAATTTTACAGGTAAAGACAAAGGAAAGTCACCTGCTGGACCTAGTTCTTAGGTCTACAAAGAATCAAGTCGAAGTTTTCATTGACCACTACTCAACAAAATATTTCGGTACTGATTGGCAGATGAAACTGTGGTGGTATGGGTAGATTGAATTGATTATCTGATGACATGAACTAGATTAGAAAGTACCCTTTATAAGTTAATTTAAAAACTTAATCTGTATTAAACTTAAATCTTAATAGCTTGTACTGTAATTTAATTTTCCGCATTATAATTACTCTATCTTAGTTTGATTGATATCGTATTGCATGATGTGGGACCTAGACTGGTGAGAACTGCCCCGTAAGGGGTGGTCTTCACATAATGTCAGTTCCAAGAGAAATCAAAAGGATCTCTTGAAACAGCAGTATGAGAACTTTTCTGGAGGCAAGAATGAAAACCTTACTCAAATTTTTGACAGGTTCAACAAACTGATAAGTGAACTGGAAAGTGCAAAAGTCAATTTGGATCAAGATGAAGTCAACAGAAAGTTTCTCAGATCTCTTGGAGAAGAATGGACAGTTTATGCTGCACAATGGAGAACCAAAGACACTCTTGATGAGATAGAACTGGATGATCTGTACAACAGTCTGAGAGTGTTTGAGACTGAGATTGATACTAAAAAGAAATCTCTTTCTTATAATCACAATACTGCTCTTATGTCTTCTAAAAAATCTAATAACTGTGATTCTTTTTCAGGTGGTGATGGCAACTCTACTGAAGCTCACTATGAGGCTTTTGTTTCCAATGATGGACTGTTTGCTCTAAATACTGAAGATTTAGAACAAATTCATCCAGATGATCTAGAAGAGATGGATTTAAAATGGCAACATGCAATGCTGACCATGAGGGCCAAAAGGTTTCTTTAAAGAACTAGAAGGACCAACTTTCAAGCTAGATCAGAAGGCAAAACAGCCTTTGATAAGACAAAAGTTGAGTGCTACAAGTGTCATAAGCTTGGTCACTTTGCCAGAGAATGTAGATCTCAAGGACAACAGTCATCAAGGACTCCACAGCCCAATCAGACATCATCATCAACATCCCTTGTCTCCCAAGAAGACAATGTGTTTGATTGGAGTGATCAGACAGAGGAAGAGTTTCAAAATCAAGCTCTAATGGCAGAAACATCAACTGTCTCTTCCACTGAACTACCAGCTGAGGTAAATTCTAAACTCTGCTCTCAATCATGCAAAAATATGGTTAAAAAGTACAGAGATCATAATGAGAGCATGTGCAAAACTCTAGCTAAGATGGAAGAAAGGAGATATGAATACATGCAAGCCATAGAAGATCTTGAAAAACAGATCAATGACTATAAGGACAATGAGATTCAAATGGGACATGATAGAACATATCATGAGTGGGAGAAAAAGGAGCTAAATAAGAAAATAGAATCCCTAAATAAAAAGGTAGAAGAGACTGAACAAAAGGTGTTAGAGGCTAATAAGAAACTAGAATCTGTCAACATAGATCTAGGTAACTTCAAGTTGGCAAATCAAAAGCTGGAACACCTAATGGAAGTCCAATTTAAAGATAGGGTAAAATCTCAGGTTAATCCCAAAGAAGGCATAGGATACAGGGCTACTCCACCTCCATACAACAACAAATACATTCATCCAATGAGTGAGGTTGCTGATAGACTTGTCAATGAACCACTAGATGAGTCTATGACTATTGTAGATCCTATCCTTGATAACAGTCCTGATTCAAAAGAAGATCAGATTCAAAAGAGAGACTGTGAGTGTATAGCAGTTGAGACAGAAGACAAAACAATGAGTGCACCCATAGAGATCCAAGTCCCCAGTAAGACAGGAAAAGAAAAGATGAGTGTATGCAATACTGCTCCACAAGGTTCTGTACATTCTAACTGTAACATTGCATCTTCTTCAAAGAATAATAAAAGGGGTAAAAATGTTCCAGTCTGCACCTGTCAAAAGCATGGTGTTCAAAAGTTTCCCAAACAACATCAGGTAAGGGGAAATCAGAGGAACAAGAACCAGATATTGTCAAATAAATCTGGTTCTCCAATTCAAACAGTCAAAAGATGTTTTCACTATGGAAGGAAGAATCACTTGGCCAAGGACTGTTTTTATAAACCAGCTGTTGCAAAACAGACTGTGATTCACAAAAAGTCAAGTCCTACTCATGGAAAAACTTCAAAGGTCAAATCTTCCACACCAGTGTCACAGAAAACAGTGGATCACAGGTTTTCAAAAGTTAATAAAAAACAGTCCACACACCTAAAACAAGTTTTGGCTAAGCCTAAATTAAGTTATAAACAAATATGGTGTGTCAAGGACAAATTTTCAGATCAAACTGCTGATGCAAAAGATCAGACTGCTATGCCAAATTCTGAAGCTGTTAGTGCAAATTCTGAAGCTGTTAGCACTAAAAACACAGATCAGACTACTAAGCATCACTCTGGAACTGCTAGTGAATCATCTGAGACTGTTAGAAGAAAAGATGATCAAAATACCTGGATACCTCATATAATCACTAAATACTCTCCAAAGACTCCATCAGTAGATCTTACTAAATATAAAAAATCAAAAACAGTGTTTAGTTATGTCAATGTACAAGGCCAACCCAAAACCAATTTGGTTTGGGTTTACTCCACTACTGACTAAGCTTTTATTTGTGCAGGGCAACCACAGGTCACCTCATAAAACAAGATGGCATTGAGACAGTGGATGCTCTAGGCACATGACAGACAACTCTGAGTGCTTGTCAAATTTCAAAGGCTTTGATGAAGGTTTTGTTGCATTTGGAGGCAACTCAAAAGGAGGTAAGGTTACAGGTAAAGGTACTGTTAATGCAGGTAATATGAAATTCCATGATGTTTTGTATGTTGAACAACTTAAGTACAATTTATTAAGTGTCTCTCAAATCTGTGACAAACAAAACATTGTTTTGTTTACAGATTCTGAGTGTATTGTCCTTTCAAAAGATTTCAAAATTCCAGAAAATCTTGTTTTACTCAGAAGACCAAGAAAGGACAATGTTTACTGTTTGGACACAAATCTTTTATCTAAATCAAATACTTTAAGCTGTTTGATATCCAAAGCATTATCCAATGAGTCTGCTCTTTGGCATAGAAGGATGTGTCACATGAACTTCAAGTCCATGAATGTTTTAGTCAAAAAGAATCTGGTAAGAGGCTTACCACAAAAGGAGTTCATATGTGATGATCATTGTGTAGCATGTCTTAAAGGCAAGCAACACAAAACTTCTCATAAGGTCAAAGAAGTAAATTCAATCTCATCTGCTCTTCAGCTGATTCATATGGATCTATTTGGTCCAACATCTGTTTTGAGTTTGAATAAAAGGGCTTACTATTTAGTTATTGTTGATGATTTCACCAGATTTACCTGGGTTTACTTTCTTAGGACTAAAGATGAAACTGCTGAGCTAGTTAAGTCATTTATTCTTAAGATAGAAAACCAATCCAACTCAAAAGTTAAGGTGATAAGATCAGACAATGGAACTGAATTTAAAAATCATATTCTAACCAGTTTCTGTGAGTCCAAAGGTATTGCTAGACAATATAGTGCACCAAGAACACCACAGCAAAATGGTGTAGCTGAAAGAAAGAACAGAACATTAATTGAGGCTGCTAGAACAATGCTAGCTGATTCAAAACTGCCAATGACTTTCTGGGCAGAAGCTGTTAATACAGCCTGTTATGTTCTGAATAGGGTTCAGGTTGTTCAATCACAAGGGAAAACTCCTTATGAGTTATTTCATAACAGAAGTCCCCTAATAGCTTTCTTCAAGCCTTTTGGATGCCCATGTACTATTCTTCACACTAAGACTCACTTAGGGAAGTTTGAAAGTAAGGCTGAAGAAGGATTTTTTGTAGGATACTCAAGTCAAAGCAAAGCCTATAGAGTATACAACAGTGTGTCTAAAACCATTGAAGAAAGTGCCAATGTTGAATTTAATGAAAATACTGCAAATATCAAAGGCACTGGTCCTGACTGGTTGTTTGATCTAGATTCACTAACAAATTCTCTGAGCTTTGTTGAGTATCCTGCAGACACTGATGCAAACAAGTTTGAAGCTGTCAACACAAACTCTCATGCTGCCAATACAACTTCTCAAGCTGTTGGCACAAAGTTTCAAACTGCTGCAGATCTAACAAATTTGGATGACTATATCACTATACCACTTCTGTCATGTGACCCTCCAGGGATTCTGAATGCTCAACATGATACAAATCCAGACACTGAAGTGCCACTCCCAAGTCCTGAGAGAACAGCTCCAACACAAAGGGAAACAGTCCCAGATTCAAGTCAAGCTGTTCCAGAAGCTGAATCATTCACTGGTCCTGATGGAGATGATACAAATCTTGGATCCTCTTTTCAGACAGAGAGAGAGCCTACACTAAGAGTTCACAAGTATCATCCTCTCAATCAAATACTGGGTGATCCAAGCACTCCTGTACAAACAAGGAAAATGGTTCAAAATGAGACTGCTGCTGCTGAACAAGCAGTTCCTGAATTCAGTCTAGCTGCTTTTGAGAATGCCAGTTTCATATATTAACTAGAACCTAAAAAGGCATCAGAAGCATTAAATGATTCATCCTGGATTGAGGCAATGCAAGAAGAGCTTCTACAGTTCAAGATTCAGAATGTATGGACTCTGGTGGATCTACCTAAAGGTAAGAGAGCAATTGGTACAAGATGGGTGTTCAGAAACAAGAAAGATGAGAGAGGGATAGTCATCAAGAATAAAGCAAGGCTAGTAGCACAAGGGTACACTCAAGAAGAAGGCATAGATTATGATGATGTATTTGCCCCCGTGGCAAGAATTGAAGCCATCAGACTATTCTTGGCCTATGCAAGCTTCAAAGGTTTTAAAGTGTATCAAATGGATGTGAAGTCTGCCTTTCTATATGGGACAATTGAAGAAGAGGTCTATGTGTGTCAACCTCCTGGTTTTGAAGACTACAAGTATCCAGACACGGTCTACAAGCTAGACAAGGCTCTCTATGGTCTCCATCAGGCCCCCAGAGCATGGTATGACACTCTGTCATCATATCTTCTACAGAATGGGTTCAAGAGAGGCACTCTGGACAAAACACTTTTCACTAAGTCCATCAAAGCTGAGATTCTGCTTGTCCAAATCTATGTTGATGACATCATCTTTGGCTCAACAAATGACTGTCTGTGCAAAGAGTTTGAAGCCTTAATGCACAAAAAGTTTCAAATGAGTTCAATGGGCGAACTCACTTTCTTTCTGGGATTGCAAGTCAAGCAGAAGCCCACTGGACTTTTCATAAGTCAATCAAAGTATGTAAAAGACATACTAGAAAAGTTTGGGTATCAAGACACAAAGGTTGCAAGCACTCCAATGGATCCTCACAAGCAGCTCCATACAGACAAAGATGGGATAGATGTGGACATACATTTATACAGATCTCTTATAGGATCACTTATGTATCTAACATCTTCTAGACCTGATATAATGTTTGCTGTCTGTGTGTGTGCTAGGTTTCAATGCTCTCCAAAGAATTCTCACTTGATTGCTGTTAAGAGAATCTTTAGATATCTCAAAGGCCAACCACACTTAGGCCTATGGTCTCCTAAAGACTCTCCCCTTGAACTAACTGCTTATTCTGACAGTGACTATGGTGGTTGCAATATTGACAGAAAATCCACAACTGGTGGATGTCAATACTTAGGAGCAAGACTGGTCTCTTGGCAATGTAAAAAGCAGACAACTGTGTCTACATCATCCACTGAAGCAGAATATGTAGCAGCTGCAAGCTGCTGCTCCCAGGTAATGTGGATCCAAAATCAGCTGAGAGACTATGGTATGAATTTCTTATCTACTCCTATCTTCATTGACAATTCCAGTGCAATCAGCATTGTGCAAAACCCAGTGAAATTTCCAAAAACCAAGCATATAGACATCAGATTTCATTTCATAAGGGATTGATGAGAAGAAATTAATCCAAGTTACCAAAATACATACTGATGATCAGTTAGCTGATCTTTTTACAAAACCTTTTGATGTAGGAAGGTTCACTTTCCTGGTATCAAATATTGGTATGGTAAACATGGATTAATTTGTTTTCATTATTATCTAATTCATATGCTTATTTAAGGGGGAGTCACTGTTTCATTAAAAGATGCATAATTTTCAACTAACAGCTTGAGTATTTTCTCAAGCTGCTAGTTCATTTTCTTGGACTGTTAGTTATTCACTTGATCTGTCAAAGTGTGCAGGGTATTTAGGTAATTTTTAAATGTGTGTGCGCGGGACCCAACCTTTTTCAAAACCTTTAAAGGTCCCAGTTTCATTCAGTTGTAACTACCAGTTATAAACTTTTCTTCCACGACCTTTCTTTTTCTCTCTGAACGATTCACACAATCTTCTTTGCAACCCTAAAATCTCTGTTCAATCTTCAATGGAGTTTGTCAAAGAACACAACTGCCTTCCATACTCTCTCAAACACTCTGAACTTCAGCCGTTCCATGATATGATGGATTTCCTAAGACACTCTCATATCAACCATGCCCTCAATATCAATCCCACCATATACATATCGCATATCGAACAGTTCTGGAACCGTGCCTCGTTTCAAACCATCAATGGAATTCCCTCTATACTATCCAAAATCGATGGCACTCCCATCACCATCACTGAGGAATCCATTCGGCATCATCTGCATCTTCAAGATGCCACAGGTATAACAGACCTAACCCTTAACGCTTTACATACTGGTCTTTATAATATAGGTTATAGGGGTCCTGCTGATTCATTTACTTTCTTGAAAGCACATTTTTCTCCTAAATGGAAATATCTTGTACATATTATTCAGCAGTGTATGAGCCCTAAAAGAACTGGTTGGTCAGAATTTTCTTCTAACATTGCCACTGCCTTAGTGTGCTTTTCAACAGGCCAACGGTTCAATTTTTCAAACATGATTTTTCAGGGGATGTTAAGGCATCATTCCCTAAAGAATGGGAAGTTTTTAATGTATCCCAGATTTTTGGCAGAAATCATTACACACACCTGCACTACTTCTCATTTACATAAGAGGATACATATTTCCCATAGGCACTCACTATCTTCTATCAAAAGGCTTTTAAAACAAAGTGCCAATTTTTTGAGTATAGATGTTCCATTGCCTTCTGCAATGATGAACATCATCCCAAGAAACAGAGGAGAGGGTCCTGAGCTCAGCCTATCATTACTGCTTCACCCCCAGGACCCCAACCCACTTCTCATGATACACAACTTTCTTCTGATCCTTTTGAACAGCCACCACCCCCACTAAAATTTCTATATAAAAGGAAAAGAGGACCAGGAGCTCCTTCCTCCTCAGCCCTCAGACAAGAGCCATATATCCCTGTGCAGGAGGACACTTCTGCACAGAATATCCAAAGGGAACACATTGAGGATACTCCCATCCTCATTCAGGAGGTGAACATCTCTCCAGAGACCGTTCATATGGGTTCTGTGGCTGGCATTACTGCTGTCTCTGCACAAGAGGCACAGGACAGGGCCAACATCAGTAAGACCACGCCCATGGCAACAGCAAGTGTGCAAACACAAGCTGGAAGTCCCCAGAACCAAGAACAGAGGGGCCCAAAGGTTTCTACTTCTGGTATTCATGCCAGTGATAGATCACAAGCACCACAGGTGTTTTCTGATCTTGAGGCTAGTCTGCAACTAATGCTTTTGACGGATCCCAAGATGAAACCTGTTGTAGCTATGTTGGAATACCAAAAGTCCATCATTGCTGCACAGGGTGCACAAATCATAGCTCTAAAGCAAGCAGAAATGGCTCAAAATCAGAGAATTGATTATCTCCATAAGGGGTTTACCCTTTGTGGAAATAAGATCATTCAATTAGAGCGTTTGATTCAAACCCAAGGGGCAAAGGTTGTAGGTCCTCATGACCAAACCAATGCTTCCAAAAAGGGGGACAATCAGGAGGTTCCTGAATCAGTCCAAGCAGCTCCAACAGCATCAGTCCAAGCAGCCTCAACAGTTCCACCGTCTAGGCTAACAGTCCCAACAGCTTCTCAAGCTGTTAGCCTAGAAGCTCAAGCTGCTTCTTCCAAAGCAACTGGAGTGGTTATAAGGGAAGGTGTTCAAGGTCCAGTCAGTACAGTCCAAGCTACAAAAGATAAGGGCAAGGGCATTTTAATTGAGTCTCCAAAGCACAAGTTTTCTTCCAGAGAAGCCCAGATTGCCTTTGATGCTGAAATTGCCAAAAAGTTAGCAGAGGAACAGGATCAAGAATTAGATCAGCAAACCCAGCCCCCAATGGACGATGATGAAACCTTAGGTGATTACCTAAATGGGTTTGTGGGTAAACAAGGAGAGAAGAAGAGAAAGCTGCCAACAGGGCACTCTAAGGCTGAACACAGAAGATTTTTGATTAACTTTGCCTTTGCAGCCGGCATTCCAAAGAAGATGGCTCAGTCCATGAGCACAGAAAGGTTGCAGGCTATCCATGATAAAGAAATGGATAAAAGAAAGAAAGCAAAAGTCTCCCAAGAAGTCCAAACACCTCAAGAAGCACCTCAAGAAGCAGTTCAAACTGATACAAGCCATGTTCAAACTGCTGCCAGTGTCCCTGCTTCTTCTGATCAAGCTGCTGCTTCCATTCCTGCATCTGAGTCATTACCTCAAGCAAAGCTGGATCAAGTGAAAAAGGTATTGTTTGAGCAATAACTACAAAAGGCTATGAAAATAGAGAAACTGCTAGATCAACATGATTTTACAAAGCCTCTGATCAACTACTGGTATGCTAAGCCACTGGATAATATTGACTTAAGATTTAAGTTTGTGGTGAGAAGGGAATCTGGACCAGAAGAAGAGTATGATACATTTTGGCATATGGTTCAGAAGTTGACCAGAGATGAGCTTATCAGGATGCATAATATTGGGTCTGTAACACAAGTAAGATCTGCTCTACCACAAGTAAAACAAGTCATCAAAGATCTGAAATCAATTGTTGACCCTGAATCTGTGAGAAAAGAAATAGAGGATGCCATCAAGAAGGGAAAGAAGATCAAACAAGTTGATCTGTTTGTCAAATCAAAGACATACAGAATCAAATTCTCAGATGGATCTGGTATGTTCTTCAATCTCGAATTTTATGATCTACCAAAGGATATGCTACTTCAGATGAAATCCATTAGAATATCTTGTGATAGAGATGAGATGAAGAAAGATTTTTTGAAGGCTGTAAATTAGAAACTTGCACAGTTGTAAGTTTTTGAATGCCTTGGTTTGTAAATAACAGTTTACTTATTCATTTCCTTATTTGTATAGAACTTAAAGTCTTGTACAAAGAATTTAAGTTAGGGGGAGATTGTTGGGAAATAGTCTAAGTAGGTTCAAGCTGTTAGTTAGACTTCTCAAACTGTTAGTAGAGTTTATATGTAAATACAAAGTTCATGCTGTTAGTTGAAGAATCTCGAGCTGCCAATGTAAAAGTTCAAGCTGCCAGAGTAAATCAACTCAAGCTGCCCTGTTCATGCTGTCAAGTGATTCAAGCTGCTCAACAGTTTCATAAACAGAAAGTGTTGATTTTCAGGAAAAGATATCTACACGAAGATTCCAGCATATCTACTATCAAAGAAGTCAGAGTTCGTCAAGGAAACAAGTCAAAAAGCAATATAAATACATAGAATAGGTCTTTCTATTGTATAGGAGTTTTATAGCATATTTGAGTCTGTAATTGCTTTTTGATTGAGTTTTCATAAGCCTCTAAGGTTGTAAAACCCTAAGAACAGTTTGTGTTCTTCGTCTAATCAAACAGATTAGAGGTGATTGTAATCATTGAAATCAGCAATACAATCAGTTTTGGTTATTTCTTGTGTTTATTTACTACTGATTCTGAAAGTTTTTGTTAAAATAAATAAGTGTTATTCCGCAAACTTCTTAATTAAACTTTGATTCAAAGCAAGATTATTGATTAATACTCTGATAAATTCAAATCAGTTAGTCTTGGTAATTTAGTTTTAGATCCTGACAGAAGGAAAAGGAACAACAGGAATAGTTTTCTACTTTGGAAACTCACCAATTAGCTGGAGTACACAGAAACAAGGAACAGTAGCATTATCATCATGTGAGTCAGAGTTTATTGCAGCAACAGCAACAGCAACTCAAGCAATATGGTTAAAGAGATTACTGAGCAAGATTACAAATACTGAAGAACAGAAGATCAAGATTTATATTGATAACAAGTCAGCAATAGCCTTAATGAAGAACCCAGTATTTCATGGAAGAAGCAAGCACATTGATACGAAGTACCACTTCATCAGAGAATGTGTTGAAAGAGAAGATTTGATAGTCGAGCACGTCAACGGAGAAAAACAAAGAGCTGACATACTTACAAAAGCACTACCAAGAATCAAGTTCGTCACAATGAGGCAACTACTTGGAGTTGAAGACTTATCAAGCAACAATCAAGATTAAGGGGGAGAATGATAGATTTAATCATGATTGTTAGACTAATATGTAATTTAGATTAGTCAATGTATTATTATTGTAATTAGTAAAAGTTTAGGGACTAGAATAGCAATTAATTAAACCGAAAGGGTGTGTCTCTTCGTGAATAAACACAACTATTCGAATAGTTTCCATGAAAGGTTACGTCCTTTCATACGCACCTTTTAGTTGTTTATAAATAGGTTCCTTAATCAAAATTGTAAACGTGTGAATTCGATGTTATGTTAATAAAGATCAAGTTTTGATTATTCGATCCTGTGCAATTTTATTTATCAAATAGATCCCCTTTCCCAACAGTGTCAATAGATTTTATAAAGAACGTAACTTGAAAAAAGAAATTTATAAATATCAATAAAAGTTATAAATATATCCATAAATATCAATGAAACTTGTAAAAGCATGAAAAATTGAATACATGAGTTAGTTTGTAATATTATTATAAATCGGTAGGGACATTCTAAATATTATAGATGTATATGTATGTTTATTTGCATATATTTGTGTGTATGTGTATGTATATGTATGTATATGTGTGTGTGTGTCTATATATATACATATATATATATATATATATATATATATATATATATATATATATATGTGTGTGTGTGTGTGTGTGTGTGTGTGGTATGTACCACTACAACAAAAATGAAGATTATTCACACTTTTTTTTTCGCGGTTGATGATACCGTGTAAATTTTCAATGCAATATTCACAATTATGACCGTGTAAAAAGTATTCACATTAATAAGTGTAAGCCTTATAAAAAATTTTACAACTATAAATGTAGAGAAACATGTTTACATTTAGAAATGTAGAGGAAAAAATATATTCGCGGTTATAAGAGTGGTAAAATTTGTCGCATTTACAAATGCAAAGAAATGTAAAATAAAGTACGCGGTTAAAATTGTATATTAACAAAAATAAATGCCACAATTATAATTGTATACAAATATAAAAAGTACACACTTCAAACTGTTAAACAATAGAAAAGAAAATTTATCATTTATTTTCTAAGAAAAAGTAAAACTCACAAATACATATGGACAGTCTTTAGAAATGAAATTTTGTAATTTAAAACATTTCGCCCTAAGCCCAAACTAACAAATTAGCCCAAATCAAAAGCTGAGGATCTCGTTTGCTTGAAACGGCGGCTCTGCTTGCTTGAAAGTTGAAACAGCGGCCGATCTCATTGTGGTTCAGGTATTAGCATCGACCGTCGTATTGATACCAAACGATTCCAGCGTTCTCGTGGTGGTTCAGGATGTTGTAGCTTTCGATCATTTATCATTGAAACAGCGGCCAGATCTCATTGTGGTTCAGGTACGTACGCTTGTTGCCACCGCAACCGTTCTCGTGGTGTTCTTTATCATCCTTTCGATCATTTATCATTGAAGTTTTGTATTGTTAATACTCTTTTAGTTTGTTCTAATCACTCAACTTATGCTTTGATTTTGCTCAATCTCTATACTTCTCTATTTTTTGGCCGACAGGTATGATTTCACCACTGATTTTGCTCCTCTGTTCATACTTATTTTATGATTCGATTTATTTTAGGAATTGAGTATATACACAGATACTCCATTGTTGGCTCTGTTTTTATGATAAATGGTTGAGACAATTTTAGGAATTGAGTATATGTGTTCCATCATATCCATCCATTATTGAAAACATAAATTGAAAAGGAAAAGAAGGTGAAATTTAGTTTTGAAGTTGTGTTAGTGAAAGCATCTGTTATCATTTGCTTCACATCATCTGGAAGAGTTGCAGGTGTGTATGATGATAAAATGGAGATATTTTATGTTCTGGATTTTATGATTAAAACTATGCAAGTTTGAGGTAATTAAAAAGAATCACACGACTCCCATTTTCTAACAAAATCTATTCCCACTACAAATGAATAAGGCAAATCCTGAAACATACTTACTGCAGACTGCTATCTTTATTACCATAATTAACGATGATGCATTATAATTTCCCAAAAGATTAGTTGGGTTAATTGGATAAAACATGAGGAAATATTTTTTGTATAGTTAATCATATCATTATTCTGTGACACCCTTGCCACAACAACCACCATTTACAAAACACCCAAGATTAATCATCACACATAAATACAATAATGATCTGATAACCTATATTAAGTGCGGAAGCATTAAAAACATAAATAAAGTAGTGCAACAAGCTTTCAACACCCTACGGTGCTATAAGGTACCAAGTCTAAGTCTACACACCCATACAATTATTACAATCATCCAGAATATTACAACATTGTCTCATAACATAAATTACCGATGAAATAGTGATGAGTCTCCCAAATCTTCCAAACGACCTAACTAGAAGGTCCGGCCGAAGACTTTCCCTTTCCTAAAATAAAGTCAACTGAGGGGTAAGCGAATGCTTAGTGAATACACAGATTTACGCATTTTATAAATCCTTATGATGCCTACAAGACTAGCACCGACGACGCACGTCGTGCACTCTCCACGTACACAAAGTACGACCACACAAGAGCCGTCGCTCTATGAGCCCGCAACTCGTCTTTTAAAATACACTACTGAGACCAACATAACATCGGGGATGACATACTGCCTACGGACCTGGAGGGATCAGCTCCAGCGTCTTATAGAGCAGTAACATCAGAGTAACAGATGCGACCCGCAGGTCCATCATAGATGCACAACAAACGAACGGACATGCATCAAATAAGAATGTGCATCCAAATTTACGCAAGTTAGTAGAATTCCAAACGAATAATGAAGCAACATGTCTCAGTAAGCAAAAACAATCATAAAGCAGATATAAACATGCGAAATCATATGTACTCACAGTGGGTGCGTAATTAAACTTTAACCAAATTTTATTTCTCTTCGGGCTTTTAACCGGATCCACCAAGTACCCCACTGTGGGTTAAACAACACCACAAGGGACCTGTTATATTAATTACAACAATACTTCGTATCAATAACCGTTTAAATCATATAACCAAGTTTCGTAAGTTTTGCAATATTTTTTTCCCCATTTCGGGTACATGTCCAAATTCATATCATAACTAAGTTTGAACCCATTTCAAGTTTACATCTTGTCCTAAGTATAACTTATGACATTTTATGTGTTGTTTATGAGTTTCATTCATAATACTCGAGTTTAGAGAGTAGATTTCTTAATTTTAGGCATTAAACTCGAATTTAATGGGTTAGATTCGAACCCATGCATCAGATTCGAATCATGCATCAGATTCGAACTACCCTTCGAATCTAGGGGTAGATTCGAACCCCATACCTTCGAATCTAGTGTTTACACATTCGAATCTAGTACCAAACTCGAGTTTGTTCTTACATTTCGACTCTGTTCTTGGCATATTCGAGTCTGTTCATCATTTCAGCTTAAATCCTTCATTTCTAAGGCCTAAAATCACTGATATATCATGTATGATACCTATATTCGATTCTATTATGCATATACTAACATAATCTTGCAATATTTCAAGCAAAACAAGCTCCAATTTACATAAAATGACAGATTCGAAATTCTATTTTCTTCAAAACCGAAACTTAAAACTTAAAAGAGTCAATTCTTACCTTAATTCGTACGAAATTAGAAATTCGTTTGTAGATTGTTGTTGTACTCCTCGATACCTTTCCGTTGACGTATAATTCTCGATAATCTGACGGTCGGTTTGTGAGATAACTTAGAGAGATGTAGAGAGGAAATTTCTAGAGAGAGAGTGTAGTGAGAGAGTGAAACCATGAAAATGAAGTCTTTTGCCTTATTTATTCCATTTTCATCATTTTTGCACATTTCACCCCTTGACCTAACTGGTTCCTTAAAATACTGATTTATTCATAAAATTATCATTAATAACTTTTAAATTCATAATACTCCATAAAAATGATTCCGTGTTCAATTTCTCTTAAAAATAGCAACAAACTTCTAAATAACCCAAATACATAATAATTGCTCAATTTTAACTTAAATATATATTTTCCACTTAATTAACCAAAATACATTAAAATAAATCCGAGGATGTTACAGCATGGGCTCCACCACGCTCAACTTCGTCCTCGAAGTTACTCGGATTCAAACAGTTTCGGATACTTTCTTAACATTTCTGACTTAGTTTCCCATGTATGATTTGCTCCTTTATGATGCTTCCAACGTATAAGCACCATTTCTATCTCTTTGCTCCTCAACTTCTTTATCTTAGTATCCAATACACATTCCGGCTCCTCCACATATCGAAGCCTTTCATCTACTTGCAGCTCTGTGTGATCTGCCCAATCCTCATTTCCAGTGTTAAACGATTTTCGGAGATTCCCAACGTGAAATAATGGATGTATGCCCGACATCCCTTCAGGTAATTCTAACCGATAAGACTGAATTCCAACTTTTTCAACAATCTTAAAGGGTCCAACGAATCTCGGAGCCAACTTGCCCCGCTTCACAAAACGAGTAACACCCCTCATGGGTGATACTTTCAGATAAACCCAATCATTCACCTCAAAGTTGATCGGTTTGTGTCTTCTGTCATAATAACTTTTCTGTCGGTCCTGGGCCGCCTTCACGTTCTGCCTGATCAACTGTATTTTCTCATTTGTTTCTTGAAGCAAGGCCGGCCCAGCGATTGGTGTTTCGCCCGTTTCTCTCCAACATGTAGGAGTCCTACATCTCCTTCCATACAGTGCCTCAAACGGTGCTTTCTTTATTGTCGCATGATAGCTATTATTGTACGAAAACTCTATCAGTGGCAAATGATCATCCCAATTGCCGCCGAGATCCAGTATACATGATCTCATCATATCTTCCAACGTGAGAATTGTTCGTTCACTTTGGCCATCGGTTTGCGGACGATAGGCCGTACTCATTGCTATTCTCGTCCCTAACCCTTCTTGTAGTGCTGACCAAAAGTTCGAAGTAAATCGACTATCTCTATCCGACACTATGGACTTAGGCACTCCATGCCTAGTAACGATCTCGTCCATATAAATCTGAGCTAACTTCTCCAATGAATAACTTTCACGAATCGGAATAAAGTGAGCCGACTTAGTTAACCGATCCACGATTACCCAAATTGCGTCATGCTGTCGCTTAGTCTTCGGCAGCTTTGTAACAAAATCCATAGTAATATGCTCCCACTTCCATTCCGGAATAAGAAGCGGTTGCATACTGCCGTACGGTTGCTGATGCTCGGACTTTACCAACCGACAAGTTCGGCATCTTTGTACATATTGCCCTATGTCCTTCTTCAATCCCGGCCACCAAAAATCTGCCTTTAAATCATTATACATCTTTGTGCTCCCGGGATGTACAGAAAACCTAGACTGGTGTGCTTCTTCGATAATTACTTGTCTCATTCCACCAAACTTCGGCACCCGTATCCTCCCGTATATCCCTTTCAGTCCCGATTCACTTGTTTCCATGTTCTTAACTTGTACTCTAATATCTTCAGCACCAATATTCTCATCTTTCAAGGCTTCTTCCTGAGCAACCTTGACATCATCAATTATTGTGGAGGTCAGCATCGTAGACGTCATCATATAACAAAAATCCTTACCATAAGCTTTCCGGCTCAAGGCATCGACTACTACATTAGCCTTTCCGGGATGATAAAGTATCTCACAATCGTAGTCTTTAATAAGCTCCATAGACCTACGTTGTCTCATATTAAGTTCCTTCTGGCTAAAGATATACTTCAAACTCTTATGGTCCGTGTAAAGTTGACACTTAGTACCGTACAGGTAGTGCCTCCATAACTTCAATGCAAACGTCACCGCGGTCAACTCCAAGTCATGAGTTGAATAGTTCCTTTCGTGTTGCTTGAGCTGTCTCGAGGCATAAGCGATTACCTTTCCACGCTGCATCAGTACAACACCTAACCCTAACTTCGAAGCATCAGTATAAACTACAAAGTCATCATTGCCTTCAGGTAAGGCAAGTATCGGAGCCTCGCTTAACGCTTTCTTCAGAACCTCAAAGGCCTCCTGTTGCACAGTTTCCCATATAAATGGTGCATTCTTCTTGGTTAATGCAGTTAAAGGAACTGCAATCTTCGAAAAATCTTTGATAAATCTCCGATAATACCCTGCCAATCCCAGAAAACTTCTAACTTCGGTAGCTGATTGAGGCGGTTCCCAGTTCTTTATCGCTTCTACCTTAGCTGGATCTACCGAAATCCCAGCTCCAGAAATTACATGTCCTAGAAACTGTATCTGTTGTAGCCAAAACTCGCACTTTGAGAACTTGGCGTACAACCTTTCCTTCCTTAGCAATTCCAACAGTTCTCTCAGATGTTCAGCATGTTCGGCTTCAGACTTAGAGTATACTAAAATATCATCGATAAACACAATTACCGATTTATCCAACATCGGTCTGCAAACTCTATTCATTAAATCCATAAACACTGCCGGGGCGTTGGTTAATCCAAAAGGCATCACCAGAAACTCGTAATGTCCATACCGAGTCCTGAATGCTGTCTTCGGTACATCTTCTTCTCTTACTTTCAATTGATGATATCCCGATCTCAGATCAATCTTAGAAAATACACTAGCCCCATGTAACTGATCAAATAAGTCGTCTATCCTCGGCAGAGGATACTTGTTCTTAATCGTCAACTTGTTCAGTTCCCGGTAATCTATACACATCCTCATCGTGCCATCCTTCTTCTTTACAAACAGTACCGGGGCTCCCCATGGTGATGAACTCGGCCGAATGAAGCCCTTGTCCAACAACTCTTGAAGTTGTGTCATCATTTCCTTCATCTCGGTTGGGGCGAGGCGATAAGGAGAACGAGCTACCGGTGCAGCTCCCGGGATCAGGTCAATTCGAAATTCAACTTGTCTATCAGGCGGCACGCCAGACAAGTCTTCCGGAAACACATCCGGAAACTGTGAAACAACAGGCACATCGGCCAACGTTCTCTTTTCAGCCTTGGCATCAATAGCATATGCCAGGTAGGCGTCACACCCCTTTGCAACAAGCTTTCGAGCTTTTGCAATGGTCAGTAAGCACAGATCCCCACTTCTCCTATCCCTGTATATGCAAATCTCACGCCCCTCCGGAGTAGTTATCTTAATCATTCGGCTCTTACACACTATCTGGGCTTCATTCTCTATCAACCAATCCATCCCGATTATCACATCGAATTCACTGAATTCTATAGGGATCAAGTCCAAATTGAAGACTACATCTTCAATTACTAACGTGCAGTTACGGTAGACATGATCTACTTTTACTAAAGTGTTGCTAGCAGTTTCTATATCAAGAACAGCAGATAATCTAGATAGTGGCATGGCAAGTCTTTGTGCAAACATAGTAGAAACAAACGATCTATTGGCACCCGAATCAAATAAAACTCGTGCTGGCATAGAGTTAACTATAAACGTACCCGTGACGACTTCCGGATTTTCCCTTGCTTCCTCTGCAGTTATCTGAAAAGCACGAGCAGGTGCCCTTTGAGACTGACCCCGACCTCGGTTAACTGATCCACCGCTTGAACCTCCCGAAGACCGTGTTGTTGATGGAGCAGCAGCAGCTGGATCGTACTTTCTGCAATTCCTACTGTAGTGTCCCAATACACCACACTTATGGCAAGTATCTCCCTTCCTGGGGCAATCACTCTGATAATGGCCCAACTCACCACAACAAAAACAAGCACGTCCATTGGTGCACTTGCCGAAGGGTTCCAAGTGACACCTATTACAATATCTCGGCTCGGTGTTGATGGAGTAGGCACGACCACGACCACGATCGGAAAAACCAGATGGTCGACGATACGACTGCTGAGGTGAGTACTGTGAAGACCGGGAAGAACCAGTATATCCTCCCTCGCGCTGGCGCTTCGGCGGTGATGGCTGTGTTGGGTTGGTGGAAACAGCAGCAGTCCCAGTAGTATAGCCCGACATGATCAGAATCTGCTCTACATTTCTGGCAGCCTCAAGTAAGCCAGCAAATGTAGGGTAGTGGACGTTGCTCATAACCCTCCTTATCTCAATGTCCAGACCAGCCTCGAATCTGGTCACTTTTCTTTCTTCAGTGTCCACTTGATGAGGCGCAAATAGACTAAGCCTCGTAAATTCTACAGCATATTCGGACACCGTCTTAGTCCCCTGTACCAGTGCCATAAACTTTGCTTCCAACCTCCGGCGCTCATCAACCGGACTGTACTGCTGAGTGAATAGGTCCTTGAACTTAGCCCAAGTCATATCAGAAATCTTCTCTAACGTCAACGCATTCACCATTGCGTTCCACCACATGATTGCATCATTCGTGAACATAGCAGTTGCATAACGAACCATATCCTTCTCAGCACAATCGCTGATTCGGAATGTTCTTTCAGTAGCTGTTATCCATTCCAATGCGGCAACAGCATCCCCTAAACCATTAAACTCTACAGCTCCGTTTCCTTTGAAATCCTTAAAACGACAACCTCGGGGTTTGTTAGATGACCCAATGTTGTCATCTTGTTCCTCGTTATTTCCTCCTTCCTTCTCCTTGTTCTTTCTTTTATCCTCTCTTCTCTTAGCATCGGCCTCATCTCGAGCCCGAAACTGGTCTTGTATCATCTTATTCTGCTCAGCCATCATGGCTAGCATCATCTCTCTTGCTTCTTCAGGTGTCATTCCTCCAGACATGTTCTGAAAATATAAACATATAACTTGTTTAATAACATGTCATTAGTTTAAAGACACCACTTATTTGTCCCGTATGATAGTCAATCTCTTATAATTACTAGATCATAACCTATCTTAGTTCAGATCATTACTTAGACCACTACATATCATTACCTAATGTTTGAGATCAAGACCTCACGGACACTTGAATCTCAAACAACTGCTTTGATACCATCTCGTGTGACACCCTTGCCACAACAACCACCATTTACAAAACACCCAAGATTAATCATCACACATAAATACAATAGTGATCTGATAACCTAAATTAAGTGCGGAAGCATTAAAAACATAAATAAAGTAGTGCAACAAGCTTTCAACACCCTACGGTGCTATAAGGTTCCAAGTCTAAGTCTACACACCCATACAATTATTACAATCATCCAGAATATTACAACATTGTCTCATAACATAAATTACCGATGAAATAGTGATGAGTCTCCCAAATCTTCCAAACGACCTAACTAGAAGGTCCGGCCGAAGACTTTCCCTTTCCTGTAAAATAAAGTCAACTGAGGGGTAAGCGAATGCTTAGTGAATACACAGATTTACGCATTTTATAAATCCTTATGATGCCTACAAGAGTAGCACCGACGACGCACGTCGTGCACTCTCCACGTACACAAAGTACGACCACACAAGAGCCGTCGCTCTACGAGCCCGCAACTCGTCTTTTAAAATACACTACTGAGACCAACATAACATCGGGGATGACATACTGCCTACGGACCTGGAGGGATCAGCTCCAGCGTCTTATAGAGCAGTAACATCAGAGTAACAGATGCGACCCGCAGGTCCATCATAGATGCACAACAAACGAACGGACATGCATCAAATAAGAATGTGCACCCAAATTTACGCAAGTTAGTAGAATTCCAAACGAATAATGAAGCAACATGTCTCAGTAAGCAAAAGCAATCATAAAGCAGATATAAACATGCGAAATCATATGTACTCACAGTGGGTGCGTAATTAAACTTTAACCAAATTTTATTTCTCTTCGGGCTTTCAACCGGATCCACCAAGTACCCCACTGTGGGTTAAACAACACCACAAGGGACCTGTTATATTAATTACAACAATACTTCGTATCAATAACCGTTTAAATCATAAAACCAAGTTTCGTAAGTTTTGCAATATTTTTTTCCCCATTTCGGGTACATGTCCAAATTCATATCATAACTAAGTTTGAACCCATTTCAAGTTTACATCTTGTCCTAAGTATAACTTATGACATTTTATGTGTTGTTTATGAGTTTCATTCATAATACTCGAGTTTAGAGAGTAGATTTCTTAATTTTAGGCATTAAACTCGAATTTAATGGGTTAGATTCGAACCCATGCATCAGATTCGAACCATGCATCAGATTCGAACTACCCTTCGAATCTAGGGGTAGATTCGAACCCCATACCTTCGAATCTAGTGTTTACACATTCGAATCTAGTACCAAACTCGAGTTTGTTCTTACATTTCGACTCTGTTCTTGGCATATTCGAGTCTGTTCATCATTTCAGCTTAAATCCTTCATTTCTAAGGCCTAAAATCACTGATATATCATGTATGATACCTATATTCGATTCTATTATGCATATACTAACATAATCTTGCAATATTTCAAGCAAAACAAGCTCCAATTTACATAAAATGACAGATTCGAAATTCTATTTTCTTCAAAACCGAAACTTAAAACTTAAAAGAGTCGATTCTTACCTTAATTCGTACGAAATTAGAAATCCGTTTGTAGATTGTTGTTGTACTCCTCGATACCTTTCCGTTGACGTATAATTCTCGATAATCTGACGGTCGGTTTGTGAGATAACTTAGAGAGATGTAGAGAGGAAATTTCTAGAGAGAGAGTGTAGTGAGAGAGTGAAACCATGAAAATGAAGTCTTTTGCCTTATTTATTCCATTTTCATCATTTTTGCACATTTCACCCCTTGACCTAACTGGTTCCTTAAAATACTGATTTATTCATAAAATTATCATTAATAACTTTTAAATTCATAATACTCCATAAAAATGATTCCGTGTTCAATTTCTCTTAAAAATAGCAACAAACTTCTAAATAACCCAAATACATAATAATTGCTCAATTTTAACTTAAATATATATTTTTAACTTAATTAACCAAAATACATTAAAATAAATCCGAGGATGTTACATATTCTGTTGTGTTGAATTGTATTGTGCCAAAAAAAACTTGTCTAGTTCAATTTGGATTGGGTATGAGTTGCCTAAAATTTTAAATGCTAAAACCATTTATATGTGCTGTAGGTTGGTTCTTACAATTCTAGATTCATCATAAATGTTGGCTCTGTTTTTATTATAAATGGTTGAGAAAATACTAGTAGTTTTTGTATTTTTAGTAAATTTTTTTTATTATATTCAAAGTCTATATATATATATATATATATATATATATATATATATATATATATATATATATATATATATATATATATATATATTCACTACTTGGTCGTTACTCATGGTTCTATGATTCGTTTAGGTATATTGATATAATGGACAAGAGTTGGTTCAAAGCTCATATTACAAGCAATACTTGTAAAGATGGAGTCAAGCATTTTATTGGTTTTGCTCGTGTTAGAGATATAAGAGGATCAATTATATGCCCATGTCTTAGATGTTGTAATGATAAATGGTTAAAGGTGGATACTGTTCATGCGCATCTATTGCGTTATGGATTTTTACCTGGGTACATCACATGGACATTTTATGGGGAGTTATCTATGTCTTCACTATACTCTCAGTCTGATAGCATTCAAGAATCTTCTTCTTTTCAAGACAAGATGATAGGTTTGGTTCAAGATGCCTTAGGTGTAACTTCTTTGCCTTCGAATAACGAGCAATTAAGGGAATCAAATAGTGAAGGAGACATCGAACCTGCAACAGAAAATTCTGATCATAGTGAGATATCTCGTACAAAAAGTTGCTAGAAGAATGTGACAATGAACTTTATCCGGGTTGCAAGTTTTCTAATCTGTCCTTCACTTTACGCTTATATCACATCAAATGTATGTGTGGCATATCTAATAAGGCTTTTGGCATGTTGCTGGAGCTTTTAAAGGATGCATTTCCTCACCTGACATCATTGCCATCATCAGTTAATGAAGCCAAAAAATTAACTAATGATCTAGGACTTGGTTATAAGAAAATCCATGCATGTCCTAATAATTGCATGCTTTATTGGGGTGAGACGGAAGGTCAACAGTCATGTCATGTTTGTAAAGCTCCACGATATAAAAGGGATATGAGCGATGAAGTTGGTGAAACTTCCAAATCACACAAGTCAAAAAGGCCAGAAAACGTTTTGCGTTATTTTCCTTTAATACCAAGACTAAAAAGACTATACATGTCTGATAAAACGGCAAAGGAGATGAGGTGGCATGAGACGTGTTTAACAAATGATGGAAAGCTAAGGCATCCAGCAGATGGTCTTGCTTGGAAAGCATTTGATGCTAGGCATCCAGAGTTCGCCTCAGATCCTCGCAATGTAAGGCTTGGCCTTGCTAGTGATGGATTTAATCCTTTTCGTACAATGAGTACAACATACAGTATATGGCCGGTATTACTCATTCCATATAATTTACCTCCTTGGATATGCATGAAACAGTCATCTTTTATTCTATCAGCAATTATTCCAGGGGAAAAAGCTCCCGGGAATGATATAGACATTTATCTACAACCTTTAATTCAAGAGCTAAAACTGTTGTGGCGCGGTATAGATGCCTATGATGCTTTTTCTAAACAACAATTCAAGTTAACAGCTTCGCTTTTATGGACAGTGAATGATTTTCCAGCCTATGCTAACTTATCTGGTTGGAGCACCAAGGGTCGTGTGGCATGCCCAGTTTGCGCTAATTCTACTCGTTCAATGTGGTTAAAGCATGGGAAAAAATTTTGCTATATGGGACATCGTAGATGGCTAGTGCAAAATCATTATTATCGATTTCAGAAGGACAAATTTGATGGTACGATCGAGGAGGAGGGCCCTCCCATTTCATTAACAGGGTCTGATATTTTGGAACAATTGAGAGGTGCAACATTTACATATGGAAAGTCTTCTAAATCTTTTAAGAAGAGGACAAGGAGTGATGTTAATTGTTTAACAAATAGCTCTCCTTGTGCAATGGATGCAATAAATGATGAGTCTAGTGCATTTAAAGATATAGAGAATTTCATAGAAGATGATATTGATGGTGAGACCCTGTTGTGGAAAAAGAAAAGTATCTTCTTTGATTTGCCGTATTGGGAGCATAATTTAGTTAGACATAACTTGGATCTGATGCATGTTGAAAAACATGTTTGTGATAATTTGCTTGGGACTTTACTAAATTTGGATGGGAAGACTAAAGATAACGAAAACACTCGCAAGGATCTAATGGAAATGGGAATAAGGCATAGTCTTCACCTTGTAAACCGTCCGAACAAAAAGCCATACGTTACGCCTGCATGTTACACTATGTCTAATGTTGAGAAGTCCAACTTTTTGCAAGTTCTAAAAAATCTTAAAGTTCCCGATGGATATGCTTCAAATATTTCAAGGTGTGTAAGCTTGAAAGACTGTAAGCTTTTCAATATTAAGAGTCATGATGGTCACATTTTAATGCAAGACATCTTGCCAATTGCTTTAAGGGCTTCCATGGTTTTAAGATCACAATCTCGAGTTATTAAAGCGGTGTCTGAATTCTGTTCAATTTTCAAAGGGTTATGTGCTAAAGTTCTTGACTTTAGTGAATTAGATAAAATGGAACATCAAGTTGTGCATACATTGTTGGTACACCCTGTGTGACGATAGCAGTCTAAGCAATCTAGCATTTTGGTTTAAGTAATATTCAAAGTATTGAGATTTAACAAGTGTTTGATATATATGTTTGATATTTATTGATTGTATGTTTGGACTTGATGTAACGTATTACAAGAAGTTCAAACATAAAGTTCAAAGATAAATTCAAGCATAAGTTGAAAACATAAGTTTCAATACTAAGTTAAATATATGAAAGAGTAAATTCGAAATCTCTAAGGACAGGGATTCGAATCTAGGTCAGATTCGAATGAGTTACTTAGGCAGATTCGAATGTACATTCTTAGGCAGATTCGAGAGTGTCAAGGGGACAAACTCGAATGGGCCTTGGGCCTGATTCGAGTTTGGCCCATGACAAATTCGAATTAGCCTCTATAATTAGGGATTAACTCGAATCATTAGCAGACTTTTGCAGAATTCGTGAGGAATTAAGCAAATAGGCGATCTCGAGTTTATCAGCTAATTGAGTGTTCTTTCGGAGAGAATCTTCCAGTAGGTGCGTTCTTGTTAGTTCGTACAGCTCGTTGATAGTCTCTGTGTTCCGTGTGAGAGTTGTTACCGTCAACCCGTTAACGAGGATTCCGCACTCGTTGACGGTCTCGCGTCTAGATAGATCCGTAGCGTGTAGACCTTACAAGTGGTATCAGAGCCTACGGGGTGTTCTTAGTGTTCATCTAGATACATCCTAGGTTTCTTGACGCTTTTGGACGGTTGATCTCTCAGGTTTTCGTGTTTTTCGAGCTTAGCAAACTGTCATCCGGGAAATACTTCGTGTTTTTAACGTTTTTGATCGAAATCAATATTTTTCGTTGTAAAAATATTGATTTAATCTGCAAAACGTTAAGAAATCGAAGTATTAGCCTTTTTTCGAGTTTGCGGCGCTCGAATCTGTTAGGAGTAATTAGGGTTTTCCTTAGTCTCGAGTGTAGCCAAAATCCGCTCCTTTCGAGTTTGTTTGAGAGATAATTCTAGTTTATTTGATTCGAGTTTGCTTCGAGTTTGGACCATAGTCGAACAGGGTGCTTCGAATCTGCTGGGTATTCGAGTTTGCCTTGACCTTCGAGTTTGGAGACTTTCGAATCTGTCATCAAGTTCGAATTTAATTGAATTTCAAAACTTAATTGAATTTAATCCCAAATAGATTTAAGCTTAATATATACGAATCTACCTAAAGTCGAAAGAATTAACTTAAATTAGTTTCGAATTAAATTTATTAAGTTACAATTCAATTACTTTTGAAACAATGGCAAATCTTCAAAAGTTTCTAGAAATGGATCATGAGGTCGGGAAGGCTAATACTCCGCCTAAGCTGATGAAACTTGAAGACTACTATTGGTGGAAACATCGGTTTGCCGATTTTGTGCGTTTTAACGACATGCGAATGTGGATATGTATCGACGAAGGATACATTCCACCTATCTCAGAAGTTGAAGGCCGTCAAAGAGTCTTATCATACCAGATGATGAAGGAGGATGATAAGAAACTATATGAAGCCGAGAACAGAGCTTTCTCGATTATTCGAATAGCTTTGCCTCAGGATATACTACACACATTCCGCAATCAAAAGACATCTAAGGAGCTTTGAGAGACGCTGGAAAAGAGGTGTGAGGGTAATCTGAGGGTTCGGAGGAAGCGCATGGAGTTGTTGAAACAGCAGTTTGCTATTTTCAAGGCTTTGAAGGATGAACAGCTAGACGACACCATCACCCGCTTTTATCATCTGCTGACAGAGCTTGAGAGTCACGGCATTGAGTATAATGACACAGAAAAGAACAATAAGCTTCTTGATGCCTTACCAGCCAAATGGGCGATGTATGTGGCTATGATTAAGCTTAATGAAGATACGTACTATACTCAATCATTGGAGGATGTGGTGGGAACGTTGCGGGCTTATAATTTCGAGCTACTGAAGGCCGAAACGGATTATGAACAAGTCCAAAATCCAGCCATGTATTTTGGAAAATCAAAACCTTCGGTTGCAGTAGATACGAAGACTGCTACAGTGGTTTTCACCGGAGAAACATCGTCACCAGCAGAGACTGATGACACACTGAATAGAGCGTTCTTAGGGTTGGGAAGATCGGAAGAACAACAACCTCAGGCAACTCAGGCAACAACATCTCAGGGATACTCTAAGATGCCCATGAGCGCGAAGTCGGCCGAAGATCATTTAAATCTATTAGCATCATTTGTGGCCGCATACGGGAACTGCGTTCAAGGGAAAATAAATGATCCTGCACTCTGGGATGAAGACTATGATCAGGTAGACCCTGACGACCTTGAGGAGATGGATCTCAAATGGCAACTGGCCATGGTAACCCAACGGGTTAAAAGATTCATCAAAAGGACTGGGAGGAATCTAAATATGAATAATAAGGGAATTGGCTTTGATAAGTCCAAAGTCAAATGCTACAATTGTCAAGGTCTGGGACACTTCGCCAGAGAATGTCAGAGACCGAAGGTAGATACTTACCAAGGGCAGAATCAGCATCATGGACAGTTTCAGAACCAGTCTGAACAGAGATACACTCCGAGTTCATCTTCCGATCAAGCCAATATAGCTGGTCTACTATCAAACGTCACATCAGACAGACAGCTGGATGATACCTACGACTGGAGCTCACATCCGGAATCTAATGCTAGAGCCTTCATGGCTGAAGTCACCGAGAGTGGATGTGAAGGGGAGGAGCAGACCACAAGGGATAGCAGTCCGATGTGGGGGGAGAAGTCGAATGATCAGACGCTTCTGGAGTTTGCCGCTCAAATGGCCAACGTGGAATCCGATCACACAAAGGTTAGTCTAAATTACTCTCTTTTCCATGAATTATGTGTGTTATGTGTTACTTCTAACGACAGGTTAAATCTAGTATTAGAATCACATAAGAACATATCTACTCAAAATGAGTCTTTAAAATCTGATAATGCTAGCCTGAATGACATTAAGCAAGATCTTAAGGACAAGCTTAAAGCTGATGCACAAGATGTCATAGTTCTAAAAGACAAGCTGAGTGAGCAGTGCGTTAGATTAGAACTGATGTATGAGCATGTAGAGGCTTTGACCAAAGATCTTAAGACTAAAGAAGTAGAGCTAGCTGAAACTAAGGTAAAGGTGGCAGAGGCCAATAGTAAGCTAGAAAAGTTTAGGAACTCAAGTCTGAACCTAGGGAAAGTTTTAGATGCTCAACGCCAATCTAAAAAGCCTGTAGGTCTAGGATTTCATGAGATTCCTCCTCCTTTTAATGCAAACTACCTGCCTCAACCTCAGGAGAAAACTGAGAAATCAGTAGACTTAGAGGAATTACCTGCACCAGTATCTGAGCCTATAAAAGAAAATACACCTAAGGTGACCGATACAAACGTCAAGGTTAAGAAAGTCAAATTTGTGTCTTCTTCCAGTGAAACACCTGCATGAAAACATAAAATTGATTTTAATGATCAGGACGATGAACCAGTCACAATAGATGTTCAAAAAGACCAGGACACAAGTGAGACACCTAAGTCTAAGGGCACACACAAGAAGTCCATTGACAAGATGTCCTGCTTTAGATGTCATGAAAAGGGGCATGTTGCTTCTAACTATCCGCTTAGGAAAACTGAAGTTACACCTAAGACAGGGAAGCCAACACAATCTAAGCCTTCAACAAGTGTGGCGAGCACTAGTAGTTCTCAGAGTACCGAGAAAACTGTGCAGGCTGCACCAAAACAAGTTGTGAAACAAATACCGGTAAAGGTTGGACCAAAAGAAGTGGTTAGGACTAATTCACCGAATCGAGTCGTAAATCAATCTAGGTCTGGACCTCAACAACAATATAGGAGCACAACACCTAGCAGAGCATACACTCCGGTTAGGTCACACACTCCTGTTAGACATCACACACCGGTTAGAGGTCAGGGATCTCAATCTGAAATGCAATATAAGAGCTCCACAACAAATGCCTACTCCAAGGCAAAGAGTGAATTTACATCACTCGGCACCACAACAAACTCCTGTACAACGACCCAAGTCACCTGAAAGGCGAGATGGGTATTTGAAAGAGTTTAAGTATGTGGACGAGAATGGTATAACCAAGTCAGTTATGGCTTGGGTTCCCCGTGATAACTAACCTATTTTCTTTCATGTGTAGGAGATCACCACAGGTCCAAACAACAAATGGTTCGTCGACAGGGGATGCTCCAGCACATGACAGGGGAAAGAAGTCTCCTTACAGACTTCAAGGGTGGGAATCGGAGATTTGTATCATTCGCGGGAAACAAAGGAGGAAACATCACGGGTACCGGAGTGGTCACGAATGGGACGATCAAGTTGGATCAAGTTTATCACGTTGATAAACTGGTTCACAATCTCATTAGTGTGTCTCAAATCTGTGACAAGAAGAATTCAGTGCTGTTCACTGACACTGAAGCGTTAGTGCTAAAACCGGGATTCAAGATTCCTGAAGAATGGATATTGATGCGGGCACCAAGGAAGAATGACTTGTACATGCTCGATATGAACAAGCCGGAAACTTCGATGGGTCTGATCTACTTATTGTCTAAAGCTTCGGAGACTGAATCAGTGTTGTGGCACAGACGCATGGCACACTTGCACCTAAGAAAAATGAACTATATAACGAAAAATGGGTTGGTGCAAGGCGTGCCTATGAAGAGTTTTCAGTTCGAGGACAAGTGTCTACCATGCAAGAAGGGCAAACAACATAAGAAGGCACACAAGTCCAAGACTCAGAACTCCATAACCTCTACATTCGATTTGTTGCATATGGATCTCTTCGGACCAATCAACAAAAGGAGTATAGGAGGTAGTTGGTATTGTTTAGTTATCACTGATGATTACTCACGATTTTCTTGGGTTTTCTTTTTAGGTACAAAGGACGAGACGGCTTCCAAGCTCATCGGGTTCTTAGACCAAGTGGAGAATTCCTATGGAACACGGGTTAAAAGGATACGTAGTGATAATGGAACAGAATTTAAAAACACTGTAATTGGTGTATATTGCCTATCAAAGGGCATAGTGCATCAATTTAGTGCACTGTATGAGCCTCAACAAAATGGGGTGGCCGAAAGAAAGAACAGGACATTGATTGAGGCAACTAGGACTATGCTTTCAGATTCAAAGCTTCCTACCATGTTTTGGGGGGAGGCAGTGAATACCGCATGTCATATTTTAAACCGGGTCCTAACTGTCAAAACTTTGAACAAAACCTGTTATGAAATCTTGAATAAACGGCCACCTAATTTAACTGGCTTCGAACCGTTTGGGGTACCATGTACTTTACTGCGAACAAAACATCAACCTAAGTTTGGTGAAAAGGCTGACGAAGGATACTTCCTAGGTTATGTGCCAAACTCACCAAACAAACGGGTTTTTAACAAAACAAATGGTACAGTAGAGATTGTGTATAACATTGAAGTCACAAGTTATACACATGAACCCCAAACAGGTCCGGAATGGATATTTGACTATGATAAATTATTTGAGTCATTTAACATTCCTTTGGATGAAAATGCAGGTACAATCGAAAAGGACATGGCGACGTTGCATCTGAATGACGAAGGTCATACCTTTCCGAGGACTACATTTCAATCCACATCCGAGCCTACTTCGACTGAAGATGGATCTCCAGAAGTCCCTGATCCAGAAGCACCTTCAACTGAGAATCAGACTCAGGCAACAAATTCCAACTCTGAGGAAAATGTCCACGAGGAGGAAAATGTGGAATCTGAGGATATTCCCCCATTAGGTGAAATAGGATCTAACTTAGGAGATAATCTGAGAGTTGACGAGATAGAGACCTCTAGGATCAACAAGAACCATCCTATAGAAAGCATCATAGGAAATCCTAACGAGGGTGTGAGGACTAGGAGTAATGTAAATAACAACACTGTGTTGTTGTCGATGATAAATGGCTCCGAGGCCTATCATACCTGCCTCTATTCTTGTTTTATCTCGCAAGTAGAGCCGAAGAATGTGCAAATGGCACTAAAGGATAACTCCTGGGTTGAAGCGATGCAGGAAGAACTCTCTCAATTTAGGAAACTAGAAGTGTGGGAGTTAGTTCCATTACCTCGAGGGGAAACTGCCATAGGAACCAAATGGGTTTTTAAGTGCAAAAGAGACGATCGGGGTATAGTCACTCGCAACAAGGCTAGGTTAGTTGTAAAGGGTTTCAACCAAGAGGAGGGAATCGATTACAATGAGGTGTTTGCGCCAGTAGCAAGGCTGGAAGCCATTAGGTTATTTCTGGCTTTTGCTTCCTTCAAGGGCTTTAAGGTATATCAACTAGATGTGAAGAGTGCTTTCCTATATGGGAAAGTGAAGGAGCTGGTGTATGTAGAACAGCCGCCCGGATTTACAGATCCAAAATCTCCAGATAGAGTATATCGTTTAGATAAGGCTCTATATGGATTGCACCAAGCACCAAGGGCGTGGTACGAGACTTTATCCAACCATTTATTAGAAAACGGGTTTGAAAGGGGTAGGATAGATAGTACGTTGTTCGTTAAGAGAAAGGGAAAACACTTCATCTTGGTACAAGTGTACGTCGATGATATCATTTTTGGATCATCAGACGAACAAATGTGCAAAGATTTCGAGAAGGTGATGAAGTCGAAATTTGAGATGAGTGCAATGGGAGAGTTAAATTTCTTTTTAGGGTTACAAGTTGACCAGAAGAAGGAAGGTATGTTTATCCATCATACGAAGTATGTCTATGACATCTTGGAACGCTTCGGGATGGAAGGAACGAAACTGACTGCCCATTTCAGCACGCCGATTCAAGTGAATCACAATCTCGGACCTGGTACTGAAAGTGATACCGATGTGGATCCGACGTTATATCGGGACATGATTGGATCACTTATGTATTTAACTGCTTCAAGACGTGGCATCATGTTTGCTGTGTGTATTTGTGCTAGGTTTCAAGCTAATCCGAAGGAGATGCACATGAAAGCTGTGAAGCGGATTCTACGATACCTCAAGTCGAAACCGAAGCTGGGACTTTGGTATCACGTGGAGGGAGATCTAGAGTTGGAGGCGTTCACGGATTCTGACTACAGAGGATGCAGCTTGACGCGCAAATCAACAACTAGAGGTTGTCAATTCCTAGGAGGGAGACTGGTTTCCTGGCAATGCAAGAAACAGACGTCGGTAGCCGTGTCAACGTGCGAGGCCGAGTATGTTGCTGCTGGTAGTTGCTGCTCACAGGTTCTGTGGATACAACAACAATTGCGGGATTACGGTTTGGCTTACACTCAAACTCCTATTAGGATAGATAACCAATCTACAATCGCTATAACAAATAATCCAGTTAAACACAGTAAAACAAAGCACATAGACATAAGTTATCATTTTATTCGTGATTGTGCTGAAAAGAACCTAATCAAATTGGTAAAAGTGGCAACGGACGATAATAATGCTGATTTATTTACCAAAGCCTTTGATAAGTCACGGTTTGAATATTTGATTCAACTAAATGGAATGCGCAACCCAGAGTAATTTGACCTTAGTAGAAGTTTATTTCCTTTTATAGCTGTAGTATTTCTTTTTTATAGTAAGTTTGCTAAATTAGGATAGTTTCTATTTTTAGTAAGTTAGTAGGTTATCTTCTTTTATTGCTATTTCTTATGAAAAACAAAAGAAAAAAAAAAGAGAAAACCATAAAAAATTCAAAAAAAAAAAAGAGAATATCAGAAAAGGAGTTAAGTCTTAGATGCATAGGTTCAAAGTGACGAAAATTAGCACAGTCGTTACAAACTCTAAGTGTTTAGGCTTTCACACATAATGCACCTAAAATTCTAAGTGTTATGCTTTATTTTAGTTTGATGTGTTGGTAGGCATAATACATATAGGGAGTCCCAAGGCTAATAAAATATTCAAGAAAAAGTCAAACGTGTCCCTAACTTAGATGTATGAACAATCAGTCTTAATTTTTATGTACAAGACATACAAACTTTGAGTCTAAATGAGGTATGCAAACTTTCTGGGGATGTATAGCAATATCGAATACATCTTAAAATGGAAAGAATAGAAAAATCATACAAAATTGAGAGTCAAAAACATGTAACTCTGTTGTACGTAAGTACAGACCTGTTGCCTATGTTTTGATTCGGGTTAGCAAGATAAGTCGCTTTGTTGTACGTCGGTACAGACCTGTCACCGCTGTCTTGCTAGCTTTAAAAATAAACCTTAAGTCAAACTAAGACACTTTGTTGTATGAAAATACAGACCTGTGTCCGATGTTTGTCTTTTAAAGAAAGTTTGCAAATACCAACAAGTTAGAATCATTGTCTGTATGCCTTGATCATAAAAGTATGTCTATGACTGAGTCACGTAAGATAATTTCATGATAAATAAAAATGTCAAGGGATATTCCGAAATGTAGCATGTTTAAAGGGGTAAATACCGACAATCGGCTAAATGGGTATGTCACGCCAAACAATCAAAGGAATCAAAAATTCCTAAGTGTGAAAGTTTAAGTACTGAAAGTGAGTATCTGACACCGCTATCTGATTGAACCTTTCTTTGACTATGCTCGTCAAAAATAATTTGTTAAGTGTTTAGCATAGGTTGTAAATTTTAATAAGTGTAGTTTAAGTCTAAGTTAAATTTTTGTTCAAAATTTTAAAATTTTGTTTTTACTTTTACTCATTTTTATTCTATTTTATTTCATTTTATTTTAGTTTTATTTTTAATTTTATTTTACTTAGGAAAAAGGTCAAAAATTACTGAGGGTGCATTCATAGTTGAATAAAATAAACATTGCGTGAAAATCTTGTGCTTAGGGTAAAAGATATGGCATAGTTTATTCCGTTACACAATAAGATTGAAAACGTTGAAAAAGTTGAATTTATTTCAAAATTTTTGAAATTTTCAAAGTTCCAGGGATGAATTCGAGTTTAAGTTAAACTCGAAAATATAAGGGCTCGAATCTGTCAGTAGATTCGAATCTGTCACTAAACTCGAAAGTTGGTGGTATAAATAGGTTAACCGTAATGGTCATTAAGTCACCTGTTTTCGAATCTGTTCCCTCGAGTTTGTCTGGCGATTTCGAATCTATTTCCTCGAGTTTGCCGATTTCACAAAATCAACTATTTGTCGAGTTTCTTTCTGTGTGGGTTCGATACTACTCATAGATCTAGGTATAAACAAGTGTTTTGTACAAGATTTAAGTAGTTTTATACACCATTTAAGCCAAAATCACTGAATGTTAAAGTATTATTGGTAGAAGGTTTGTTTTTCAAAATTACAAACTTTAATCCGGTAAAAACTCAAATTAATTACTAATATCATTGATTAGAACCTAGTAGGACTAATAGATGTGATTTTTTGAGTCCAAAATGGTTAAAATCATGGATTTTAGTGATGGTTATGGCCGACTCCTTCGAGTCTGTTCACGGCTTGATTCGAGTTTGTCAGTAAACTCGAATTGGTCATTAGACTCGAATGGTACTTTAAACTCAAAAATAAGTTACTTCGAATCTGTTTGTTCGAGTCTGTCAATATATTTGAATTATTTAATTTAACCTTTACTTGAGCTTGTAGAAATTCATATGTGTTGGATTTTGTACTTACACAAGTTCAAAATAAAACAAATTTGAGTTTAAACAAGTTTATTTATTTTTAATAATTCTAATATTTTCTTTATTGTGCAGACATGGCTGATAGAGTGTTTGTTCCAAAGCATAATATGGTCATTCCCCCTGACCATAATATCCCTGAAGCGCAGGGTTTCCGACAGATGGTGGATTTCCTGGTGGAGTCCAGGATCTCGTTCGCATTATCCCATAACATCTAAATGGTTATTCCCTATGTGCGGCAATTTTATGAACATTTGCAAGTCGATTGCACTGTCACTCCAACAGTACTAAGGACAAGGATAGCTGGACAGCCGTTGGTATTTTCTGCTGACATGTTACGTCAAGTTCTGCAACTGGGAACACAGGAGCAAGAAAATGGACCTATAGATTTCCCGTTAAGTATTAGGCAGGCTGCCTTTGTGAGGATGGGATATAGTTTGGATGTTACTAAGACATCCTATATGAAGAGTGGACTCATTGGGCAATGGCGATTTCTGGCACACGTGTTTATGGTATGCTTCGCGGCAAAGAAAGCGGGATTTGATTATATAGTATCGAAGATCCAATCAGGGTTAATCGCATTGGTCTATAATCAAAATTATAGCTTTTCAGAGATGTTCTTCTCGGAGTTCGTTCATCAGATAACGGCTCCGGAGAGGGAAAGATTTCTTTTGTATCCACGTTTTGTCATGATGCTAATCAGGCATTTTCTGCCAAATCTGCCGCAGCTGAATGATATTCAAAGCGTTGCAATTATTGACAAGAGGATTTTTGCTGATTGCTCTGCTCACCGAGGAAGGTTAGCTGTCCCAATAGAGACACCTTTATTTGGAGCTGTAATTGACCCAAACTTTGTAGCGCCTCAAGATGCCAACTGGGCAGGGGCGATGGAAGTTCATCAAAGACAGCCACAGCAACAGCGTCAACAACAAAGGCCTCAGCAGCAAAGAAGACGTCAAAGGCCTTCAGCGAGTCAAACTCAGGCAAGTAGGCCGTCTACTAGTCAACCTCAAGAGGCACAAGCGGCAGGGCCTTCAAGTGCACCACCCGATTCTGATCCGATAAGACAAACATTGGAGGAAATCTGGGCTTCTGGGCCTCATGCTAATGAAGAGATAACAGCCGAGCTCGTTGATCAACTTCTGGAACCTCCAGAAGGAGAGATTGATGTATTCAGACAAATTGATGAATATCAACCTGAGCGAGCAGCTGATGACAAGTCCACATCAGCTACAGAATCTGAAGAGATGGAAGAGATTGAGGTTGAAGTTCCAGAGACTGTAACCGAGGAACCATCTGTCCAGATAGGAACATATGGATCAAGGTTAGTGGTGACTGACGAAGCTACAAGACGACGAGCATCAAGGGAGTCTGATGACTCTGATTTTGAGGAAGAAGAAGTTGCTCCATTGATAACAAGACAAAGGGCTAAACGACATCGTTTCATGCAGGGAGCTACCTCAGCTTCTGCTGCTCAGCCAGAAATCCCTCAGCCTCCATCCGCTCAAACTACCATACCACCACCACCACCACCCGTTGAACAGTACATTCCATCTCCAATCATACCGACCCCAATACAATCCACCTCATCCACCTTCGCAGAGAATCAAAGGTTTTTGGAACTGAATAGCTGACTTCCAGCAAATTCAAATCTTTGGGGTTGACAACGGCTCTCGGTGAAATACAAAAGCATAATGCCAATCTAGATATCGAGAATGCCGACCTGAAGAAGATTGTGGATAAGGTTCAGGAAGATAACTTGGAGCTGAAAACCTTTGTAGCTGATCAAGCGGCCGAAATAAGATCGATGCGCTCCCTGATTGAGCAATTAATGAAAAATTTAAAGGCTCAGGGGGAGACAAGCTGCCGAGATCAAATAGAGCTGCCCAGGAATGATGATAATGACGGCAATGATCCCAGTGCACAAAGAGATGAGCCAGTAGATTTTTCTGCTGCTCAAATTCAGGGGGAGCCAGGTCAATCGGGAGTTGTAGGAGGAGAGGCCAGTTCTTCAAAAGCCTCAGAATCTGAAGTACGTGAGATAATAGAAGCATTGATGGACATTGATGAAGCTCCTCTAGACCTTGAATTCGATTTTGAAGATGATATAGAAGATCTGGAAGAAGGAGAGTTTGTTCCAGATGATATTGCTGACTGGAAGTCTGATGATGAGGTTGTGATAGATGAAGACGACAATGTAAATGAAGTAATCATTCAATCACAGCCTGTCACAGAATAATATGAGCATAGTGATCAACATATAATAGATATTGATGAAGTCAAATTGGCGTCAGTAGATGATTCAGAACTGGAGGAGGCTGAAAGAGAGCCTAGCAGAGCTGAATTGTTAAATCTATGGTTCCGCAAGGAAGAGAAGAAAATTGAGCCAAAGATAAAGAAGAATATGAGGATTCCAGGTGCAGGAAACTTCTCGGGAGGCATTATTAGCTGGTTCTTCGACAGGGAACTGCAGCTTTTTATTCTAAAGAGAAGAGATGGCCTCCAATACCTGAGGCGCAAGCTTAAAGTATTCAACACATTGCCGAAGGTAGAGGTGAAGGAATTAGCCTGGAAAGAGTTGATCAATATCGGAAATGATCCCTATGCTGAAGTGATCGCTAAGATAATCAGACGAGAGGGGAGATCTGGAAGGTTTGAAAGACTCAAACCAAGCTCTGGAAAAAGAGTCGAGGATACTTCAAGAATAGATCCTCATACAGGACGACCATGGGCGAAAATGGTTTACAAACCTGTTAAATGCTTAAGAAGGGTGCCAATGAATAAGATGCCTCAAGATATTTTGAGCAACATGAAGTGGTGGTACATTGATAATGAAACTGCTGAAGCTATCATGGAGGATCAAGACGACAAAGTTATTTTGAGAGTGTATGATCCACTGCATCTGATAAATCTGTCAAAGGACGATCTGAAGAAGCTTCATGGTCAGCATATCTTCTTTCATGAAGGATGGAGATCTGAAGCCAGAAAGTTCCAAAAAGTAGTCAGAGTATGTATAGATGCAGGTATATACGCAGGTAGTAGTATATATAGCTCTAATACTTAATCAAGATGTAAATAGTTAGAAGCTATCGTCAGGGGGGAGTCTGTTGGTACACCCTGTGTGACGATAGCAGTCTAAGCAATCTAGCATTTTGGTTTAAGTAATATTCAAAGTATTGAGATTTAACAAGTGTTTGATATATATGTTTATATATGTTTGATAGTTATTGATTGTATGTTTGGACTTGATGTAACGTATTACAAAAAGTTCAAACATAAAGTTCAAAGATAAATTCAAGCATAAGTTGAAAACATAAGTTTCAATACTAAGTTAAATATGTGAAAGAGTAAATTCGAAATCTCTAAGGACAGGGATTCGAATCTAGGTCAGATTCGAATGTACATTCTTAGGCAGATTCGAGAGTGTCAAGGGGACAAACTCGAATGGGCCTTGGGCCTGATTCGAGTTTGGCCCATGACAAATTCGAATTAGCCTCTATAATTAGGGATTAACTCGAATCATTAGCAGACTTTTGCAGAATTCGTGAGGAATTAAGCAAATAGGCGATCTCGAGTTTATCAGCTAATTGAGTGTTCTTTCGGAGAGAATCTTCCAGTAGGTGCGTTCTTGTTAGTTCGTACAGCTCGTTGATAGTCTCCGTGTTCCGTGTGAGAGTTGTTACCGTCAACCCGTTAACGAGGATTCCGCACTCGTTGACGGTCTCGCGTCTAGATAGATCCGTAGCGTGTAGACCTTACATACATTATGTGAGTTGGAACAATTGTTTCCTCCCAGCTTTTTCACAATTATGTCCATTTAACTATTCATTTGATATCGGAGGCTAAGCTTGGTGGACCTGTTCATTATAGATGGATGTATCCTGTTGAACGGTAACTATTGTTTCTAAAAATATCTGTATATGCATTTTTACTTCACACTAACTTTCTTTGTTATACTTTACTTAAAAGGTACTTAATGCGGTTGAAGTCCTATGTTCGTAATAAGGCTCAACCCGAGGGTTCAATTGCAGAAGAGTATGTTAAAGAGGAGTGTCTTACCTTTTGTTCGAGATATTTTGAAGGTGCGGAGACTCGATTTAATCGCCCTCCTTGGAATGCTGAATATATTCTTGGCAAAGACATGTACATGCTTAATTCTGGGGGTCGTAAGTTAGGAAAGGTTGATATTATTGAACTTGATAACAAGTCATTTGCTCAAGCACACCGTTATGTGTTACTAAACCATAGTAAAATTCAGTCTTTCCGTGAGTAAGTATCATTTTCAACTAATTGTTACGTCCAGCATTAAATAGTGCATTACAAATGTTAGATTATCTATTTTTTGTAGTCGCTTTTTGGCTGAACAACAAGGTCTCCGGGTGGAACAAATGAACTCAAAGACAATAGAGAAATTGCTTGTTGAGAAATTTTCTTCGTGGCTTCAACACCAGGTTCAAAATTCTTTATTCTTACTCTATATTCTAGGTGCATTAACTAACAATGATATTTAATAATGACAGGTGCCATTCTTAGAAAAGAACAACTTTGATGAAGAAGTGGTATCCCTTGCTATTGGCCCAAGCACTTTTGCTAAGCAATATAAAGGGTTTATCACTGGAGGTTTTAGATTCCTTACAATGAGCCATGAAGAATTTAAAAAGACACAAAATTCTGGAATCATGGTACTATGGAAAACTTACCAACATTATTGAGCTAGAGTATTTTTCCGGATATAAAGTGGTGCTTTTTCGTTGCAATTGGGTTGATATTCGACCTTCAAGAGGGCTCAAAAAGGATAGATATGGGTTTTCTCTTGTAAACTTTTCTAGGCCATTGGTACACACCGGTGAATCATTGAAAGATGATCCTTTTATAATATCTTCCCAAGCTAGACAAGTGTTCTACATAGAGGATCTAAAAGACATTGGTTGGTCGCATGTAATAATGACTAAGCCAAGGGATATATATGACATGGGGGCTAATTCGAATATATATGATGATGACTCGTATACCTCATGTGAGCCTTATAATCTTCCGATTCTTGATGATGTTAATGAGGCACCAAGTTGGCATAGGATAGACATTGAAATAGAAGATGACTGCTAACAGTGACGTGTTAGTGTTATTTCTTTGATGTAATGTTTATTAATTCAACTTTTTATAAAGACTTGTCTGTGATGAAATGTCTTAGTATAATATATATAAGATCTTAACTTGTTTTCTTTTGCTTGACTCAGACTATTACATACAATGTAAGAGTTGTGAAGGTTGGAGCAGGAGAGTTCAACAATAAATGTTTTGAAGTTCTACAATAAATACACTTGTACACGGTAAGATTATTGTTTTTCTGTTATTTTTAGCTTCCGTGTTTTGTTACATCAATCTTTGGTATTAGGTATCCTCTATTTTATTACTCGTTTAGGATAGATGGTTTGGGCTTTAGGCCTAATTTGAATAGGAACTAAATTGTGTTACTCGCACAGTTAAACATTCCAAGTATATTGTTCATGAGTGCTCCATGGTATATCTGGATATAGAGTCAAAACAAAAATCGCAATCATATGCAACTCAAATTAATGGCTCAGTCTATAAAAAGTTTGTCTTTGATAATTGTATAGAGTTATCTTGTCTGGTGCTATGAAACCTTTTAATACACATATTTAGTGTCTAGTAGAGTGTATGGTTTTGTAAAGTATAATAGGAGTATAGGAGTTAGGACTGTCATGAACATTCTAAAGAAATAGAACTGAAGTGGCTAGTCTACTGCTCAGGTTATGTCTGCAACAGTTTAAACATGCAAAATTGCTAAGCCATATTATCCCATTTGAATATTGGATATTATCACCCGTCTTCAGTTGCTGATATGTAATGTTCATTGCATGAGGGATCCGCCAACTTGTTGGCCACCAAAAATAGTCTCTTTCTTATATAGTTGTAATCCTTTAATTCTTTTTTGCTTTCAGCTGGACCAGGTAGATGTTCCATATCCTCAAGTTCTAAATTCAGAAGATTCAGAGGTAAAATGATGATCAACTTCCATTTTAATTCATCATATGCTTTCATTTTTTCCACTGTATTTGATGTGAAGAAACCAAATCTCACAGATCACAGTGTCTTGAACTCTATACCTTTTTAAAAATTGTTATTGAATGACTTTCTAGGCTAATCCTGCCCGCAAAATTAATGGTAGAACATATTGAGGGTCTGGGTAAAAAAAGATAAGTGAAACTGTTCCTTACCAACCAGACACCAGGGGCGGACCGAGAGCAAACGGGTAGGGGTCAAACGACCCCGATAAATTTTTTTTTTTACGTGTTATATATATAGTTAAAAATTTTCCGACCCCGATGATTTTTCGAGTTCGACCCCTATACTTTTGATAAGTTTTCAAAAATTTTATATATAAAGAAAATATGATACAAAATCTAAAAAAATATACATATACGTAATAGTTAGTTACCTATTTAACAAATAAGTAAAGGATTTGGGCTAAAAATTTAGTTTTGGTGGGTTTTGGGCTTAAGAAAAACAGAATAGGAAGGGCTGGATTGGGTTTCTGCCAAGAAAAAAAAGAAAGGGGTTTAAGATGATTAGAGATTTAGGGTTATAGAAATTAGGAAAACAACTCACCAAAAAAGAAAGAAGATAAACGCCTTGTGCAGTTGTGCTATCGCCGGTCGTCCGCCGCCTGCCGCCTGCCGCCTGCCGCCGCCGCCGGTCTGCGCCTCTCTCCGGTGAGGCGGTGATCCAGTCTACCGTCTGCAGCTTCTCTCAGTCTCTCTCTCTCGGTTCTCACCTAGTCGGCTAGTCACTGGATTAGGTATATAAGTTTGCTTTTTTTTTTTTTTTTTTAAATTTCTCACCTAGTCGGTTCTCACCTAGACTTTTTATATAAATCTGTTTTTTTTTTTTTTAATTTCTTGTATTTATAATATATGAAATTATTACTATTACATATTTAGATTAGTTTAATAGATTAATTGATTAAATTATTATTTATTTATTTAATAGTTAAGAGTTAAAATTTTAAATATTTAATATTAAGTTACATTTATTTAATTGTTTTATTTTATTAGACAATATCAATATGGATCGATTTTTGAAAAGAAAGTTATCAAGATCCGAATCTCCGTCAAGTGGAAGAGCTTCTAATACTTCTCCACAAATACCACAAGTAATTGAGTTGAGTGATCTTCCATGGGATCCCTCCGAAAGAAAAAATATTTCGGAATATCATCCTAATCAAAAAGATGAAATTAGACGAAAGTATTTGATGAATGTTAGAGGTCAAGGATATGATGGTGCAAGCAATATGCGCGGTTCATTTAATGGTTTGAAAGCTTTAATTTTACGAGAAAATCCGACCGCATATTATGTACATTGTTTTGCTCATCAACTTCAGCTAGTTGTTGTTGCGGTTGCAAGAAAACATGTTGATGTTGCGAGCTTCTTTGAAATGATAGCGGTAGTGACAAATGTGGTTTGTGCCTCTTGCAAACGAACCGATATGATTCGAGAAAGTCAAAAAAAGAAATTGGAAGAAGCCATTGGTGCCGGTGAAATTGAAAGTGGAAGTGGGTTAAACCAAGAAGTTTCTCTTGCAAGAGCTGGAGATACACGTTGGAGTTCTCACTACAAGACACTTTTACGCTTAAGAGATTTGTTTTCTTCGGTTCTTGAAGTGCTTCATTATATAGAAAAAGAGTGTGATAACAGTACTAGTCAAAGTCAAGCAGCAGGTCTTCAGGTATATTATTAAGTTATTCTATTTTATTATTATTTACACTTTATTTTGCACTTACATCATTACTAAATATTCTTTAGGTATACTTTGGTTCATTTGATTTTGCGTTCTATTTACACTTGATGCTTCACATTTTGGGAGTAACAAATGTATTATCGCAAACTCTTCAAAGGAAAGAAGAAAATATCTTGAATGCCATTTGTATGGTGAAATCAACCAAACGCCAATTGCAGGATTTTAGAGTTGATGGGTTTGACTCACTTATGAAGAATGTGTCTTCTTTTTGTGAAAAATATGACATTGAAATCTTCAACATGGAGGACATTTATATCAATCCAAAAAGGCGAAGGCAAAAGTATACTTATACTTTTGGGCATTTTTACAAGGTTGAATGTTTTAACACAATTTTAGATATGCAAATTCAAGAGTTTGGTGATCGTTTTACTGAGGAAAGTTCTGAATTGCTTATGTGTATGGGGTCTTTGAATCCGAGTGAATGTTTTCAAGACTTTGATGAACTGAAGCTGTTGAAGTTAACAGAATTCTATCCGAATGATTTTAGTTTCGAGGACAAGAATGATCTTGCACATCAACTTCGATACTACATTCATAATGTCAAAGAAGATGATAGATTTGTCAAGTTGAATAACATATCAGAGCTTGCAAGGTTGATGGTGGAAACAAAGAAGCATAACTCATATCCTTTGGTTTATAAATTATTGAAGTTAGCATTGACTTTGCCTGTTGCAACCGCATCTGTTGAGCGATGCTTTTCTGCAATGAAGCTTGTGAAATCAGATTTGCGCAATTCAATTGGCGACGAATGGATGAATGACTGTTGCATTTGCACCATAGAGAAAGAATTACTTACCAATGTGTCGGATGAAGATGTAATAACCCGTTTTCAAAAGATGAAAACTCGTAGGGGCCAACTTTAGAATGTAGTTTTTGTTTGTTTGTAAGATTATAACGATTAATGAAATCGTATTATTTACGTATTTGTTTTATTACATTATGGCTTTGAGAGTGTAAGTGATTGTGACTTCAAATTTTTTTTTTTTTAATTTCAAACTTCCGGGTCGGTTTATTTAGATCATGTAATAAAACAAATACGTAAATAATACGATTTCATTAATCGTTATAATCTTACAAACAAACAAAAACTACATTCTAAAGTTGGCCCCTACGAGTTTTCATCTTTTGAAAACGGGTTATTACATCTTCATCCGACACATTGGTAAGTAATTCTTTCTCTATGGTGCAAATGCAACAGTCATTCATCCATTCGTCGCCAATTGAATTGCGCAAATCTGATTTCACAAGCTTCATTGCAGAAAAGCATCGCTCAACAGATGCGGTTGCAACAGGCAAAGTCAATGCTAACTTCAATAATTTATAAACCAAAGGATATGAGTTATGCTTCTTTGTTTCCACCATCAACCTTGCAAGCTCTGATATGTTATTCAACTTGACAAATCTATCATCTTCTTTGACATTATGAATGTAGTATCGAAGTTGATGTGCAAGATCATTCTTGTCCTCGAAACTAAAATCATTCGGATAGAATTCTGTTAACTTCAACAGCTTCAGTTCATCAAAGTCTTGAAAACATTCACTCGGATTCAAAGACCCCATACACATAAGCAATTCAGAACTTTCCTCAGTAAAACGATCACCAAACTCTTGAATTTGCATATCTAAAATTGTGTTAAAACATTCAACCTTGTAAAAATGCCCAAAAGTATAAGTATACTTTTGCCTTCGCCTTTTTGGATTGATATAAATGTCCTCCATGTTGAAGATTTCAATGTCATATTTTTCACAAAAAGAAGACACATTCTTCATAAGTGAGTCAAACCCATCAACTCTAAAATCCTGCAATTGGCGTTTGGTTGATTTCACCATACAAATGGCATTCAAGATATTTTCTTCTTTCCTTTGAAGAGTTTGCGATAATACATTTGTTACTCCCAAAATGTGAAGCATCAAGTGTAAATAGAACGCAAAATCAAATGAACCAAAGTATACCTAAAGAATATTTAGTAATGATGTAAGTGCAAAATAAAGTGTAAATAATAATAAAATAGAATAACTTAATAATATACCTGAAGACCTGCTGCTTGACTTTGACTAGTACTGTTATCACACTCTTTTTCTATATAATGAAGCACTTCAAGAACCGAAGAAAACAAATCTCTTAAGCGTAAAAGTGTCTTGTAGTGAGAACTCCAACGTGTATCTCCAGCTCTTGCAAGAGAAACTTCTTGGTTTAACCCACTTCCACTTTCAATTTCACCGGCACCAATGGCTTCTTCCAATTTCTTTTTTTGACTTTCTCGAATCATATCGGTTCGTTTGCAAGAGGCACAAACCACATTTGTCACTACCGCTATCATTTCAAAGAAGCTCGCAACATCAACATGTTTTCTTGCAACCGCAACAACAACTAGCTGAAGTTGATGAGCAAAACAATGTACATAATATGCGGTCGGATTTTCTCGTAAAATTAAAGCTTTCAAACCATTAAATGAACCGCGCATATTGCTTGCACCATCATATCCTTGACCTCTAACATTCATCAAATACTTTCGTCTAATTTCATCTTTTTGATTAGGATGATATTCCGAAATATTTTTTCTTTCGGAGGGATCCCATGGAAGATCACTCAACTCAATTACTTGTGGTATTTGTGGAGAAGTATTAGAAGCTCTTCCACTTGACGGAGATTCGGATCTTGATAACTTTCTTTTCAAAAATCGATCCATATTGATATTGTCTAATAAAATAAAACAATTAAATAAATGTAACTTAATATTAAATATTTAAAATTTTAACTCTTAACTATTAAATAAATAAATAATAATTTAATCAATTAATCTATTAAACTAATCTAAATATGTAATAGTAATAATTTCATATATTATAAATACAAGAAATTAAAAAAAAAAAAAACAGATTTATATAAAAAGTCTAGGTGAGAACCGACTAGGTGAGAAATTTAAAAAAAAAAAAAAAAAAGCAAACTTATATACCTAATCCAGTGACTAGCCGACTAGGTGAGAACCGAGAGAGAGAGACTGAGAGAAGCTGCAGACGGTAGACTGGATCACCGCCTCACCGGAGAGAGGCGCAGACCGGCGGCGGCGGCAGGCGGCAGGCGGCAGGCGGCGGACGACCGGCGATAGCACAACTGCACAAGGCGTTTATCTTCTTTCTTTTTTGGTGAGTTGTTTTCCTAATTTCTATAACCCTAAATCTCTAATCATCTTAAACCCCTTTCTTTTTTTTCTTGGCAGAAACCCAATCCAGCCCTTCCTATTCTGTTTTTCTTAAGCCCAAAACCCACCAAAACTAAATTTTTAGCCCAAATCCTTTACTTATTTGTTAAATAGGTAACTAACTATTACGTATATGTATATTTTTTTAGATTTTGTATCATATTTTCTTTATATATAAAATTTTTGAAAACTTATCAAAAGTATAGGGGTCGAACTCGAAAAATCATCGGGGTCGGAAAATTTTTAACTATATATATAACACGTAAAAAAAAAAATTTATCGGGGTCGTTTGACCCCTACCCGTTTGCTCTCGGTCCGCCCCTGTTTGTCACACCAATAATCTCCACACAATTGAAAAGCGTGGACTTCATAATTGTATGCGCTTTAAAGTGTGTACATTTAGTCTAAAAATTGCGGAGATTTCACATTTTTTTTGTAGTGTACGTACGTATGTATGTTTGTATCCATGTGTATGCATGTATAATATGTATGTGTATATGTGTGTATATAATTGTATGTGTGTATGTGTATGTAATTATGTATGTGTGTGTATAAATGTATATGTATGCATGTATGTGTGTGTATATATGTATGTGTATGTATGTTTGTATGCATGTATGTGTATATGTATGCTTGTATTCCATGTGTGTGTATGTGTACGCATTATATGTATAATTATGTGTGTATGTATGTGCATCAGTGTATGTATATATGTGTTTATATATGTCTGTGCAAATGTATGTTAATTATGTATGTATGGGTATGTATATTTTTATTTATATGTGTGTATGTATGTATCTATGTGTATGTATAAATAAATCAAACAATCTGAGTAAGTTTATAATTAAAATAAACAAAGAAATTAATTTACATTAAAATTATTTTGGCTTGATGGATAAAGTGCTAGTACATGCATGGAACTAGAGGTTATAGGTTTGATCCCTAATAAAATATATGTTTTGTAGTGACAAGCTAAAGGTTCGACTATCAACAAATGCAGATTTACATTTTTAATTTTGAACGAAGCTTACATAATAGACCACTTCGGATAGGGACCCAACCGGTTTAGACATATCAAAAAAAGACAGGTTAGGATCGTCAGATTAGATCGATTCAGACGGACTCGAGGACAGGAGTCGAACCGATGGCAGATCGAGTAAAAGAAGAGACCAACAAAATCGCCTCGATTTGGGACCGGTCTGAAACTGGATCGATTCTATCCAACTTTTGAAAACCAATTTGGCTTGGTCCATTTGTTCACCTTTAACATTGTTAGGTATTAAAGTTAAAAAAATATATGGGGGTTTGCTTAAATCAATGTATGTCTTTATATTGATAAAATTGTTAACAAGTTTATGTACTTAAACTATAAAGAAGTAATTACCCCATATGATTCTTCTTGTAAACTTCTAGCAAATGATGGTAGATCCACTAATTAATTGAAGTATGTTAATGCATTAGGATGTCTCATGTATGCTACATATTGCACTAGTCCAGATATTGCATTTGTTGCAAGTAAGTTGTCAAGGTATATAAGTATACATCTAAACCAAGTCATGTTCATCAGAAACGATTGGTAGAGTTCAATGATATATTAAAAATAACAAGACCATTAGCTTTGCGTTATTATCGTTTTGCAGTTGTACTTCATGGTACTCAAATGCTAGTTGCATAACTAGTGAACAAATGACAAATCCCCAAGTGGTTGGATATTTACTCTTAGTGGAAGAGCTTTTTTTGGGTTTCTGAAAAACATGTTTGATCTCACACGTCCCAGGTTCATCAACACTCTACTAGCATATATGGATCTTCACATTCTGATGCAAATGAATTGTTGAAAACATCTTGTATGCCACTGCTGTTCTTCATGTTTACGGCCCAAAACAGAAAGAAATCAAGAGAAAAGGAAACACTGAAATACACCAAATAACTATATTGTATTTCTGATAAATCACACTCTACATTCTGTTCTGTTAATACATATATATAGGCTTCGATTATGTGCCAACAGACACAACCATTCAGAACCGATGCAACTGTTGGAACAACAGTTACATCATAACTAACTTAAACCAGTTTTTTCTTTATAACTGGTACTTAGACTTAGGATATTAATACATATTTACAATATTAATATTACTTAATAATCTAATTAAGTTTCAATAACATTTAATTTCTAACATTCACCTCCTAAATGTTATGAAACTTTTCAGCATTTGTTCTTTAAACAACAACATATTCAGCATCCTCTTTCATGCTATCTTCATATCCAGGTACATTGCTTGTTCTGCGTTCAATCTCCTCCATCTCAATGTTGGTTCCAAACTGATGAGCATAGTCTTTTGCTGCATCAATTTGTTGCCTCTTCTCAGCAACATCTTCTGGCCAAAGCTTGGCTTTCTTTGTGAACTCATAGTAACATTGAGGCAAAAACAGGTAATCTTCGTATATCTTCATCAAACCAGGCGCATAGTAGGAGGGAAAGCCTAGGCCATTTGCTAACCCTCTCCACTTCTCTTGACATGTGACTCTTTCGTAGCCACCATGACTTGTAACAATCTTATACAAGTCTAGCAAGCAAATTTGTACTCCGAATAGTTTCAAAGGGACTTGAAGTGCAGCGGTGTTGTATGTCTTATGATACCATCCTATAATTCTCTCAAATGCCTTTTTTAATGCCTCCTTATTTTTCATAACAAATTCATCTTTGTTTATCAAATCCAGGAACTTAAAAAATTCACTTATGTTGTCAACTTTCAGAGACTTAATCTCCCAATCATTTTGTTCCTGATTTGATAAAAAAAGACTTTTCTGAGACTTTTCAAAAGCTAGTGACTTGTCAATTTCTTCAAAATAATTTGCAAGAAAATTATCTTGAAGTTTTATTCCCACTGATTCATCAAACAGTTCAGATGAACCAAATGGGTCGAACATATGTGTGATAGAACATTTCAAATCATTCAAGTCAACCTCAAACCCTTGAAGCAAGAATTGCTTCAAACTCAAAAGATTAATATTAATCTCAGGAGTATATTTGACATAGGGTATTGTGTAGGTTGCTGAATTGGTAGTGATATCTACTGCTCCAATTCCGTGTGCAAAAATGAAATTATCCTCATGATCTTTATCGTTTACTATGAAGCAATTTTTCAAACATTTGAACACTTTCTTGTTCGGAGACATATGTGTGGAGATTTTAGAGTTCACGTACCATATGTGATCCCAATTATTGTGCTCTGTTCCATTTAGCATATATTCCCCAACAAAACAAATTTTATCTTTGTGTTCATACGGTGGCTGTTCCTTCTTTGAAGTGGGGATATGGTCTGGAACGCCTATGAATGCACACTGTTTTCCCTTTGATTTTGATGGACAATTCCAGGCATAATGTCCTCTCTTCTTGCATACATAACAACGAGATCTTCTTTGCTTTCTCTGTGCGATTGTTAGTGATGAAGTCTGTCCCTGATCTTGTTGTTTCAATTTGAGACGCTGCAGTTTTTGCTTGATCCATGAGTCTTCGGTTGATGGGTTGTCTGTCCTGCTCTGATACCATTGTTTGATCTCACACGTCCCAGGTTCATCAACACTCTACTAGCATATGGATCTTCACATTCTGATGCAAATGAATTGTTGAAAACATCTTGTATGCCACTGCTGTTCTTCATGTTTACGGCCCAAAACAGAAAGAAATCAAGAGAAAAGGAAACACTGAAATACACCAAATAACTATATTGTATTTCTGATAAATCACACTCTACATTCTGTTCTGTTAATACATATATATAGGCTTCGATTATGTGCCAACAGACACAACCATTCAGAACCGATGCAACTGTTGGAACAACAGTTACATCATAACTAACTTAAACCGGTTTTTTCTTTATTACCGGTACTTAGACTTAGGATATTAATACATATTTACAATATTAATATTACTTAATAATCTAATTAAGTTTCAATAACATTTAATTTCTAACAAAACAAATGTGTATTATACACTTCACCATGGAAGCTGAATACTTGACTTTGGTCACATCAGATAAGCTGAACCTTAGAAACATGTTTCTAGATATAGAGTTGTAGCCACAACCAGTGCCAGCCATTTTCTTATATTAAAATAGTGAAGCAACCTTATTTAGGGCTTATAACAAGGTCTATAATAAAAAGTCTACACATATTTGCCTTAGACATGCAAGACCTTTGTAGGGATTTAATAACTAAGACTACAAAGATAAGTGTTTGAACTCAAGGATTAAGTGTCAATAATGGAAACCTAACATTTACTTAGACCAAAGTTTAAATAAAGGTTGAATGAGGTAAATCAAGTTATTGATTACCACTTGGTGGTCACTATGTTAGGTTGATAAGTTAGTTATTAATGAGGTAATTTAAGGAATATCACCTATATGGACATAAGGAGTGATGTCGCTCTTATCAGAAGTTTGGAGATGTCCATGAAACCAGGATGATCACATGGACTCTATAGTGCTACCAATTATGAACATTGAATTTCGAGTTATGTGTGTTGTTTCTTTGAGTCTTAACACATGGAATCAAAAATGCTGCAAGTCACCACTGATTTCGTTATATTATATGAGGGATATACACTATGTAGAGGTCCAAAACGAAAGCTACCTTTATTTATGCATAATTCAAGTTAATATTAAAGCCTAAGTGGGGGATTGTTTGAACATTAGAGTTTACATTAAGTTTGGTGAAAGAAGTTTGTCCCGCATTATTGGGATCGAGGTGAATTGTTAAATGTGTTTACATATATACTATCATCTCTTGATAAGTTAAACGATAAGGGGATAGATAGCTTGAAAGCCACTTAACGCTTTAGCCTTTTCATATTGATTAGGTTATTTTGGATAGAACATTAAGCATAGTGTGCTCAAATTCTAAGCATTGTATGCTTGAAAATCCGCCAGAAAATTGAGCACAATGTGTTTTGTTTGGAGCATGGCATACTAAGAACAGTCACAACATTAAACTTGCAGGAACAACTCTTTTAACAGACTTTTAAAGTCTTGTGTATATTTTCGTCCAAAAATGTTCAAGACTTATATAATGGGTACCAAGCTAGGGTTCATTCTTGATCATCTTTTCATCCAGAACACTTCTATACTCACCAAAATGATCTAAACATACAAGGAGATTTTCATTGTTATGTTTGTCTCTCATCAAGAATCATTGTCTTGATATCATCACTGGGCGCAATAAATTCTACAGGAAAGTGATTTACATCATGTCATCGATTTCTTTTATTTGTTATTTCTCTCAAATGAATGTTTGTATCATGAGACTCTCCAACACAAAACTACACTTTGATTGACATATTTTTATACACGAAAAATATTATAGAATTAAAATAAACGAAACTTTTACATCTGTTATTGGTTTTAAAAACAAACTTTGATAAATAAGCATGATGAAAACATTATACATACATATATATATATATATATATAGGGGTGGGTTCAATGGAGAACTTTATGCATCGAAGAACTTTGGAGAACCACAATGCATCGCTAGAAAAACTGAAATGCATCACATAGAAATCGTTGCATCACGCGGGAATTTGATGCATCACGTGGAAATAATGTAGAAATCGGTGCATCACGCAGGAATTTGATGCATCACGTGGAAATAATGATGCATTACGTTGGAATTGTGATGCATTTGTGGTGGTGCATGAAGGTTCTTCAAGGTTCTTCGATGCATGGAGGTTCTCCATTGAACCCACCTATATATATATATATATATATATATATATATATATATATATATATATATATATATATATATATATATATATATATATATATATAGGGATGGGATCCATTGTGAACAAGTTATTCGTTGTGCACGTTGTGAACAAATAAAAAAAATACATATAATCATTCATATATATCAACAAGTGTTTGTAATATGATTCATATGATTCAAAAGGTCATAGAAGTGTCTATTTAAGATTCAGAACATTCAAAAGGTTCATAGTACGTAGTTTTTATAACAAGATGCACAAGATGCATAGGATGCAACAAGATTCATAAGATTCGACAAATTCATAGGATTCAATAAGATCCAAAGGATCCAATAGTAGTAATAGGTTAATAGAAGAGTCCAGTACTATTTTCAACAAGATTCATAAGATTCAGAAGCTATTTTATGGTTGTTCACAATGTTCACAACGAATAAAGTGTTCACAAAAGATCCTTAGTCTATATATATATATATATATATATATATATATATATATATATATATATATATATATATATATATATCATTTTGCCCGATTCAAAAGTGGGAGAGTACTTTTGCCCGATTCAAGTCTTTCTCTTAGTTGTCCACCTTCCACTTCTAAAGAACAGCAGGATTTTCATTTAGAACATTAAGTAGGATGAAAAAGGGTGTATATATATATAAAGAAATGAATGATGGGAGATGTGAGTAACTTACTTTTTAAATCAGGTAGTAAAATCTAAATTAATTTATATTATGTGAAAACTTTATTTATTTCATAAAATTTTGAAGTTAGTTTCTTAGACAAGTTTTATTTTTAGACTAAATTACATAAATGGTTCATGTGGTTTATATGAAATTATGGTTTTAGTCCTTAAAAAAATTTTATTACACCACAAGTATTTAAAATCAAAAAGTTGTAACTTTGGTCCCTGAAAGACAAATGGAAAAAAAATGCCCCTGAGACTAACGGCTAAAGTTGACGCCGTTAGTTTAAGGGACCAAAATGTTACAAATTTTTGATTTTAGGAACTTGTGATGTAATAAAATTCTTTCAAAAATTAAAACCGTAATTACATGTAAACCTGAGGAGGAACCACTTATGTAATTTAGTCTTTATTTTAGTCTTTATTTTATTTGTCATATACTTGTAAAACATTGGATGATGGGAAAGTAAAGGATGGGCCATTTCCTGACACATTAATTCGTAGATAATGAAATCCTATTCTATATTATTCTATTAATCTCTATTCTCAAATAATATTTGAGGCCCATTTTCAATAAATGCACCAACCAAATGCATGCATGAGAGAATTGAGATCGTCAAACCTCTCACTCTCCACACCAGGGGCGAGCGACGGGTACCATTTCCCGAACCCGAACCGGTATCGGTACCGACCGGTACCGAATTAATATATTCGGTTCGGTATTCGGTTTTTAAATTAGCTAAAATTCGGTATTCGGTACTCTCGGTTCGGTATTCGGTTCTTAAATTAGCTAAAATTCGGTATTCGGGACCGAACCGGCACCATATAAAATTATACGGTTCGGTATTCGGTTCTTTCAAAACTAATAATTCGGTTTCGGTATTTTCGGGATCGGTACCGGTTCGGTTCGGTCCGGTACCGAGCTCACCCCTACTCCACACACACACACACAAAAGATGTTTTATGAATATTTTATTTGCTATGGATATTGTAAATTAAACAACCATAAAATGTTTTTAAATCTTATGAATCATGTTACTAGACTCTTTTAGTAACCTACAAATCTTGTTAGATCCTATTAAATTTGTTGAATCCAATAAATTTATCGGTTATTATCAATCTTTAATTTGTTACAAACACTGCTATGAATCTTTTAAATTTTCTAAATCTTGTTGCTAAAAATTCTATCAACTCTTCGAATCATATGAGTCTTGTTAAAAACACATTTTGATATATGTAAATGCTAATATGTATTTTTATATTTGTTCATAATATTCACAACGAATAAAGTGTTCACAATATAAATATATATAGGGTGGGTTCAATGGAAAACCACTATGCACCTGAAAAATATGGAAACCTACGCATACCGTCCGATTTGGTGCATTTCATGAAAAACGCGGTGACATGATCGTAAATAAAGTGATGCATCACGCTGGATTTTGATGCATCACGCGGGAAATTTGATGCATCACACGGGATTTTGATGCATCACGCTGGAAATTTGATGCATTTGTGGTGGTGCAGTGCGGTTTCACAAGTTTTCAAGTGCATGGTGGTTTTCCATTGAACCCCCCCCTCTCTCTCTCTCTCTCTCTCTCTCTCTCTCTCTCTCTCTCTCTCTCTATATATATATATATATATATATATATATATATATATATATATATATATATATATATATATATATATGTATGTGTGTGTGTGTGTATATATATATATACATATACATACGTATACATACATATATATGTATGCATATACATATGTATGTATACATATACATATATCTACGTATACATATACGTATATATACATATATACGTACATATATACATACATACATATACATGTGTACATAGGCACATATTTTAAATTACCCACGTACTCGATCCCACGATCCGGCTAGAGTTTTGGGTTATATGAGTCTTGTGTTTGGGTTTGTGTGTGTTACTTAGGGGGTCGTGTATAGAGTTATTGGGCTGTGATTGTGATACCTAGTTATTAAATTGTGATTCCGAGGTCTCGAGTTGATAGAGTTGGGATTCGAGCAGGGAACCGAGACTTGAGGAGTGAGACTTCAGGTTCAGGTGAATTTGCATATTTTTCTGAGATACATGTACGATTATTTATTTAATACTTGCATGATCTTTTACCGAGCTTTCTTGTGACGTTATTATGAGTTTTATACTGAGATATCATCATGCATGTATTATTGGGCTTTCTTGTGAACTGTATTTTATTATATGAGATTTGGGACACATGAGTTACCGAGATATTAAACCGTGCGGCTGGGCAGGGTCGGGTCGCTCCCGATTCCCTTTTGAGTTCTTGACGACTGCTATGTGCGGTCTAGGAATTTGGGTACGTGGATTCTTCCACACGGGTTGAGTACCTATTCTGAGTTATCTTGTGGGATCTCATATATTGTTCAGTGTAGAACACTAAACACCTTACTTCTGAGTTTACTTCTTTTCCTGAGCTTTTTAGTAATCGTACCACTAACACTTGCATTCTCACAAGCTTTAGCTGACCGTGTGTTTTAAATGTGTGTATCTCAGGTGATCGGAGTACTAGTAGGCGTGCTGGACCCAAGTAGGTTTACATCTACTGATATCAGAGGTGTTAGCTACCTTCCTTAGAGATAGTTATATTGTGGAGACTGTACATGTATATTTCAGATATTATGTAATATAATCTGGGATTTCCATGATTTATAATGTAAACTTAAAGTTTTAAATTTATCTGGGTTTCCACATGTTTGCCTTGGGAACAAATAGGAATTATTATACTATGTTGGGAATAAATAATAGAGATGAAACAATTATATGGTATATAATTGTAATTACTCAATATTATAGGGGTTGGATTGTAAATACTCAAAGCTTGAGTATTAAGTATAAATAGAGAGAGATCTGATAGAAGAGTGAGTGATGTAGAATCGAAGATTACACACACTCATGCAGATCTGATTAGAGAGAAGAGAATTGCTTTGCAAGAAAGCCATGAACCAAATGTAATATTCTTCTCTTAATCATTCAATAGATTGTGTTTGATTGTTAATTGTTCATATGTTTATGTTTAGATTGAATGAATTGCTAGAAATAGGGATTCACAATTGGTATCAGAGCCTAATATGGATTAAATTGGTTGAATTTGAATCTGAAAAATTGTTTTTCGACAGCACTGTTTCATAGCAAACATTGATATTTTAGAAAATCAATTGGAGTTTTTGAATCGGTGGATGAAAGGAATTGAATCTTTGATCGAGTGTGCGTATATCATCGTTGAATCTGTTGAATTAGTTCTTAGATCTCAATGCCAAACACAAAGATTTTAATTTGAAATTTTCTGAATTTTTGAATAGAGTCGTGTTCTTCAAGTTCTTGCTGAAATTCGAGATTTTAATTTGAAAATTGAAAAGAACACTTCACAAAATGTGTTTCTGTGTGTAAAACGCACCTTTGGTATAAATTTGGAGTCATTTTGTGAATTTTTGTTGAAAAGATTGGATTTACACTTGGAATTATTTGAAATTGATCAAACTCGGACATATTAGTTGATCGAGTTGTGTCACTTAGGTGACCGAGTTTGTTTTAGGTTTAATCGAGTTTGGTTATTTCATCATTCGAGTTTGCATGAACTTAACCAATCAAGTTTGTATCTAGTTTTAATCGAGTTTGAAGGAAGTATTGATCGAGTTTGTTGTAGAATTAATCGAGTTGTATCATGTTTTCATCAAGTTTGAGCATTTGTTGATCGAGTTTGCTTTCTTCTAGATCGAGTTTGATCATATGTATATCGAGTTTGATTTCTGTGACCATCGAGTTTTATTCTTAGTCTCTCGAGTTTAGTACCTTAATACCCGAGTTTGTATATGAACTAATCGAGTTTCATAGTTCATCAACCATGTTTCAAGCTTAATCACCCGTGATTCATTGGTAACCATTCGAGTTTCACCATTTATCATTCGAGCTTCATCAAGCTTCAGTCGAGTTTCATTAAAAGTTCATTCGAGTTTCATCAAATGTCAATCGAGATTCATTCTGACCGAGCTTGATAAATCAACACTTGTGCTTCATTCGAATTTATCAAAGAACCAATCGAGTTTCATTCTTCAGAATTCGAGATTTACTGTGTTACATTCGAGTTTCATACTTTACAAATTTAAGATTGAATTGTTTAATCAGAGCTGATTTTGCACAAGTTATCATTAACTGAAATAAATTTTCAAAGTTTAATCAAAATTCAATCAGTTTCTCCATAAAAGATCTTGGAAGATTCAATTTTTCTGCAATTCATAATGGAATATGAAAAATTTTCAAAGTCTGAGCTAATTGCAAAACTTACTGAATCTGAAAAGATTCGTAAGAACAATTACGACATTCTCATTCAGTTAAATACTGATAAACATTTGGCGTTACGTGATGTACAAATACTGAATGAAGAAATTCAGAGCTTAAAAGAAAAACAAAACTCTGAGAGTTGTGCTCATCAATTGAAAATATCTGAATTATTTAAAGAACTTGATGAGCTGAAACAAGAAAATTTTCAGAATGCAACTCAACTCAAATATCTTTTGCCTGAAAGATCTGATCTTTACAAGAAAGTTCAGGATCTTGAAGATACACTTTGTAAGACAAAACCAACTGATCAGAATTGTATTTTAAAAAAAAAAGAAGAAATTTTTGCTCTTCAACAAGAGTTGTCTTTAACTAAAGATTTGATTGAGAAGGAAAGACATGAGTTCTTACTTAAAGAACAAGATTTTAAATTAAAATCTGAATTGTTTGAAGATGAAAGACAAATGTTCTTAATCAAAGAACAATCTTTTAAATCTGATTACCAATCATTTGATCATGACAGAAATTCAAATTTAGTCATTATCAAAAGTTTGGAAGATCAGATACTTCATCTTACAAAACAATTACATGTGTTTACTTCATCAACTGAGTCAAAGGTTAAGACCCCTTCTTCAGTGTGTTTAAAATCCAATGTTAATCACTCTGGTTTGTCTTCTGAAAGTGAAGTGAATCTAACTAACTCTGCTAAGTTTGATTCTTCTTCAGATCTTAAACTTAAGTATCTGTTAAAGATACACAGCGGCAAAGATAAAATTATTGAACAACTTCCGGTCAAGATTTACACCGGTGAATCTTCAAAGTCAAATTTTCTTAAAGTTTCTGAAAATACTGGTCATTCTAATCAGAAAACATTTTCACAGAAAAATACCAAGTATTATCAGAAACAGGCAAGAGCCGGACAGTTTTTCAAAAAGAAGAGTTCGCAAAAGTCTGATCATTCAAATTCAAGTTTCTTTAGAAATTCAGATATTCACTTTTCTCATACTCAAAGAAATTTGTTTTCTGCTTTTGAAAGAGAAGCTGATAGTTATAACTTGCAATGGGTACCTAAACCAAAGTACCAGTGGGTACCAAAATCCATTTTGAAATGGGTACCCAAGAGCGCTAACAAGTCTGGATCCAAATCTATTTGGATACCAAAGACATCTTAAATTTTGCAGGTTTTAGGTTTCTTATCATTTCAGATAAGGACCCGTTCTTCATTTCAATAGGCTCTTGATTACTTCAGGTCAAGACCCGTGCTGCAACTCAAAATTGGTTTCTAGTTAAATTCAGACTAGAACCCTGACTTCAATGAACCAGAGACAATGGTTTTCAGTTCATTTAGACTGACACCCAAGCTTATGCGACAAATGGCTTCTAATCACTTCAGATTAGAACCCGAGTCTGAAAGACAAATATTTCTGGAATTCCTGCCCTAAATTCAACTCTGAAGCTGCATTGATTTAGAGGGAGTTTTATTTTTATAATTTTTGCTCCTGATTTCATTTCTATGAGTTGACTAACTGTGTGTGCTTATTTCCAGGGGGAGTTTCAGACGCACTTTGACGATTACATTAAACTGTGAGTGATTTTTCACGAAAATATTTGATACACACATAAAAAGAGTTTATGAGCTGAAATGCAATATATTTTCATTTTTTTCTGATTCTCTGAATCTCTCATTGAGATTAATTGATCTAATCTCTTTGATGTTCATTATCTCATTTCTTCTGAGATTCTCTTTGTTACAATGCTTCCAATTTATAATGGATTCTCTTTGTTATCTCCCAAGTGCTAATTCTTTTAAGAAAATCTGGTTCTTTTCATTTCATATATCAGATTTTCAATTTTATTATGATATCTCCCATATTCTTTGAATATAATCTCTCTGATTTCCATTGAGCTCCAAAGCTGAAAATCTTTCTGCTGACTTCTATTATGCACCAATCTGAGTGATAGGAGTGATAGACAAAAATTTCGCTTCTATGGTCTAACCAGAACCGGAAGACCTACCCAAGGAGCAAACCATCCATAGTTTGTGTGGGTGAGGGTTCTTTAGGTTTATTATGTAACAACCTAATTTTTTTTATTGATCGTGTAATATGTGATTTTGAAATAATAATATAATTTTGTTATATTATTTATATTGCAAGAGTAATTAAGAAATGAAAATTTTATTAAGTAAATATAATTTTAATTATATTTATAATATAATTAGGATGATTAAAATAAAGAGATGTAAAATTCAAAAGTTTAGTGGGTTAAACTACAAATATAACTAAAATATATATATATATATATATATATATATATATATATATATATATATATATATATATATATATATATATATATATGTATGTGTGTGTGTGTGTATATATATATATACATATACATACGTATACATACATATATATGTATGCATATACATATGTATGTATACATATACATATATCTACGTATACATATACGTATATATACATATATACGTACATATATACATACATACATATACATGTGTACATAGGCACATATTTTAAATTACCCACGTACTCGATCCCACGATCCGGCTAGAGTTTTGGGTTATATGAGTCTTGTGTTTGGGTTTGTGTGTGTTACTTAGGGGGTCGTGTATAGAGTTATTGGGCTGTGATTGTGATACCTAGTTATTAAATTGTGATTCCGAGGTCTCGAGTTGATAGAGTTGGGATTCGAGCAGGGAACCGAGACTTGAGGAGTGAGACTTCAGGTTCAGGTGAATTTGCATATTTTTCTGAGATACATGTACGATTATTTATTTAATACTTGCATGATCTTTTACCGAGCTTTCTTGTGACGTTATTATGAGTTTTATACTGAGATATCATCATGCATGTATTATTGGGCTTTCTTGTGAACTGTATTTTATTATATGAGATTTGGGACACATGAGTTACCGAGATATTAAACCGTGCGGCTGGGCAGGGTCGGGTCGCTCCCGATTCCCTTTTGAGTTCTTGACGACTGCTATGTGCGGTCTAGGAATTTGGGTACGTGGATTCTTCCACACGGGTTGAGTACCTATTCTGAGTTATCTTGTGGGATCTCATATATTGTTCAGTGTAGAACACTAAACACCTTACTTCTGAGTTTACTTCTTTTCCTGAGCTTTTTAGTAATCGTACCACTAACACTTGCATTCTCACAAGCTTTAGCTGACCGTGTGTTTTAAATGTGTGTATCTCAGGTGATCGGAGTACTAGTAGGCGTGCTGGACCCAAGTAGGTTTACATCTACTGATATCAGAGGTGTTAGCTACCTTCCTTAGAGATAGTTATATTGTGGAGACTGTACATGTATATTTCAGATATTATGTAATATAATCTGGGATTTCCATGATTTATAATGTAAACTTAAAGTTTTAAATTTATCTGGGTTTCCACATGTTTGCCTTGGGAACAAATAGGAATTATTATACTATGTTGGGAATAAATAATAGAGATGAAACAATTATATGGTATATAATTGTAATTACTCAATATTATAGGGGTTGGATTGTAAATACTCAAAGCTTGAGTATTAAGTATAAATAGAGAGAGATCTGATAGAAGAGTGAGTGATGTAGAATCGAAGATTACACACACTCATGCAGATCTGATTAGAGAGAAGAGAATTGCTTTGCAAGAAAGCCATGAACCAAATGTAATATTCTTCTCTTAATCATTCAATAGATTGTGTTTGATTGTTAATTGTTCATATGTTTATGTTTAGATTGAATGAATTGCTAGAAATAGGGATTCACAAACTATATTCTTGTCGTTTATGTGGCATCAGAGTTTAGTTCGAGGGTGTTACAAATTTTATTATATTATAATTACTATCATATATATTAACCTATGTATATATCATACGAATTGATTTAAAAATATATATAATTTTTAAAATTTCACTATACTTCTAATATGGTTAACAATGACTGTTTTTATTTATTATATTATTCCCCTACTTACCAAAAAACAATCATAATATTTTGGCTAAAAGTTAAATTGTTATACATTCAATTTTAAAAAATGAACTTATAGATTATTTTAAATATTATAATACATAAATGTTTGTTGACAAATAATTACATAAAAACAGAAACTCATATATACTATTAATATAAAGGTTTGTTTATGATAATTACTAAAAATATATTTCTAAAAAGTAAATAAATTACACATATAAAGAAGAGATTTTGCGAAGTGGCATCCTAGTTATACGACACATGACATCTATTTACCAAAGAGCCTTTCGCCTGGCGGTAAGAGGGTGAAGATATAAGTGAGAGGTCACGGGTTCGACTCCCGTTGGATGCAAGTTGATATTTAGGTGGTGAAAGTAAGTCTTGTGGTAAATGAGTAATTTAGGATTAGGAGTAGGATAGTTTGTCGTTAAAAAAAAAAACATGACATCTATTTACTCTTTTATTTATTTACTAAGGGTGTATAAGACATTATTGGAATGTTTAATATATATATATATATATATATAGGGTCAGGTTCTATGGGGCACCATATGCATCGGGAACCAAAAAAAGAACCAACCACAGCCTTTAGATTAAATGATCATTGATGCATCACGCGATGCATGTATTTGGTATGCATAGGGGTATTTTGGGAAGAATAAATATAGCTAGTCAAAGAAAATTTAATTTTATATTAATTACATATTCAATCAATACCTAAACAATAAATGCTAATTAATATTAATTGATACACTTCCAAAATTACAAAATCTAAATAAATTCAAAAAAAAGATTTGATGTCCATGCATCTAATATTCATCCTTCAATTCGTGACGCATCTTGGTTCTTCATCCTCATTTTTTGTCATATTCAACATCTTCTTCATCCCACCATCAAGCATCATCAAAACGGTGATGCATGTTCATGGGATTTATCTTCAAAACACGATGCATCTTCATTTGATTCAACAAAAATCACGATGAATCTTCATTTGATTCATAAAAAACACGATGCATATTCATCATATTGCATCTCGGCCATAAAAAACACGATGCATCTTCATTCGTAATGCAAATTCATTTGATTTATCTTCAAACATGATGCATCTCCGTTGGATTCATCAAAAATCATAATGCATCAGATTCGTCTTCCAAAAACATCGGATAAACACGATTAATCTTTCAAAAATTTTCATAAAGAAAATGCATAAAAAAACAACTATACCTTTAAACGATATCGTTCCATCATCATCATTGCGAAATCTTCATCATCATCATTAAAATGGCACCATGAACCGACTGCTATGCATGGGGCGGTGGCCGCCAACTTTAGAGAGATGGATGCCAATGCGGTGGCGGCCACCGAGAGAGGGGGTGGTGGTCGCCGGCTTTAGAGAAAGGAGGAGAGAGATAAGGGTGATCGTCATTTTCATCAAACTGCACCGTGAACCGGCTGCTATGCATGGGGTGGTGGTCGCCGACTTTAGATAGAGGGGTGGCAATGGGGTGGTGGCCGCCGGGAGAGGGGTGGTGGCTAGCCGCCGGATTTAGAGAGAGGGGGAGAGAGATAAGGGTGAGGGAGAGAATGTGGGAGAGAAAAGTGGAATGTTTGTTTGTTAATTTAATGATTTAATTACCTAAACTAATTCCTTCTATTTTAAATTTTTCTAAAATATATTTTAATTATAATTAAATATAAATTACAAGTTTAGCATTCCTAAAACGCCCTTAATGCATTTTTGGTTCCCATTTGGTTCCCGATGCATATGGTGCCCCATAGAACCTCAATCTATATATATATATATATATAATTTTGAACTTTAATTTATTTATTTTCATTTATCCGGATCAATCAATGTAATATCAATATAGTATCTCATAAAAATTAGCATGATTTTTTTGTATGTTATTCTTATCTCTCATATTCAATTTAAAAGATAAAATCAATTCATGACTTTGGTCTTTGTACATGAGAAACTCCTAAAAACAAGCATGATTTCTTGGTCTATTTATTTTGGACAAATGACCGAAAATGTAACAAGTTTTGACATTTTTATCATTAATAGTAACAATATTTATTTTTATCATTTATGGTAACAACTTTTTATTTTTCTATCAATAATAGTAACTACCTAACTGGTGACTTGCAAACTTGTTTAGCAAACTTGTTTAGCAGGTCACCAACAACATTTTCAGTTATAAAAAATAGTAACAATTTTCATATTTTTATCAATAACAGTAACATATCAAATTAAACCAAACTTTTTTTATTTTTAAAGTTTTTCTTAAGATTTCATAAAAACCAAAATAAACTCATTTTATGTTTCAATTTATTTAATTACATAACTCTATCTTTGGTGACTATTTTTTTAATTTCACTAAATTTATTTATTTATAATTTTTATTTTTTCATAACCTTATAAATTTTAACATATATTCTGAATATTTTTTTACCATTAGATAATATTTAATTATTTATTCACACTTATATATAATATGAACGGAAAAAAAATACTACGAATCATTTCAATTTCACTTTTTCCAAAAGAAAAAACTATTATTTATTATCTTTTTAGTTTTATCCAACAAAATAATATGAACTATTTTGGTTTTTAGTTTTTCGATCTAAATGAGTTGTAGTTTTTTATATAAAAATCTAAAAATAGAAATTTGTTGCAGTATTTTTCAAGCAGAAAACTATAAACCACAATTATTCATAGTTTTCGTGTTGTTAAAAATTGTAACACCCCGTCTTTGAGAAATATTACGTGGATTTATTTTATTGGTTGATTATATTATTAATATTGTCTTGGGCCATTGGTATGGCGATTAGTGGAATGAACACGTGTCGGGGTCGAGTATACATGTCACTCGGTTATAATTTTAGCTGATTATTAATAATTATGAGACCATAAAATTAAATGGGAATATTGATATTAATTATAAAATATTGATAACGCGGTCAGGTATCGGTGTTGAACCCGAGTTATAAACGATATGTTTATATGTATAACATGTTTAACTCTTTGTTTCCTTTTCATTCATTCCAAAAACAATTGAGAAGTGTTGTGTGTGTTTGTAAGAGAAAACATAAGGAAAAAAGCCGTAACGAATCGAATTGAGTTGTGGAATTCATCTTCATCTTGGCTTGGAGTGTTCTTTAACTTGGGAATGTAAGAAACTTCTAATTTAAATGAGTTGATTGTGTTATAAGCTGCTAAATTATGGAAATTGGTTTAACAAGTGTTTACAAGTGGTTATGTATCGTTTTATGGGTTGCAATATTTTTCATTCGGCAAAACTATAAATTTGAATTATTCATAGTTTTTCTCGCTGTTAAAAACACAAAAATAAATGAGTTGCAATTATTTTGTACGAAAAATCAAAATGATTTATAGATTTTTGTAAAAAAAAAAAATCTAAAACATGATTGAGTCGTAGTTTTTCATTCGGGAAAGCTAAAAGTTGAATGATTTGTAATCAATTGAAATTTATTAAAAAGCCGAACAATTTGTAATTTTTTTATTCCAAATGAAAAATACTAAAAATGAAAAAGTATTGCGACCCATTCATTTTTTAGTTTTTCTATGAATGGAAAAACCATGACTCATTGTGGTTTATAGTTTTATGAATGAAAAATATTGAGACCTATTTTGATTTTTTGTTTTTTAAATAAAAAAAACTATGACCCATTTAGATTGGAAAAAACTAAAAAAATGAAACGATTTGTATTATTTTGTTCGGGAAAACTAAGAAAAGGATGGTTCGTAGTTTTTTAGTTGGATAAAGTAAAAATTGAAATGATTCATATTATTTTTTCATTCATATTATATGTAAATGTGAATAAATAATCGAATATTATCTATCCGTAAATATTCGGAATACAAATTTGGTTTATTTTGGTGTTTATGAAATATTAGAAAACTTAATAAAATAAAATAAAAATTATGTTATAATTTGATATGTTATTATCATTGATAAAAATCTGAAAAGATGTTACTAATTTTTATAACTGAAAAGTTGGTCCTGCTAAATAGGTTTGCAGGTCACCAATTACTATTATTGATAGAAAAATAAAAATTTGTTACTATAAACCATAAAAAATAAATAATATTACTATTAATGATTAAAATGTCAAAACTTGTTACTATTTTTGGTCATTTGCCCATTTATTTTTCATATTCAATTTGAAACTACAAAAACTGATGAAATCAAGCCATGCATGAGAGTTGACGTTCATCATTCTTTATATCAGAAGTCAACTTGAGAATCAAACAATGTGCTTTAAGAAGATCAAACGTTATCATTAATCGTCCAAAGATCAAAAGATTTCTTAATGCCGATAATCGTTCATGAGGGTACACAAACGTTGAACCAAATGATGCACACGAACGATGAACTTGCATGTATACGAAGGTGAAACGAACGCATTTTGATGAAGGTGAGCCGAACAAGATGAAGATCAAACGAGATGACATTGATGGTGCAAATGCAACACTCTAGGTTGTAGACGATGAAGAAGATGGAGTTCGAGTTAAGTATGATGAAGAAGCTTGATGAAAACGATCGTGCAGATGAAGAACAAATATATGGTTTGAAGAAGACGATGAAGATGGGCGTTCGAAGAAAAAGACGGTGCATTTGGAATGACCCACAATGATTCCGGTCGCACGAACCAGAGATGAAGAAGGATGCATCAACGGTGTAGGAATGACCGACAATGATTCCGACCACACGAACTGGAGATAAAGAGTGATGCATTGACGATGAATGATTCATTGACAACGATACCAGCACACAAATGATGAACATAAAAGATAAAAAAAAAGATGAATCCCAGATCAAGATGAACAAATGATGAAGATGAATCCGAGATGAAGATGCACACGAATATCGAAGATGAATCTGAGATGCATCGTGTTTGAACCAACGAATCACGTTGAACCGATGATGCATCTGATTGAAGAAAATGATGCTTCATATTGATTCATATGAAATAGTTTAATTTTAGATGAATAATTTTTGTTTAACTTTTTTCATTTGAATTTGTTTAAATTTGGAAATGTATTATTAACATTTAATAGTTAATTATTGGATGAATTATTCAATAAAATATATAATTAAATTTGAGTTGACTAAACATATTATTTTTCCCAAAATACCCCTATGCATATCAAATACTTGCATCGCGTGATGCACCAATGATCATTTAATCTAAGGGTTGTGGTTGGTTCTTTTTTGGTTCTCGATACATATAGTTTCCCATAGAACCTGACCCTATATATATATATATATATATATATATATATATATATATGTGTGTGTGTGTGTGTGTGTGTATATATATATATGTGTGTATATATATATATATATATATATATATATATATATATACACACACACACACACACACACATATATATATATATATATATATATATATGTATATGTATATGTATAGGGGTGGGTTCAATGGAGAACCTAAATACTTCGAAGAACCTTGGAGAACCACAATGCATCGCAAGAAAATCGTAATGCATCACACGGGAAGTCGATGCATCACGCGGGAATTTGATGCATCACCTGAAAATAATGATGCATCACGCGAGATTTTGATGCATTTGTGGTGGTGCATGGAGGTTCTTTAATGTTCTTCGATGCATGAAGGTTCCATTGAACCCACACACACACACACACACACACACACACACACACACACACATATATATATATATACACATAGGGGGTTTAATGGAAACCAACATGCAACGGAAAATTTTGGAAAACCTCTATGCACACCACAATGCATCACAATTCCCGCGTGATGTATCAAATTCCCGTGTGATGTATCAAATTCCCGCGTGATGCATCGACTTTCTGCATGATGCATCACCTGATCCAATGACTATAAAGTGGTTCCCGGGTTTTCCGATGGGATGTTGCTATACGCACACCCCCTAATATTCTAATTATACCAAGTGCACACTCTCGTCCCACTTAATTACTTGATTATTGGTATGAGTCTCACATACGTCACATCAATATATTATTTTGTTTATTTTTAGGAAATGTGGGAACCGCATATACTAATCACACACCCCTCTATAATCACATCGTCTTTATTTAATTTTTTGTTCTTTTGTGATATTGGACCCATAAATGCTTATGACATTGTCCCCTTATTGTCACATCATCTTTAGTTTTTTTTTTGTTTTTTTATGTTGTGGGTCCCACATGCTAATGGCATACCCCCTCCTTTTTTTCAAATCAATTTTTTGAGATAATTACAAAAATGGTCCCTGTAGTTTGTATCAAACATAAATTTGGTCCCTGAACTTCCAATTAGAAACAATATTATTAAAGTAAATTATAAAAATGGTCTCTATGGTTTGTTCAAAATTATGGATTTGGTTTCTGGTCTTTAAAAATTACAAAAATGATCCCTAAAAACACCATTTACTTGCAAAAAAGATCCATCTTTCTCTTAAAATTTTTCAAATGACGGTTTTGTCATTTTCTGAATAACAATTTTAGACCATCAACTATGTAATTTACTTTCAGTTTTAAATATTAAATGTTAATTTAAAAAGTTAATTGTTATTATTATTTATACATTTTTTTATATTTTATTATTTATTTTATTGTCTAATCATATAACTTATATTGTCACACAAATATAATATGTCACTTTTACAAATGGTTGATGTAACTTCAACCAATATGACTTTTTGTATTGGTTACGCTACGCCATAATGCCTAGGTAAATAACAACAAAATACGTTTGGGCGTTGAACCAACTAAAATCAATTATGAATCCAGATGTTCAACAAAAAGTGATTGTTACAGACAGAGAGTTGGCATTCATGAAAGCATGCACAATCATTTTTTCGCAAGCCAACAAATTGCTATGCAGATGGCATATCTCCCAATATATTTTGAAGAATTGCCGAAGATGTTTTAATCTCAAGGTTTGAATTTATTTCAACACAAGTGGGATAAATTGGTTGAATCTTCAACAGAAGACATTTATGTAAATAATTACATCGGTCTACAACGGTATCTACACGATGCTAAAGGTACAATTATAAATAATATATTTTTTCTTATGAACTTTAAACTATATTTTTTAACTTATTTGATTATGATATATTTTTTTATTTGATTTTTAATAGCTTCAGCACATGTGCTTGCATATGTGAATGATACTTGGCTAAACTCATATAAGGAAACGTTTGTGTCAGCTTGGTGTGACAAGTCTCTCACTTTCGGTAAAAACACGATGAACAAAGTGGAGAGCCAACATGCCAGTCTAAAAAGTTTATTAGATTCATCACGAAATAAGTTAGATGCAATAGTAGATAAAATAGAAGAAATTATAAAATTACAACACTCAGCAGTTCTAGAAAAATTAGAAAATATTGGAATAAAAGTGCCGCATAAATTCACGTCTTTTTAGGATTTTAAATGGAAGAGTGTCAAAATATGTTTTAGAAAAAGTTTGGTCTGAACTACAACGACTTAACAACATAAAAATATGACGCTTGAAAATTGTAACATCCGGAATCTAGCAGCAGGTACGTGTAATTTATTTATTGGCTTTAAGAGTCGCCTCAGTGAGTTGGTAAATTTTGATTGATAAATTGCACGTGAGTCAGTAAAGTAGATTGCTATTACGTGTAATTTTAATCGGTTGAGATAATAACCGGTCTAGTAGTAATTGAGAATTTGGGGTTGTTTTAATGAGTTAATTGACATTCTAAGCCCAAGTCGTTAATTTGAGATTAATCGGGTTAACGGGTGTCTACCCAGTGATTAATGAGTATCGAACCCGTTTTAATTGGGTATCGGACCCAAAACGTATATATAGTACGTCTATGGCTCCTTTCCTTCACTTCACCAAAAGCTCAAGTCATATGTGTGTGTGTGTGTGTCCTCAGCTGGAGTTAAAGAGGAAGCCAAAGGGAGGAATTCAGCAACCAAAACTGAGAAATTATCATCATCATCACCTCTTTAAGCTATAGCTCGAATTCAAGAAGAAAGGAACGCGTCGAGGTTAGTAATTCGCGTTCAATTCAGTTAAAGCGATATACTAAGTAGTTATTGTGTATTGGGGTTGGATTATAACCCCTGAAATATGTAAAATCGGGATTAAAAGTGATTCCCGTGGTTGTAGAAAAACAGAGCATAACCTGCTCTGTTCGTCGCCGCATCGCGGCCGTGCTCATCTGGTCGCGCCCGCGATCAGGATGAGGCGGCTAAGGGTGATCGCTGGCGGTGGGATCGCGCCCGCGCTCCAAGACCGCGGCCGAGACCGCGATCGTGGTCGCGCTCCTGGCCGCGCTCGTGGGTCTGAGTCCGATAACTGATGTCAAGTCCGTAAATTAGTAGTATAGTCGTTATGAGTTCCGTAGCTAGTCGTTACAGTGTAGTTGTGTTTATTGTTGCCAGGATTTTGTAGCTAAGCCTGGGACTTGTAGATACTGTCGTTGATAGCAGGACTGTAGTCGTGCTTCAGGTGAGTTACTTACTTGTTGTTTATTATCCGGGTCCGATGTGGATCCTTTTATACGTTGACATTTGTTAGCACAGAGCAGAGTTCGTGGATCACGCGTATAGTCGTTGATACGCAGAGTAGAGAGGCCTGTTGGGTCATTCCCAACTCAGTGGACCTGACAACCCACTACTTTGTGGAGTGGGCTATGCAGGCTGTGCCGGGTCGCTCCCGATGAGGCGTCGGGCCGTTGATGCCGGCCGCATGTAGAGTTGTTTACCAGTTGTTACGTTGTGCTAACTATTTTATAAACTGTTTTAAAGTTGTTTATAGTAACTCACCAGCTTTCCGCTGACTGTTGTTTTAACCGTGGATCTCAGGTACGAGGACTGAGGCTAGGGATACAGCGGGCAGTAGCCGAAACCCGCCGCGTGGACAGTAGTTAGTGACTACTTTCGTAAGTAGTCTTGATGTTTTGTGGTTTGGCTTATTAGCCAGTGACTCATGGATGACTGTAACCTTTACTTATGTCGTGGTTGTCGGACTTTGTTGACGGGGGTCGGTTCCCGTCCTGTGTTACTTATGTCCGATGTTGATATTTAGTAGTAATTAGCTGTTTAACCCTTGATGACATTGCTTATGATTTGATGACGTGGACTGTGAGTCCTATGTGGCATTAGTCGAAAAAGTAGGGTCTTACAAAAATTATGGGTGTAAACTTCGTACCAGTTATGAGTTACCATGTGCACACGAACTTGATTCTTGTTTAAAGGAATATTTGTTCAATTTGCTACAAACGGTTGATGCATTTTGGACGAAGGGGATAATTTTTTCAACCACCAAATCTTTGGTGAACCTTTTGTCCAAAAAATTACTTGTGGTCATCGAAACAAGGGAAACAAGTTATGTCGCGTCAATTTGACTTGAACGAACCGCCAAGACATAGTGAATACGTGTATCGCGATCCACAACCCCAACACGAGCCACCAGACATAGTGAATATGTGTATTGCGAAACCCCAACACGAGCCACCAAAACATAGTGAAAATGTGTATCACGGTCCACATACAACACAGTCCTACAGCTTCTATAGGCCAGTTGCTTTTGACTTAAATGATCGAATATCATCTGCTTTGGATCACTTACCAGCTTACCATGACTACGTTATCAAGAATCGTCGTCAATGGTGAACGACTACTTTAGACAATATCCGTTTATGCAAAACTTAATAAATTATCAACCAATACATGTATTAAATAATTATTTTTATGTTTATTTGTGTTTTTCATTATCTATCGGGTTCACTTTGTTTATATGATATACGTTAGCTAGGAACCGGCAAGTTCATGGCAATATGGATACGCTTATCACGATCTTACACAACAAGATGAGTATTATTCTCACCCACCAACAATCCAGGTATATTGTATGATATTGATTATTATGTATCCGGTTTATTGGATGATTAATATTAAGGATTTTATCTTCAACTTATATAGGAACCAATACGATACAATCATCCATTCATGAATGAAATTCCATCATTTTTTATAAACCATATGTCATCGGCATAGAAGATGTTAAAGGTGATGGAAATTGAGGTTTTCGATCAATATCTGTTGCTATAGGTTGACATCAAAACGAATGGCCAACAGTTCGTGGTGAATGATTGGAGGAGTTACGTAAAAATAAGACATTAAAAAACAATCATCGCTTACGAAAGAATAAATGAATTTTTAAATTGGAAAAGTTCTGGATTTGCACCAAGTCATCATTGGTTGTTTATGTCTGATTCTGCAATTTTAATCGCTAATAAGTGTGAGTGAACTCTTTATATTTTAACAAATGAAGGCAGCATGACGTATTTTCCTCTTTGGTCAACCCGACGTTCTGAAAATGAATCCATCACAATCGCACATGTACATGAAAATCATTTTATAAAAGTTGATATGCATGAATGTTATCCAATGCCGACTGTTTGTAGGTATAACTGGTGTTCCATAAAAAGAAAAAATAAAAAGTGGATGTGAAGATTTGTATAAAGATCGGTTACTTGCCTATAATCAAACCCATAATACTGAATGTAATGTGCATGTACCGTTGGAGTGCTAATTTGTACAAATTTATTTTTATCAAGGGGTATTATGTAATTTATAAAATCATTAAATTATATTTTTGGTTATAATTCTTCAAATGATACAAAGAAAAATTTTTTTTTTTTTTTTTAAATTTCGAATGAACATAGTACATAAATTTAAAATAATTAAATAGTAATATAAAATAAAGTACAATACCATTTGTGTAATTACTTTACATAATTCGTTAATGGTCATTGATTAATAATGATTAAATGATTAATGTTAATAAATTAAATAATATAATCATTTAATAGTTATTTAATGATTAATAGTCAAATCAACTAATAATTATATAATGATTAAAGTAATTAAAAGGGTAATTAGAGGGGATGTGTGTATAGAATGACCATTTCGATGCATAAAAGGGTAATTAGAGGGGATGTGTGTATAGATGTGTGTAATTAAAAGGGTAAGTACTGTCCCGAGGACCGTAGGGCTCAGCTAGAGATTGATTTCCTGACGTTATTTCAGGGACAGCGATCGGTTGATGAGTACGAGAAGATTTTCATCGATTTGAGTTTGTTCGCGCCGATTCAGATTAGTACAGAGTCACGGAAGATTAATCGGTTTCTGATGGGATTGCGTAAGGAGATTCGAGAGTTTATTGATACCGGTTACATTCCGACATATGCCAGGGCAGTCGAGTTAGCTCGTAGACGAGAGAGCGAGTTATCTCGTAGAGATCCAGTGGTCGAGCAGCCACGAGTCACTCAGTCGGCTGGACAGGGAGGTGGTTTTGACAGAGGTAGAGATAGAGATCGGGATAGAGATAGTCGTCCCAGTCAGTTCCAGCCTAGAGGGGACGACCGTCGACGCACAGAGTCCGAGGGGGGAGATCGGCATCGAGATAGATCTTCGCAGAGGTCAGATCGCAGGCCCGATGATAGGGGCAGTCGTTTTGCAGGGTTCGAGCAGAGGGGAGGAGCGTCGAGTTCGGGGTCGGCTACTAGAGAGCGGTTCTGCAGGAGATGCCGCCAGAGGCACACCGGGGAGTGTGATCCCCGCCATGTGCGTTGCTTCCGTTGTGGTCAGCCCGGCCACACCCAGTCAGGGTGTACATCGAGAGACCCGCTCTGCTTTAATTGCGGACGACCTGGCCATCAGTCTAGAGATTGCACAGCTCCGCGGCAGGGAGATTCGAGACCCCCAGCACAGGGTCAGAGTTCTGTTGGCTCTTCAGCGCGTAGAGATACTGTCCCGTCAGCCAGAGGCCGAGTTTTTCAGTTGACAGCGGAGGAGGCTCGAGATACAGCCGACGTGGTTTCGGGTACGTTCATTTTAAATGGTCATAGTGCCCGAGTGTTGTTTGATTCCGGAGCGAACCGATCTTTTGTTTCGCTTGCTTTTACTGCATATTTTACTGCCTTGCCTGTTGAGTTGTCAGAGCCATTAGTCATAGAGCTTGCTAATGGCAGTGCTTCTGTAGTTAGGCATATTTATGCCCAGTGTATATTAGAGATAGACGGCTATCCATTTAGGATCGATTTGTTGCCTATAGAGATCGGTAGTTTTGATGCCATTATAGGTATGGATTGGTTAGCCTCTCAGCGTGCTGATATTGCGTGTTCCAAAAAGATCATTCGGCTACCGGTTTCTGCGGATTGTATCATTACCGTGTACGGAGAGCGCAGTAGGGGCAGTGTTGGCCTCATTTCTGCGATTCAGGCTAGTCGTTGTTTAGCCAAGGGTTGTTCCTCCTTCCTAGCATATGTAGTTGATGCAAAGAAGGAGAAACAGAGTATAGAGACCGTTGATGTCGTTTCTGAGTTTCCCGATGTGTTCCCCGAGGAGCTAACCGGGTTGCCGCCGGACAGACAGGTAGAGTTTCGTATCGAGTTGGTGCCCGGTGCTACTATTGCACGTGCACCTTATCGTTTGGCTCCTACCGAGATGAGGGAGCTGATGAGTCAGTTGCAGGAGCTGTTAGACCGTGGTTTCATCCGACCGAGTACTTCACCGTGGGGTGCTCCGGTCCTATTTGTAAAGAAGAAAGATGGGTCGATGAGGATGTGTATAGACTATCGTGAGCTTAATAAGGTAACGGTAAAGAACCGTTATCCTCTTCCGCGGATAGACGATTTGTTCGACCAGTTGCAGGGAGCCAGCGTGTTTTCAAAGATCGACTTGCGCTCGGGATACCATCAGCTGAAGGTTTATGAGCAGGATACAGCGAAGACAGCATTCAGGACCCGATATGGCCATTATGAGTTCCTGGTTATGCCGTTCGGGCTAACCAATGCCCCAGCAGCCTTTATGGACATGATGAATAGGGTCTGCCGTCCGTATCTTGATCAGTTTGTCATAGTGTTCATAGATGACATCCTGATATATTCCCGATCAGTAGAGGAGCATGCGACGCACCTGCGAGAGATTCTAAGTGTGTTGCAGCGAGAGAAGCTGTATGCGAAGTTCTCGAAGTGTGAGTTCTGGCTTCGAGAAGTTCAGTTCCTAGGCCACGTCGTTAGCGGCGAGGGCGTTTCTGTAGACCCAGCCAAGATAGAGGCCATTATGAGCTGGGAGAGACCCCAGAGTGTAGCAGAGATTCGCAGTTTCCTGGGATTAGCAGGATATTATCGACGATTTATCCAGGACTTCGCTTTGATTGCTGTGCCGTTGACCCATTTGACTCGTCAGTCAGTTCCGTTTGAGTGGACCGAAGATCAGGAGTTCGTGTTTGAGGAGCTGAAGCGTCGATTGTGTCAGGCTCCAGTGTTAGCCCTACCTGAAGGCACCAGTGATTTTGTCGTATATACTGATGCTTCGGGGACGGGGTTGGGATGTGTATTAATGCAGAAGGGCCGAGTGATTGCGTATGCTTCTCGTCAGTTGAAGGATTATGAGAAGAATTATTCGACTCATGATTTAGAGTTGACGGCTATCGTGTTTGCGCTGAAAATTTGGCGCCATTATCTGTACGGAGTCCCGTTTACCTTGTTTACTGATCATAAGAGTCTCCAGTATTTATTCAGTCAGCGTGAGCTGAATATGCGCCAGAGACGGGGACTAGAGTTGATCAAGGATTACGATTGCGACATTCAGTACCACCCGGGTAAGGCGAATGTGGTGGCGGACGCGCTCAGTCGAAAGGGGCGCGAATCTTCGAGCCGAGCCCGTAATTACAGGGTCGAGGTGACATCTACCCTGATAGAGAGGCTTCGAGAGGCGCAGGCCATTGGGATGCGTGCAGAGAACCACCGGAGGGAGCACATTTTGGGTCAGTCACAGGAGTTCGAGACTGACTCTCGAGGGTTGTATGTGAGACAGGGTCGAGTTTGGGTTCCTAGGGCCGGTGATGCACGACAGTTGATCTTAGAGGATTCTCATAAGTCTCGCCTTGCTATTCATCCTGGTAGTACGAAGATGTATCAGTATCTCCGTACGTTATATTGGTGGCCCGGCATGAAACGGGATATAGCTGAGTTCGTCGAGCGTTGTCTGACTTGCCTGCAGGTGAAGGCCGACCACCAGAAGCCCCATGGCCGCTTACAGCCGTTAGAGATTCCTCAGTGGAGTTGGGAGCATATCACGATGGACTTCGTTACGAAGTTACCGCGGACTCCACGTGGATATGATGCGATATGGGTAATAGTAGACCGGCTTACGAAGACAGCGCATTTTCTGCCGATCCGGGAGACTTATACGTTGGAGCAGCTCGCCCGAGTTTATTTGTATGAGATTGTCTCCCGACATGGAGTTCCAGCCTCGATAGTTTCCGATAGAGATGCTCGATTCACGTCCACCTTCTGGCAAAGCTTACAGCGAGCGTTGGGTACTCGAGTGCAGATGAGTACTGCTTATCATCCCCAGTCGGACGGCCAGTCCGAGCGTACGATCCAGACGATGGAGGATATGTTACGAGCTTGTGTGGTGGATTTTAGTGGTAGCTGGGATTCACATTTGCCGTTAGTTGAATTTGCTTATAATAACAGCTACCACTCCAGCATTAAGATGCCTCCGTTCGAAGCGTTATATGGTCGTAAATGTCGTACTCCTGTGTGTTGGACCGAGGTGGGAGAGAAAGAGATTACAGGTCCCGAGATCATTCAGCAGACTAGTGAGAAGATAGCAGTGGTCAGAGAGAGATTACAGGTAGCTCAGAGTCGACAGAAGTGTTATGCTGATAAAAGGACCAAGGAGTTAGAGTTTGATGTGGGTGAGTGGGTACTACTGAAGGTATCCCCGTGGAAAGGCGTGATTCGATTCCGGAAACGAGGTAAGCTCAGTCCGAGATTCATTGGGCCATTCCGTATAGTTGAGCGAGTGGGCACGCAGGCCTACCGATTAGAGTTGCCTCCAGAGTTGCGTGGGGTACATTCTACCTTCCATGTTAGCTACCTGCGACGATGTTTGGCCCCACATGAGGAAACGGTTCCCATGGCGGAGATCGAGGTAGACGAGCAGCTGAGATACGTTGAGCATCCCGAGACTATTCTAGACCGCAAGATAAAGAAGTTGCGGAAGAAAGAAATCCCGCTGGTATTAGGGCAATGGCGGTATCATCTCCGTTGGATTCATCAAAAATCATAATGCATCAGATTCGTCTTCCATAAACATCGGATAAACACGATTAATCTTTCAAAAATTTTCATAAAGAAAATGCATAAAAAAACAACTATACCTTTAAACGATATCGTTCCATCATCATCATTGCGAAATCATCATCATCATCATTAAAATGGCACCATGAACCGACTGCTATGCATGGGGCGGTGGCCGCCAACTTTAGAGAGATGGATGCCAATGCGGTGGCGGCCACCGAGAGAGGGGGTGGTGGTCGCCGGCTTTAGAGAAAGGAGGAGAGAGATAAGGGTGATCGTCATTTTCATCAAACTGCACCGTGAACCGGCTGCTATGCATGGGGTGGTGGTCGCCGACTTTAGATAGAGGGGTGGCAATGGGGTGGTGGCCGCCGGGAGAGGGGTGGTGGCTAGCCGCCGGATTTAGAGAGAGGGGGAGAGAGATAAGGGTGAGGGAGAGAATGTGGGAGAGAAAAGTGGAATGTTTGTTTGTTAATTTAATGATTTAATTACCTAAACTAATTCCTTCTATTTTAAATTTTTCTAAAATATATTTTAATTATAATTAAATATAAATTACAAGTTTAGCATTCCTAAAACGCCCTTAATGCATTTTTGGTTCCCATTTGGTTCCCGATGCATATGGTGCCCCATAGAACCTCAATCTATATATATATATATATATATATATATATATATATAATTTTGAACTTTAATTTATTTATTTTCATTTATCCGGATCAATCAATGTAATATCAATATAGTATCTCATAAAAATTAGCATGATTTTTTTGTATGTTATTCTTATCTCTCATATTCAATTTAAAAGATAAAATCAATTCATGACTTTGGTCTTTGTACATGAGAAACTCCTAAAAACAAGCATGATTTCTTGGTCTATTTATTTTGGACAAATGACCGAAAATGTAACAAGTTTTGACATTTTTATCATTAATAGTAACAATATTTATTTTTATCATTTATGGTAACAACTTTTTATTTTTCTATCAATAATAGTAACTACCTAACTGGTGACTTGCAAACTTGTTTAGCAAACTTGTTTAGCAGGTCACCAACAACATTTTCAGTTATAAAAAATAGTAACAATTTTCATATTTTTATCAATAACAGTAACATATCAAATTAAACCAAACTTTTTTTATTTTTAAAGTTTTTCTCAAGATTTCATAAAAACCAAAATAAACTCATTTTATGTTTCAATTTATTTAATTACATAACTCTATCTTTGGTGACTATTTTTTTAATTTCACTAAATTTATTTATTTATAATTTTTATTTTTTCATAACCTTATAAATTTTAACATATATTCTGAATATTTTTTTACCATTAGATAATATTTGATTATTTATTCACACTTATATATAATATGAACGGAAAAAAAAATACTACGAATCATTTCAATTTCACTTTTTCCAAAAGAAAAAACTATTATATATTATCTTTTTAGTTTTATCCAACAAAATAATATGAACTATTTTGGTTTTTAGTTTTTCGATCTAAATGAGTTGTAGTTTTTTATATAAAAATCTAAAACTAGAAATTTGTTGCAGTATTTTTCAAGCAGAAAACTATAAACCACAATTATTCATAGTTTTCGTGTTGTTAAAAATTGTAACACCCCGTCTTTGAGAAATATTACGTGGATTTATTTTATTGGTTGATTATATTATTAATATTGTCTTGGGCCATTGGTATGGCGATTAGTGGAATGAACACGTGTCGGGGTCGAGTATACATGTCACTCGGTTATAATTCTAGCTGATTATTAATAATTATGAGACCATAAAATTAAATGGGAATATTGATATTAATTATAAAATATTGATAACGCGGTCAGGTATCGGTGTTGAACCCGAGTTATAAACGATATGTTTATATGTATAACATGTTTAACTCTTTGTTTCCTTTTCATTCATTCCAAAAACAATTGAGAAGTGTTGTGTGTGTTTGTAAGAGAAAACATAAGGAAAAAAGCCGTAACGAATCGAATTGAGTTGTGGAATTCATCTTCATCTTGGCTTGGAGTGTTCTTTAACTTGGGAATGTAAGAAACTTCTAATTTAAATGAGTTGATTGTGTTATAAGCTGCTAAATTATGGAAATTGGTTTAACAAGTGTTTACAAGTGGTTATGTATCGTTTTATGGGTTGCAATATTTTTCATTCGGCAAAACTATAAATTTGAATTATTCATAGTTTTTCTCGCTGTTAAAAACACAAAAATAAATGAGTTGCAATTATTTTGTACGAAAAATCAAAATGATTTATAGTTTTTTGTAAAAAAAAAATCTAAAACATGATTGAGTCGTAGTTTTTCATTCGGGAAAGCTAAAAGTTGAATGATTTGTAATCAATTGAAATTTATTAAAAAGCCGAACAATTTGTAATTTTTTTATTCCAAATGAAAAATACTAAAAATGAAAAAGTATTGCGACCCATTCATTTTTTAGTTTTTCTATGAATGGAAAAACCATGACTCATTGTGGTTTATAGTTTTATGAATGAAAAATATTGAGACCTATTTTGATTTTTTGTTTTTTAAATAAAAAAAACTATGACCCATTTAGATTGGAAAAAACTAAAAAAATGAAACGATTTGTATTATTTTGTTCGGGAAAACTAAGAAAAGGATGGTTCGTAGTTTTTTAGTTGGATAAAGTAAAAATTGAAATGATTCATATTATTTTTTCATTCATATTATATGTAAATGTGAATAAATAATCGAATATTATCTATCCGTAAATATTCGGAATACAAATTTGGTTTATTTTGGTGTTTATGAAATATTAGAAAACTTAATAAAATAAAATAAAAATTATGTTATAATTTGATATGTTATTATCATTGATAAAAATCTGAAAAGATGTTACTATTTTTTATAACTGAAAAGTTGGTCCTGCTAAATAGGTTTGCAGGTCACCAATTACTATTATTGATAGAAAAATAAAAATTTGTTACTATAAACCATAAAAAATAAATAATATTACTATTAATGATTAAAATGTCAAAACTTGTTACTATTTTTGGTCATTTGCCCATTTATTTTTCATATTCAATTTGAAACTACAAAAACTGATGAAATCAAGCCATGCATGAGAGTTGTCATCATTCTTTATATCAGAAGTCAACTTGAGAATCAAACAATGTGCTTTAAGAAGATCAAACGTTATCATTAATCGTCCAAAGATCAAAAGATTTCTTAATGCCGATAATCGTTCATGAGTGATGCATTGACGATGAATGATTCAACGGTGAACCAGAGATGAAGAAGGATGCATCAACGGTGTAGGAATGACCGACAATGATTCCGACCACACGAACTGGAGATAAAGAGTGATGCATTGACGATGAATGATTCATTGACAACGATACCAGCACACAAATGATGAACATAAAAGATAAAAAAAAGATGAATCCCAGATCAAGATGAACAAATGATGAAGATGAATCCGAGATGAAGATGAACGAACGATGAAGATGCACACGAATATCGAAGATGAATCTGAGATGCATCGTGTTTGAACCAACGAATCACGTTGAACCGATGATGCATCTGATTGAAGAAAATGATGGTTCATATTGATTCATATGAAATAGTTTAATTTTAGATGAATAATTTTTGTTTAACTTTTTTCATTTGAATTTGTTTAAATTTGGAAATGTATTATTAACATTTAATAGTTAATTATTGGATGAATTATTCAATAAAATATATAATTAAATTTGAGTTGACTAAACATATTATTTTTCCCAAAATACCCCTATGCATATCAAATACTTGCATCGCGTGATGCACCAATGATCATTTAATCTAAGGGTTGTGGTTGGTTCTTTTTTGGTTCTCGATACATATGGTTTCCCATAGAACCTGACCCTATATATATATATATATATATATATATATATATATATATATATATGTGTGTGTGTGTGTGTGTGTGTGTGTATATATATATATATATATATACACACACACACACACACACATATATATATATATATATATATATATATGTATATGTATATGTATAGGGGTGGGTTCAATGGAGAACCTAAATGCTTCGAAGAACCTTGGAGAACCACAATGCATCGCAAGAAAATCGTAATGCATCACACGGGAAGTCGATGCATCACGCGGGAATTTGATGCATCACCTGAAAATAATGATGCATCACGCGAGATTTTGATGCATTTGTGGTGGTGCATGGAGGTTCTTTAATGTTCTTCGATGCATGAAGGTTCCATTGAACCCACACACACACACACACACACACACACACACACACACACACATATATATATATATACACATAGGGGGTTTAATGGAAACCAACATGCAACGGAAAATTTTGGAAAACCTCTATGCACACCACAATGCATCACAATTCCCGCGTGATGTATCAAATTCCCGTGTGATGTATCAAATTCCCGCGTGATGCATCGACTTTCTGCATGATGCATCACCTGATCCAATGACTATAAAGTGGTTCCCGGGTTTTCCGATGGGATGTTGCTATACGCACACCCCCTAATATTCTAATTATACCAAGTGCACACTCTCGTCCCACTTAATTACTTGATTATTGGTATGAGTCTCACATACGTCACATCAATATATTATTTTGTTTATTTTTAGGAAATGTGGGAACCGCATATACTAATCACACACCCCTCTATAATCACATCGTCTTTATTTAATTTTTTGTTCTTTTGTGATATTGGACCCATAAATGCTTATGACATTGTCCCCTTATTGTCACATCATCTTTAGTTTTTTTTTTGTTTTTTTATGTTGTGGGTCCCACATGCTAATGGCATACCCCCTCCTTTTTTTCAAATCAATTTTTTGAGATAATTACAAAAATGGTCCCTGTAGTTTGTATCAAACATAAATTTGGTCCCTGAACTTCCAATTAGAAACAATATTATTAAAGTAAATTATAAAAATGGTCTCTATGGTTTGTTCAAAATTATGGATTTGGTTTCTGGTCTTTAAAAATTACAAAAATGATCCCTAAAAACACCATTTACTTGCAAAAAAGATCCATCTTTCTCTTAAAATTTTTCAAATGACGGTTTTGTCATTTTCTGAATAACAATTTTAGACCATCAACTATGTAATTTACTTTCAGTTTTAAATATTAAATGTTAATTTAAAAAGTTAATTGTTATTATTATTTATACATTTTTTTATATTTTATTATTTATTTTATTGTCTAATCATATAACTTATATTGTCACACAAATATAATATGTCACTTTTACAAATGGTTGATGTAACTTCAACCAATATGACTTTTTGTATTGGTTACGCTACGCCATAATGCCTAGGTAAATAACAACAAAATACGTTTGGGCGTTGAACCAACTAAAATCAATTATGAATCCAGATGTTCAACAAAAAGTGATTGTTACAGACAGAGAGTTGGCATTCATGAAAGCATGCACAATCATTTTTTCGCAAGCCAACAAATTGCTATGCAGATGGCATATCTCCCAATATATTTTGAAGAATTGCCGAAGATGTTTTAATCTCAAGGTTTGAATTTATTTCAACACAAGTGGGATAAATTGGTTGAATCTTCAACAGAAGACATTTATGTAAATAATTACATCGGTCTACAACGGTATCTACACGATGCTAAAGGTACAATTATAAATAATATATTTTTTCTTATGAACTTTAAACTATATTTTTTAACTTATTTGATTATGATATATTTTTTTATTTGATTTTTAATAGCTTCAGCACATGTGCTTGCATATGTGAATGATACTTGGCTAAACTCATATAAGGAAACGTTTGTGTCAGCTTGGTGTGACAAGTCTCTCACTTTCGGTAAAAACACGATGAACAAAGTGGAGAGCCAACATGCCAGTCTAAAAAGTTTATTAGATTCATCACGAAATAAGTTAGATGCAATAGTAGATAAAATAGAAGAAATTATAAAATTACAACACTCAGCAGTTCTAGAAAAATTAGAAAATATTGGAATAAAAGTGCCGCATAAATTCACGTCTTTTTAGGATTTTAAATGGAAGAGTGTCAAAATATGTTTTAGAAAAAGTTTGGTCTGAACTACAACGACTTAACAACATAAAAATATGACGCTTGAAAATTGTAACATCCGGAATCTAGCAGCAGGTACGTGTAATTTATTTATTGGCTTTAAGAGTCGCCTCAGTGAGTTGGTAAATTTTGATTGATAAATTGCACGTGAGTCAGTAAAGTAGATTGCTATTACGTGTAATTTTAATCGGTTGAGATAATAACCGGTCTAGTAGTAATTGAGAATTTGGGGTTGTTTTAATGAGTTAATTGACATTCTAAGCCCAAGTCGTTAATTTGAGATTAATCGGGTTAACGGGTGTCTACCCAGTGATTAATGAGTATCGAACCCGTTTTAATTGGGTATCGGACCCAAAACGTATATATAGTACGTCTATGGCTCCTTTCCTTCACTTCACCAAAAGCTCAAGTCATATGTGTGTGTGTGTGTGTCCTCAGCTGGAGTTAAAGAGGAAGCCAAAGGGAGGAATTCAGCAACCAAAACTGAGAAATTATCATCATCATCACCTCTTTAAGCTATAGCTCGAATTCAAGAAGAAAGGAACGCGTCGAGGTTAGTAATTCGCGTTCAATTCAGTTAAAGCGATATACTAAGTAGTTATTGTGTATTGGGGTTGGATTATAACCCCTGAAATATGTAAAATCGGGATTAAAAGTGATTCCCGTGGTTGTAGAAAAACAGAGCATAACCTGCTCTGTTCGTCGCCGCATCGCGGCCGTGCTCATCTGGTCGCGCCCGCGATCAGGATGAGGCGGCTAAGGGTGATCGCTGGCGGTGGGATCGCGCCCGCGCTCCAAGACCGCGGCCGAGACCGCGATCGTGGCCGCGCTCCTGGCCGCGCTCGTGGGTCTGAGTCCGATAACTGATGTCGAGTCCGTAAATTAGTAGTATAGTCGTTATGAGTTCCGTAGCTAGTCGTTACAGTGTAGTTGTGTTTATTGTTGCCAGGATTTTGTAGCTAAGCCTGGGACTTGTAGATACTGTCGTTGATAGCAGGACTGTAGTCGTGCTTCAGGTGAGTTACTTACTTGTTGTTTATTATCCGGGTCCGATGTGGATCCTTTTATACGTTGACATTTGTTAGCACAGAGCAGAGTTCGTGGATCACGCGTATAGTCGTTGATACGCAGAGTAGAGAGGCCTGTTGGGTCATTCCCAACTCAGTGGACCTGACAACCCACTACTTTGTGGAGTGGGCTATGCAGGCTGTGCCGGGTCGCTCCCGATGAGGCGTCGGGCCGTTGATGCCGGCCGCATGTAGAGTTGTTTACCAGTTGTTACGTTGTGCTAACTATTTTATAAACTGTTTTAAAGTTGTTTATAGTAACTCACCAGCTTTCCGCTGACTGTTGTTTTAACCGTGGATCTCAGGTACGAGGACTGAGGCTAGGGATACAGCGGGCAGTAGCCGAAACCCGCCGCGTGGACAGTAGTTAGTGACTACTTTCGTAAGTAGTCTTGATGTTTTGTGGTTTGGCTTATTAGCCAGTGACTCATGGATGACTGTAACCTTTACTTATGTCGTGGTTGCCGGACTTTGTTGACCGGGGTCGGTTCCCGTCCTGTGTTACTTATGTCCGATGTTGATTTTTGGTAGTAATTAGCTGTTTAACCCTTGATGACATTGCTTATGATTTGATGACGTGGACTGTGAGTCCTATGTGGCATTAGTCGAAAAAGTAGGGTGTTACAAAAATTATGGGTGTAAACTTCGTACCAGTTATGAGTTACCATGTGCACACGAACTTGATTCTTGTTTAAAGGAATATTTGTTCAATTTGCTACAAACGGTTGATGCATTTTGGACGAAGGGGATAATTTTTTCAACCACCAAATCTTTGGTGAACCTTTTGTCCAAAAAATTACTTGTGGTCATCGAAACAAGGGAAACAAGTTATGTCGCGTCAATTTGACTTGAACGAACCGCCAAGACATAGTGAATACGTGTATCGCGATCCACAACCCCAACACGAGCCACCAGACATAGTGAATATGTGTATTGCGAAACCCCAACACGAGCCACCAAAACATAGTGAAAATGTGTATCACGGTCCACATACAACACAGTCCTACAGCTTCTATAGGCCAGTTGCTTTTGACTTAAATGATCGAATATCATCTGCTTTGGATCACTTACCAGCTTACCATGACTACGTTATCAAGAATCGTCGTCAATGGTGAACGACTACTTTAGACAATATCCGTTTATGCAAAACTTAATAAATTATCAACCAATACATGTATTAAATAATTATTTTTATGTTTATTTGTGTTTTTCATTATCTATCGGGTTCACTTTGTTTATATGATATACGTTAGCTAGGAACCGGCAAGTTCATGGCAATATGGATACGCTTATCACGATCTTACACAACAAGATGAGTATTATTCTCACCCACCAACAATCCAGGTATATTGTATGATATTGATTATTATGTATCCGGTTTATTGGATGATTAATATTAAGGATTTTTATCTTCAACTTATATAGGAACCAATACGATACAATCATCCATTCATGAATGAAATTCCATCATTTTTTATAAACCATATGTCATCGGCATAGAAGATGTTAAAGGTGATGGAAATTGAGGTTTTCGATCAATATCTGTTGCTATAGGTTGACATCAAAACGAATGGCCAACAGTTCGTGGTGAATGATTGGAGGAGTTACGTAAAAATAAGACATTAAAAAACAATCATCGCTTACGAAAGAATAAATGAATTTTTAAATTGGAAAAGTTCTGGATTTGCACCAAGTCATCATTGGTTGTTTATGTCTGATTCTGCAATTTTAATCGCTAATAAGTGTGAGTGAACTCTTTATATTTTAACAAATGAAGGCAGCATGACGTATTTTCCTCTTTGGTCAACCCGACGTTCTGAAAATGAATCCATCACAATCGCACATGTACATGAAAATCATTTTATAAAAGTTGATATGCATGAATGTTATCCAATGCCGACTGTTTGTAGGTATAACTGGTGTTCCATAAAAAGAAAAAATAAAAAGTGGATGTGAAGATTTGTATAAAGATCGGTTACTTGCCTATAATCAAACCCATAATACTGAATGTAATGTGCATGTACCGTTGGAGTGCTAATTTGTACAAATTTATTTTTATCAAGGGGTATTATGTAATTTATAAAATCATTAAATTATATTTTTGGTTATAATTCTTCAAATGATACAAAGAAAAAAAATTTTTTTTTTTTTAAATTTCGAATGAACATAGTACATAAATTTAAAATAATTAAATAGTAATATAAAATAAAGTACAATACCATTTGTGTAATTACTTTACATAATTCGTTAATGGTCATTGATTAATAATGATTAAATGATTAATGTTAATAAATTAAATAATATAATCATTTAATAGTTATTTAATGATTAATAGTCAAATCAACTAATAATTATATAATGATTAAAGTAATTAAAAGGGTAATTAGAGGGGATGTGTGTATAGAATGACCATTTCGATGCATAAAGGCTTTCCATTGAACATATATATATATATATATATATATATATATATATATATATATATAGAGAGAGAGAGAGGTGGATTTAATAGAAAAACCTATATGCATCAGAAAACCAGGGAACCACTTTATAGCCATTGGATCAGGTGATGTATCACTCAGAAAGTCGTTGCATTATGCGGGAATTTGATGCATCACGCGGGAATTGTGATGCATTTGTGGTGGTGATGGAGTTTTTCCAAGGTTTTCTGATGTATGTTGGTTTTCCATTGAACTCTCTCTCTCTCTCTCTATCTATCTATATATATATATATATATATGTATATATATATATATATATATATATATATATATATATATATATATATATATATATATATATATATATATATATATATATATATAATGTTGAATAAAAACAAAAACGATAACGTGTTATTTTTCATGATTTATCAGTAGATATTGATTTCGACCGACAATTTAAGTGTTATCTTTTCAAGGTTTTTTTTATTGAAACTAGGGTTTGTGTATTCCAGTATATGACTTTTTGTTTATGCATTCTTGTATTCCGATGATGTATGTGTTTTGTCAGGTTTCTTCAAACGGATTGCGAGTAGGATCGTAGATCATAGATCGGTCGATCCTACGATCCTACCAAGGTATTACGAGCAGGACCTGTCTAGTATCGTTTTTAGCAATATCGGACGTGAGATCGATCGTAGATTCGTAATTCTACCTTTTACTCCGTTCGGACCCTTTTAACAGATTTTTCCATAAGATCGTTTACCAATTCAATCCAATCTTTTACCTAAATACAACTATTTTATAGATTAGGATAGTGAGACAAATTGTAAGATGTATGATTAGTTGGCTTATTTTGGATAACCATAAACATTCAAAACATGAACATATGTTGATCTTTAAATTAATGTATAAATATTTTTGAAATGTTATATAATTAATTTAGAATATTAGGAAAACAAATTTAAAAGTAGTGATTTTATGGTAGGATCTTACTGTAACACCTGAAAATTCACGAAAGTGATTTAACTAATTATCGGACATGTAATAAAGTATTTTAAATATAATGACTATTATATATATGTGAATTAATCATATTGGATATCCAATTATTAATCCTCGCAGAAAATCAAGTCACTTAACTATAATATCAAAATTAGCATTTTCGGGTAGCTGATAACGGACCCGACGTAACTTGTCGAGCAAGTTACGAAAGAGCGAGATATGGCCATCCACCCCATTTTGTCCCCTCTTTACATGTTAGAACCTTTGGATCAAGATTCATAATTAAGAAAAAGGAAGACCATTGGTCTTGAGGGTGTGACTTGACGATTTAAAAATCACAAACTTGCTCACTACTCAACTTAACCACTTTATAAGATCTACATATTTTCCCTTTCCCCTCTCTTTCTCTTTCTCTATACTCTTTAGGAAAAGCCTTGTGTGTGTGTGAAGAAACAAGGAAATTAAGGGGCGATCAACTTCTACAAATTCTTGCTTGCTAGCCATCGATGTAGAACTCGTTTTAGTGTATATTTCTACATTTACATATGTGCTATATGCTATCAAAGCTTCTGGAAATCCTTCTTTATTCTTTAAACTCAATTAATGGAGGTTTGAAGCTCAAAGATGGTGTTTTCAAATATTAACGTTGGATCTTTAAACAAATTAATGGAAAACATTTCTAAGCTATTTTATAATCTTTTCAGAAAGCTTCAAACCCAATGATTATGTTTTAAGCTTGTTATGGAGTTTTCAAAGTTTACTAAAAAATGGTGAACCTCATAGAATGTGATGGATCTTTGAAATAACTACTGAAAAGTGTTAATATGTTGATTTCTATTTTGTCTGTAAAGTTTTAGCTCCATTGATGGTGTGTGTGATTTTATATGAATTTTTGAGTAAATATGAGTGATTTTGGAAAAATGGTAAATATGATGATTTATGAGATGTTGATGATTTTGATAGTTAAAAATTGTTAGACACATGTTAGTAATGCCTATTAAATGTTTCTAAATGATTAAAATGAAATATTATGTGTTTTTGGAATTTCTGTTGAAAAACTCGTAAGTTGGAAGTTTCTGTTTGGTCACGTCGCGTCCATGAGGTGTTGGCACCAAAACCTTTCGGTCGTCGCTCGACGTGCCGCGTCAATTCCTCGACGCATCGTAAATGAGGAAGACGGGTTCTACACTGTATAAATGATGCGCCGCGTCAAATCCTCGACGCGCCGCGTTAGCACAGCGATGCACCATGTGATTTCGGCAGTTTACATGTTGAATTGATTTAAGTTATGTGATTTGAGAACTACCTTGTATATATAAAGGTTATGCATTTATAATAGGGAGAATTTCATATATGTCCCTATAAAATTGCATAATATCATATATACCCGAGTCAAAAAAAGAATTTCATATATATCCTTCTAAAACTTCATAATATCATATTTACCCAATTTAAAACTTTAATATCATATATACCCTTTAAAACTTTTAAATATATCAAATATATCCAAATTATTTATTTATTCTTTTTTATTACTTTAAACTCATATTAAATATTCATTAATAAAGAAATGACCAACCTATCCTTTTTATTTCTTAAACTTCATAATATCGTATTTACCCAATTAATAAAGAAATGACCAATATACCCTTTTTATTTCTTGTGAATGAACAACCAGATAAACATATAAACATGAATGATAATTATACATGTCTTGATATTGTTTCTCATGATCACCAACCTCAAAAACACAGTTAAACAAAACCTAAACAAAACCTAAACAAAACCTCAAAAACAGAATTAAACTAACATTCGCTTCAAAGTTATCAAAGTCAACAATTTAACATTTTGTGCTTCAAAGTCAACAATCTTAACATTCTTTGCTGCTTCACATCATTATCATCATTAAATAAATTCCTTTTACATTTACCAAGTTTTTTATTATTGTGTACTGCGCGCGCTCTCTCTCTCGTGTTGTCAACAATTTAACATTCTTTCCTGTTTCACATCGCCATTGCCGACAATGTCGAACTATTAAACCTCAAAAATTAAACCCAGATTCTATTGATTAACAATTAAACCTCAAAAACAATTAAACCTCTAACACCTCAAAAACAATTAAACCTCAAAAACACATTCTGTCATGATCAATCACTCAAAAAGTTCTAAAGAGCCAACTGTGAGAAAAATCGAGTAACAGAGAAGAAAACTCAGAATCACATTGGACACATTGATTAGAAATCGAGTAAGAGAACACAGCCAATCACATTCGACACACAAAAACTCAAAATCACATTCGACACAAAACTCAAAATCTGTTACATTGATCAGAAACCCGAGACACATAACAGAGCCAATCGATGAAGGGAGATGTTTATGAATGATCGTGTGCTGCTGATCAATGAGTGTTGCTGATCGATGAAGGGAGAAGTTTCATCTTCCGTGTGTCGATGAAAGTGTTTGGAAAAGAAGGGAGCGTTCCAGAATGTTACTGATACGCAAAAGGTGTTTGGAAAACAAGGGGTATAAATGTCATTAGCAAAAAAAATAACTTTCAGGGTTTAAACTTTTTTAAAATTAATAGAATTCTTAATTAAAAAGAATAAATAAATAATTTGGATATATTTGATATATTTAAAGGTTTTAAAGGGTATATATGATATAAAAATTTTAAATTGGGTAAATATATTATGAAGTTTTAGGAGGATATATATGAAATTCTTTTTTTGACTCGGGTATATATGATATTATGCAGTTTTATAGGGACATATATGAAATTCTCCCTAAATAATAATGATGGGTCATCTAAATGAATAATTAAATGGACATAAGAGAAACGATCGTGTAGCATATGATAGTATGTATTAAATTCTGTCGGAAATGGACATGACAAAAGATGATTATTCAGGATAAGCTGACAAATAGTGAATGTATATAATATTAGGTCGTGTGTGGACGACCCGTAGTCCAGGTGCGAGTTCGAGACTTAAGCATGACACTTACGTTGTGTTTCCTAAGAAAGTAACAAAAGAAGGGAAAGGGAGAAGAAGGAAGGGGATAGAATGGAAAGACTTAATATCATTTCCATTCGTTTCTTTCCAGCTTTGGGAGGAAGAGACTGAAGCCAAAATTCTGATAATTTCCATCATTTTCCTTCTTAAAAAATTTAAAGAACAGAACACACAAATGATTTCCTTCAAATTCCATTCTTTTCTTTCATTAAGTTAGGTTGTGGAACACCACGTTAAGATATGTGAGAGCACCGGTATCTGTGAGTAAATCCCCCATACTCCATAATGTGTATATTTGATGCTTATGTGCTATTATATGCGCGTTTGATATTCTATGAAATGTGGATTCAGAGTTAATATGTACATGATACATGACATGCATATATATATAATTATACATACAAGGATGGATAAGGGAACGGTGTTTGGCGGTAGGAGTTCGCAAGCACGACCATTCGAAAATCCAGTTTGACTATGTGAAAGACTGTAAGTGTCGGATCGGTCATGTGATCTCACTTGACTTCCATGGATAGGATGCAAAACTCACAATTCTCGCTTGACTTCGTGAAAGACTGGAGCGTGAGATTCTCTATGTGTTAGGCCCACTTGACTTCGTGAAATACCGGAGCGTGGATTACCACTTGACTTTGTGAAAGAACGGAGCATGGATTACCACTTGATTCGGTGAAAGACCGGAGCATGGATTTAAAATGATAAATATCTATAAATATTTAAAAAGTAACCATTGTTCATGTATATTTAAGATGATAAATAAATGATATCTATAACAACTAATTGTATGTTTCTTGTACTTTTGAGAAGAATTATTATTTATATGGTTCATTTTAATTTTATATAAATTTTATCTAACGAATTATTAATTAATTTACGTAATATGTGAGTTGATAAACTAGTATTAGTAATCTATCTATTCTATTATATGAGTAACTAAATGACACATGACGCTTGAATAGAATGTCACTTGGCTTAACAAGGATATGTCATGTGTACTTTACTATTTTTAAAATTAATGAATTAATAAATCTATATCTATATCCCATTAAAATCTCAACAAACAACTTTTAATAATAATAATAAATTTCAAGTTATTAATGAACATATTAGTTTTTTAATTTTAAGTTTATATAGTTTTAAGAAAAAGATATTTATCAAAATTACCGTGTAATACACGGGTTAATAAACTAGTATACTAATATAAGAGTGGTCATTTCCTCCCCACACCACATCAATGTCACGTAAGATCTATATCTATTTTTCTCTGTTTTCTCACTTCATCCAAAACACCTCAAAATCAAGAAGATACATCTTTAAAAGAAAACCCAACATAACCCATTTTTCTTCATTTTTTTTACTTTCCAGTGCGGTGAATGCTCCCCTAAAAAAGGGAATTCAGTGTCGGGGTGTGGTGGGGAGGTGTGAGAGGTGTTTAGTTCTAGGGCCACATGTCACATGCGCACCATACTCTCTTCCCGCTCGCATTCCCACCCCTCTAATATAACTTGGACGTCAAGAAATTATAATAATGGACACCAAATATTTTACAAGAAAGTTTAAATTCATATTAGTTTTATTTATTTATAGTAAGATTTAGATGATATTTGTTATAAACATACAATGATGTGTGTTGAAAATCTACATATATTTGGTTGATAATGTAATTGTATCATTAATCGTATCTATGTTAACGCAAGTGCGTCTTTATTTAATTTCATTTGGTTAAATTTAATATTTAATTTCATATTATGTTGTTAAACAATATGTTCTGGATATCATTTAAAGTATCATTAGTTTTACTTTCGATACCATTTTTGGGTTCGGATTCATGTATATAAATGGGAAACGAGACAAACACTAACGAGTAACGAGGTTTTATCAGTACTCAATGAGGACCGGGACTTGATGGGGCCGGGGATGGTTTAAGGTTTTGGGGCGGGGACCAATCCTCGTCTAGAACCCGCTACATTGTCATTTGTCGTATCATTTAAGTTGGACCCCATGACCTTTAGATCCAAGATTCGTTGCTTTGGGTAATCACTAAGGTACCAGATTTGCATAATTTGTAATCTCTCGGTAATAAATCCGCCTGAATTTAAGTTGATATGCCGATAACTTAATCCTTCAGTAAGTTATTCAACCAATAACATTTTCCTCGGTAATGTTATTCAGCGAACAACCTTTTACTTACAGATGAATACCTTTAGTAATTTGACTCTATGAGACACTTACGACTTAGTCAATGACATTGTATTGTAGTACGACGTACAAAACGAAAAGTAATGACATGGAGAACATAACATCACACTATATGTTTAAAGATAGGGTAGTGATTTGTACATAAAAACATTTTGTCATTCACAATGATTTCATATAACGTGATTATTTTATCATTACCATTAAGATAAATTGTAATGATGATAAACATTTCAGTAACAACGAAACAATTGTTTTATATAAAGTTATTGTATAATTGATTACTACATTGTTAGGTCATGGGTCACAAATTTATTAAAAGAAGCCTTAAAACCCCACATGAAATTAGAATTTGATTATACTAATCAAATGAAATGTACTTGTCATTCTCATGCACGTGCAATTCTTCATTAACTTTGATGGGGTCATGGCAGTTCATCATGAACATTACCAATTATGTTTATATAATCGTTTTCATACATTATGTTACGGATGAACATTTAAAAACGGTCCAGACCGATCTTAAAGAGTAGGACCAAACTGGTACGGATTAAGACCGGTCGGATTAGGACTGATCCGAAAAAAGATTTATCTGACAAGAACTGATCCGAAAAAAGACTGGTCCGACAAAGACCGGTCGACTTCAGATTTGTTTTTAAGTTGTGTTATATTAACTTTAAGCATTTTATTTCAGTATATTGTAATTATATTTATAATATTTATTAATGTATGATAATTTATTTTATATTAATTGTAATCATTTAGTTTTTGTATAAACACATATACACATGTAAGATATACAATTACAAACATACACATTTTGCATTCTATAGAGACGACACTTATAAATTTTCAAATTTCTAACGATTTCCAATAAATTATAAAATAAATCATGTATTCGATTTTCCTACATTTATAAGTTTTGTGCAAAAAACCTTCAAAATTTGACCATTTTTGTGATTAGAACCCCCAACCATTTTTCATTGCACAAGCGGCAAAATCTAACGGAATTTGGATATTGCCGGTTGTAACCGGTTGTTTTATACTAATTGTAATCATTTTATTTCTATAAAATGTAATAATATTATAAGTTTTAATAATATATAAATACGAATTTTATTATATTGATTGAAAAAAGTTAATAAAAAAAAAGCATGTCTTAGAAAACAATTTTAAAAAATCAAGTTGAAATAAAAATAATCCGAAAAATTAAACTGAAAAACCCAAGCCGAAAAAATCTGAATCAGAAAACCCAAGCCAGAAAATTAGAACCAAAAAAGATTAGTCCAGACTGATTCTAATCTAAAAAAAGACTGGACTGACAAAAGACCGCCCTGGTCTAACAAGAACCGGTTCGAAAAAAGACTGGTCTAAATAGGACTGGTCCGGAAAAAGAATGGTTTGTCTGAAGATTGGTTTTGTAGATCGAGTGTCCTCAATATCAAAAAACCATACTAAGAATAAAACGAAAATTAGGTTAACTAATAACTAATACTAAGAATCGAACTCTAATTACAGATTTAAAAAATATGAATGGCTTTCAATGGAATCACAAAGAACTTTAAATGCAAAGAAAAAACTTTACTGATTATCATAACTTATGGAAACAAGCAAAATATAGAAACACGAAGAAAGGACACCCACAACTTAGGGTTTAAGATTCTGATGAATATGGTGCAAGCACTTTCAAAGTCTACCATATAATTAAGTAATCATGAAATCACTAATTAACATTATAACTGAATCATATAGAGGCATCCAACTAGTTCACTTTATCAAAATTGTATTTTGGACACTAAGTACGTCACGTACACAAAGATAGCTTGACTATAATCTATCTTAATAAAGTGTTGGAAAAAAGTGTAAGTTTCTCAAAGGAAAAGTGTATTTTTCATGTTTTTGGACCAAATATAATTATATATATTTGTGAGATATATAATTAATATTTTGTGGGTTTGTATTCTCCTTGAGGAGAGGATTCCAACGATATAGAAAACGTTCAAAACGGAGCTAAGATGAATGAGATATCGATGCTCAAAGATTGGTGTTTGGAATGAATGAAACACCTTCTAGTGGGTGAACTTGTGTCCCACATAGGAAGGAAGATGGAAAACATAGTGGGTTTATAACGAGGAAGTGTTTAAAGTCATGACAAGATTTTTTATGGTTTTACTCCAATGCGGACACGAATGCAGCTCCGAAAAATCAAGGTTCATGCGAGGCAACATTTTTATTCCAGCTCAGTCAGGCTTTTGCTCGCTGAGAGCTGGACAGGTTTCGTGAAACCTGTTCTTGTGCTGGTTGCCCAAACCTGGTAAGGCTCGAAGCTAGGTTTCGTGTAACATGCTCATCAGGTTTCGTGAGGCACAACAGGTTTGAAGATCAGCGAACAGGCTTTGGAAATCAAGTTTGGTAAACCTGGTCAGCAGGTTTCATTCGGCCAAACCTTACGATTTGGTTTTCAACACATAATTACTCATATTAATTAACAATAAATCTTGTAATAATGGAGTATTACAAAATAATTTTTGTAATTAAAAGATGATTAATTTTGTTGTTTCAATTCCAATTTTCTATAAAAGAGTAGGAGATACAACACACCAAAGACACTTGAAAGACTTGGAAACACTTTGCATTCTACGAAATATTTTGCACTATAACAGCAAGACGTTGCTGCTTCCAAGAACGAAGAACAATTCGAATTCACGTGAATTTTCAGGCAAGTTGGTTACCTCTGGCAGTACACATTCTTTGGCTGTTGTACCCTGGGAAACAGAATTCGAATCTGTTTTAAAGGAATCGTGTCAAACATGAGACTCAGCCTTATTTTTTCCGTATTGTAATTTACTTTTCCAGTATTGTTATTTCCCTTACTTGTAACTTTAATTATGTATTCTATTTATTTCCGTGTATTGTAATTTAATTTCAGAATTGTAATTCGTAATACATTTCTTATATTTTATAATTGGTATCGGGCACACTATTCCTACAGTGGCGTCAACTATTGAATCAATTAACCACTAGAAACAAAATGTCATTTAGTGACACAAAAAAGTATCATTAAAAGTCAAAAAAGTGTCAATATAGGTGTTCAAATCTTTTACCTACACAACAAAAAGAATGAGTAAAAGTGGAGTGTGTATAAATATATAGTGACTGAAAATGTATGTAGGTATAGACCTCAAATATTTTTGTGACGAAATTTTTGTGTCACTATTTAATAAAAGTGTGGGTAAAAGATTGTTCAATACTTACTCTTTTTCATAAGTGACACTAAAAGTATGATATAGTGACACTTTTTTATGTCATTAAATGACATTTTTCTTGTAGTCAACCCTGAGTACGAAGTACGTGTATTTGCACTAACGGTCCTAAATGTCATGGGGGATTGTGTTGTCACAATTGGAAAAACCACAATACTATGTTATCTTACAGTAAACCAACTAATTTATTATTACACAACAATGAATACTTAACCAAATGATTATAATTATAAAATAGTTCATATTAGCGAATAAAAACTTGTCTAGTATTTATACAGATTAAAAGCAAAATGAAAGCTTCATCTTGATCAATGATGTTGTATTCATGAATCCGGAATGGTGGATTGGTCAAAGGTACGGAAGCAGAGAAGCTAGGAGGAACCTTAAACCTAACTATGTGGTCTAAGGGTTCTACATAAAGTTGACATAACCTTTGATAATATATGGTATAAACTTAGAATTTAGCTAAAGAATCCTTTAAAAACAAACTAGGCTTAAAATGACCGAATTTTAGGGTGTGCTGTAGACTTCTCCCGAACCCAAAATGAAGAAAGTGTGAAAAATCTGTGTCTTGATGCTCTAGGAAACCAATCAGGACGCCGAAATATATATGCTTCTGCCCATTTTTGTGTCCAACTTCTTGTTGGGGGCGCTGGTTGCGTAGCTTCGTTGTTTTAGCTTCGTTTTAACTTCATTTATTATGTCGTTTTTACCCATACATTTGTGAAACAAAATCCTTTCAAACTAGAGATATTCGTAACAAATTATATGATATATTTAGGAGATTATTTATAAAACTATATAATTATTAAACACGAAGTTATCATAGCTATGCCAACTTTGCTATTTTGCTATTTGTTCGGTGCATTTTGTTTCAAATATGCAATCATATAAAACTCATCAAAAGTGAATCCTTCTCATATATTTAATAGAATTTATGTAAGGATAAATTACCAATTAAAGGTAGCACATAAGATAAATTTTTTAACAATAAATGTTACATGAATGTTTTTGGGAGTCAAAATCGATTAGAAAATATAATTCTCACAAAAAAGGGATAATGATGATCAAAAGAATTTAAAAATTAGATTTTATGATCATCTTTACAAAAAAAACAGTTGTAAAACCTTGAAATTTCAATTTTATTTCCTTTATCGGTAAAAACTTAATTGCATCATCAACATTTGGTTTAAAAATGTTCACGATATATTTTTTTGTCAAAATTTATATTTCATATTGCATTTCTTGACAATTTTCCATTTATGTTTAGACGTTAAAACACACATATAATCTAGTTTTTTCAGCGAACACAAACGAACATAAATGAAAAGAAACAAGCTTGAACGATCATAAATGAATATTAACCAACAACATAAACAAATGAACACGTCCATAAAAAATGTTAACCAAAAAAATAATGTTTAAACTAAGCATCAAAATGATCTAAAAACATAAAATTTCATTAGAATAAATAAATTATTTATCCTTTAATTTTTTATGCTCAAATATAATTATAATGTTACACCATCAAAAACATTAATATATTACTATTTAGCTAATATCATATATTTATGAATGAATATAACATAAATTAAAATAAATATATGAAAGTAAATAAACATAGACATTCGAATGTTCAAAACATAAATGAACGTATATGAGATCTATATATGAAAACTAACCTAAAAATCATTTCTTAGTAGTTGAGTCTTGAGATTTTCCTAGCGAATGATTCGTCAAACATTAGGTTCCTTTTTAGTCCTACGTATGAAACCTAACCTAAAAAATCATTTGGTTTCGTTTATGAATAAATACGAGTTAGAGCTTTTAAAAACCATATGTTTTATAAGCTTTCATAAGCTACATATTAAACAAAACTAGTTGTAGTTTCGAGTACGAAAAAGTATGGAAGATTGAATAGGAACCGGATGATTTTGTTTTCTATTCGATCATTAAATAATGGGTCCTCGATCTACATGAAACTCATTAAATTGTTAGGTAATAAATGCCAAATCATTTAAAGGGAACCCTAAACCCCACATCAGATAGAGATTGAAACTTTGATTTTGATTTTGATTTGATTTGAATGACGTTTAAGATTATATTTGAATTTTCATTATGATTAGCGAAATAGGAAAGAAGTTTAGGTGACGTTGACTATAAAAGAATTTATTCTGTATCTATCTATCGATAAATTCCATTAGAAGTATTCAATTCTTACTTAACTAGGTTGCCACAATTTTTATTAATCTATAAATATTAGTAAGTGATTTGTTTGATATTGAAATCAAATCAAACTAAACGTATGTTTGACAAAACTAGTTGTAGCTTCGACGGGTCTTTGAGAGAAATCTTTTAGCTTTATGAATGTGTTTGATAAAATAGTTGTAGCTATACCTTGTAGTATTAAATTACATAAAAAGACATAAAAATCAATTAAAAGTGGTATTTAATAATTAATAAAACAGTAAAAAAATAATTATATTTGACCAAAAGTTTCAGAGTTTTTCAAACGTTACTTCCACCTGTGTTTTATAAAAAACTTTGTTTTTAAAAAAAAAATGAAAGCTCTACTTTTTCCTACAAACATAACCTTTAGTTTTCAATACAGCTTTTCAAAAATAAAAAGCTCATGAAAACTCATTGTCAAACATAACTTTAAGTTAAGTTTTCAATACATTTTTTCAAAAATAAAAAGCTCATAAAAACTCATTGTCAAACATAGTCAAAAGCTAATATCCCAATAATTAAGTGATTATAATATAGGGCAAATTATGCAAAAAACCATCAAAGTATAAAAAAATTTCGATTAGGTTCCCTTTTCATTTTTTTTTTTCCAGTTAAGTCCCTAAACCAATTAAAACTTATAGAATCAGTCCAAAGGTAACCTGCAACCGACTAACCAGGTTACCGTGCTTAATCTATCTTGTAAAAAACCATCAAAGTATAAAACTTTTTCGATTAAGTCTCCCATACATTATTATTATTATTATTATTATTATTATTATTATTATTATTATTATTATTATTATTATTATTATTATTATTATTATTATTATTATTATTGAAAAAATTTTAATTACATAAAAAATTATTTATTTGCGGTTAATTAAATTTTTCGTATGATTTAAAATTACTTTTTATATTTACTTTGGATTATTAGTTTACTTTTTTATTGTGATTATTTATTAATGATTATATATCATATCATTGTTTATTCAGTATTATTATATTAACTCTTTTGAGTTTTTAATTTTCGATAAAAGAAGATGAACTATACTCACTTTTTCGATCGACTCTCAATTCGATTTTTAATTTTTCGAATGTAAAAAACTTCAATTAACTTTTAATTATTTCGAATGGATAATATATGATCCATTCTGATTTTTAAATTCTCGAGTGTATAAAACTACAACTCATTTTTCATTTATACAAACGAAATATGGTACAATTAATTATTTACATTCCAAAAAAACGACGAACCTTTAACTAAAATGCTATAGCTATTTCCATAGATTTCGTTTGGAAAACAGAATGATATGAAGTTATTTTCGTTTGGAAAATAGAATGGATTATCGTAATTTTTTAATATTTCCGAAAAAAAAACTATGACCGATAGATTTTCATTGTTCGTTTTATTTTATCAAAAAGTTGAAAGTCGAAAGATTTCATATTATAATTATAAATAAACAATGATATATCATATAATTGTAATATAAACATAAATAAATATCTAAAGTAAATACAAAAAAATAATTTTAAATGTTAAGAAAAAGATAAAATTCCAAATAGATATTTTTATTATAATTGGAGGGACTTAATCGAAAAAGTTTTATACTCTGATGGTTTTTACAAAGTAGGTTTAACCATGTTAATATATTATAACAGGTTAAATGGTGAATTTAAAAGGTTTAAACAGTTTGGGGACATATCAGAAAAAAAAATAAAAAGAGAACTTAATCGAAAATTTTTTAAGATTTTAATGGTTTTTTGCATAATTTTCCCTATTATATAACAGACAGTTTAAAAGACTTTTATACACACACACGTGCACACATATATTAGGGTAAATTGCAAATTTCATCCCTGTGGTTTACTATAAGTTATGAATTTTGTCTTTTAACTTTAAAAATTAGATTAACAATCCTTGTGGTTGATGTTTTTTACGAATTTCTTCTTTTGTCCGTTTAAAACGATCATTTTACCCTTACTTGTTCAGTAATTATTAATTATTATGAAAGTTGTTCTTATTATTATTTCTATTATTATTAAATAATAAACCAATCTAAAAACATAAAAATACTAGTAAAAATAATTTGATATAATGTAACATCCCATTTTTGAGATAATTGCGTGTAATTATTTCAGTGGATGTTTAATATATTACTATTGCGTGGGTCCAATGATAGCTCGATTAGTGGATATATACGTGTCGGGTTTGTGAGTTACGTGTCACCGGGTTGTGATATTAGTGGATTAATTGTGTTTATGGGTTCGTGGATTTAAATGGGTTAAGTGGATTTTAATTGTTAAAATGTGATATCGGGTTCGGGTTAGTGGGTCGGAACCCGCCGAAAATAGAAAGTATATACGCGTGCCTTTCTTCTTCTCTTTCTTTATTTAGAAAGAAGCGTGTAGTGTGTGAAAGTGTGTGTGTGTGTGTTCGTGTTGCATCAACAGCAAGGGAGAAAGCTTCTTTATTTCATATTTGAGTGTTGAATTTGATCTTCTCCTCCATCTCCATTGAGTTCTTGAAGATTGAGGTAAGAAAGCTTAACTTCTAGGATTAATTCGTCTTATATGTTCGGAATCCTTGGAAAATGGTTGAGTAGTCCGTAGATAGTTTATATGTGCTGATATTACGGGTTTATGTTGCTGGAAATCGAAGTTTGGGAGTTGATTGCTCCTGGTCAGAACCTGAAACGCGAAGCAGGGAAGAAGAAGGCCACCGCGGTCGTGGTCGCGACGCCAACAGGCCGGCGCAGGCGCGTTCGGAGCAGGGGCGCGGGCGCGTTCGGGGCATGGGGGGTCGGGTTCAGTTTGGGGTCTTGGGCTTGGTTCTTGTGGACTTTGGGATTTATTTAGGGTATTTGTGTCCGTGGTGTCATTTTGGAGTCGGATTTGGCCGAGTTTTGGAATCCGGTTTGGTTTTGGGTTCCGTCAGGATTGCTTTTGAGTCGGGTTTTCGTCGGGGCTTCGGGATTCGGTTTGAGATTTTGGTCAGGATTTCAGTCGGGTTTCGGGGTTCTGTTGAGAGTGTTTCGAGTCCGAGTTAGTTAGGTTTAGTGTGATTCGGTCATGTGTATTGGTTGAAATGAGAAATAATTGTAGGGAATGTGTATGTTTACAGGGTCGAGTCGACAGCGGGGCGAGATGGATCAGAGACCGTAGGGTTCAGAGATTGAGACGGGCTGTTTAATAGTCAGGTTAGTACCCGAGCCTTTTTCCAAACGAGCGCTCCATTTTTTAGAGTTGTATTGTTTTATTTGTGTATATTGTGATATAGTGTGTACGATACAAGGGCGTGAGCGCATATATGATTCTATTCTCACATATGTGTTATGTGTGCATGAGATGAGATCCAGTCCAAGGGTCCGTGATGAGTTCCATACGGATTGTGGTTCGCAATGAGTGATCACGCGGGTTGACTGTCCCTAACAGTCCTTGGGGCGTGTATACACGGAAGGGCCTGTAGCCGGTTCGCGCCCGTGTTACAGGGTTTTCGCTAACCATCGGTGCGCACGGTCGTTAGCTGGGGAAGGGTCCCCCTCAGTGATTCTGTGTGCAGGGCTTCGGATCTCATGCTGTGTGTTCATACCTGCATTATGATGTTGATTGACAGGGATAGAGATAGAGATGATTGTGCGTGTATGTGCTATGTGTATATGTGTTATGTGTTAAAGTGCAGAGTCTAACCCTCGCGTACTCACGAGCTTCCGAGCTTACGTATTCGAGTCTACCATGTTCAGGGAATCAAAGCAGGAAGCGGTAGTCGTGCTTGTTGATCTGGGACTGGGAATTATCTGGGAGGCGTTATGCTTGTGGTGTAATGACCAGATTACTGCTGTTTATGTTAGTGTCCTTTGGAATTCTATAACCGGTGGATTATGTATGTTAAAGTTTTTAATTAACAGTGTTTTGTGATATCCTTTGACGTGGGTTATGTGGATAATATGTGTATTGCACCTATGTATTGTATTGACGTGGCATTTATGAGATCGGGAGGGGTGTTACATTGATGGTATCAGAGCTTGTGGTTTGAAGTCAGAGTATCATTAGTGGATGCTTAACTTAAACCTTGTTCCGATCCGTGGGGGATCACTTGAGATTGATTTTTTGGGAATTAACTAACCTGGCTTAGTGTATAAAGCTGGGTGATTTATATGTGATTCTTAATTGCTTCAGTTTGTGCAGATTGTCATGACAGATCAGGGCGAGGGATTCGGAGCGGGTAAGTCGGCAGGGGACGAGTTTATCCGCAAGTCAGAGCTTCTGGAGGTATTGACAGAGTTCTACAGGAAGCAGGGTTTGGGTCCGAGTCCGGGGCCGGTTGTTCAGCCGACAGTGACAGAGTCTGGGACTTGTGCTTCGTCGTCTACTTCAAGGAGGGATGGGTCCTTTAAGGACTTTATGACTGGAGATCCACCCAGTTCAGAGGTGAGGGTGATCCAGGGATGGCTATGCCATGCGAACGTGGGGTGGAGGCCGCTTTTCAAGTTGCGCATGTGGATCCGAGGAATATGGTCGGTTATGCGACCTATCTGTTGAGGGGAGGGGCGTCACAGTGGTGGAAGTCTATTGAGTCAGCGATGACGTCTTCTGCAGCTTATGCGATGACATGGGATCAGTTTAGAGCCGTGTTTGAGTTGAAGTATATTCCCAGAGACGAGAGGCGAGAGATGGAGCGGCGATTCCTTCATCTACAGCAAGGTGAGATGACGGTGCAACAGTATGTGGATCGGTTTAATAAGTATTCGCAGTTTGCCACCCAGCACATCGCCATAGAGCAGCGGAGTGTTGATGCGTTTATCGATGGTTTGCGAACAGATATCAGGGAGTTTGTTGGGCTACAAGAGACTCCCACATTTGCCAGAGCATTGGAGATGGCCCGCATAAGGGAACGGGAGATAGCTAAGCAGAGAGATGAGTCGCCTTCTCAGGGCCGACGTGTGAGGACTCCCGAGCGGTCCTCGAGAGACCGGAGGCATTCCAGAGACGATTCCATGGAACGACATTCGGGCCAGACTTCGAGAGACAGACGAGATAACAGGGAGCGGAGGTCGAGTGGACTGGGACGGAGCCAGCGATCGGATAGTCAAAGTCAGAGGCAGAGTTCGCGATATACAGGGCAGAGCCAGAGCAGCGTAGGGCAGAGGCCTCGAAATGGAGGCGATAGGGGAGACAGTTCAGCTGGAGATCGGGAGTGCCCGAGATGTCACCGTCGCCACAGTGGGCCGTGTGTGCCCAGATGTTATCGACGCGGCCAGCGGGGGCATGCTGCCACCACGTGTACTGTTCCGGAGCCGTTATGCTTCCGCTGTGGAAGGCCGGGGCACAGAGTGAGAGACTGTCCAGAGCTGGGGCCAGCGGTGCAGGGCGCGAGTTCTAGTGGAGCCAGAGTAGAGCCGTCGTCATTTAGTCGCCACGATTCTAGGGCACGGGGTCGGGTCTTTCAGGCGACTGCGGAGGAAGCTCGAGATGCTACTCATATGGTTTCGGGTACGTACTTCTGAACTTGCTTTGAGTGTGTGTCAGTTGTGGGATGTGCTGTTGGTCTATGTCTGTGATAAGTGTATGTGTTCTGTTGCGTGTGACTGCTTCGTTGTGTCTGTGATTATGCGATTCAGTGACAGAGGGATGGGATGGTTGTGTTGGGTTATATGGGATTGTTATATCTGGGTATATGTGTGAGAGTGGAATATATTGTGGTAAGTTGGGTCATCAGAGTTCCAGAGCTAGACATTGTGTTATGTCAGTGGATCGATCCTGTCGAGTCGTGTGAGTCATTTGAGTAATAATCGTGAATGTGTTTGCGATATGCTAGTGAATTGAATTTTGTGTGTGCTATCCATATCTATGATATTGCGTTTAGCGACTCGATGGAAATGTTCTTATGTGTTGCTATGAGTGGATTTAAGATCTGCTGTATTAGTGGATGAACCGTGTATATGCGAACCGAGTGGCTTATGAGATGACGCCGCGAGGAGACTCTGCGAATAGGGGATATACCAGTTACATATATGTGAGTTAGGGGATTCAACTGAGTTGCTAGTGGATTGTCTAATTAAGTTAAAGATTCGAGGGAGCTGACTTATTTCGAGAGTTGAAATAGAGACGTGTATTAGTGATGATTGTGACACTCAGAGTTCAAATGCGAATTTGACTGAGTTGTTAGTAATCATATTGAGATATATGGGTGGATGTTTCGGGGATTTAACATTAGAGATGTGTAATTGCGAATGGGTTTGCGATAGATTCCGGGGACGGAATCTATTTAAGAGGGGAGGATGTGTAACACCCCGTTTTTGAGATAATTGCGTGTAATTATTTTAGTGGATGTTTAATATATTATTATTGCGTGGGTCCAATGATAGCTCGATTAGTGGATATATACGTGTCAGGTTTGTGAGTTACGTGTCTTCGGGTTGTGATATTAGTGGATTAATTGTGTTTATGGGTTCGTGGATTTAAATGGGTTAAGTGGATTTTATTTGTTAAAATGTGATATCGGGTTCGGGTTAGTGGGTCGGAACCCGCCGAAAATAGAAATTATATACGTGTGCCTTTCTTCTTCTCTTTCTTTATTTAGAAAGAAGCGTGCAGTGTGTGAAAGTGTGTGTGTGTGTGTGTTCGTGATGCATCAACACCAAGGGAGAAAGCTTCTTTATTTCATATTTGAGTGTTGAATTTGATCTTCTCCTCCATCTCCTTTGAGTTCTTGAAGATTGAGGTAAGAAAGCTTAAATTCTAGGGTTAATTCGTGTTATATGTTGGGAATCCTTGGAAAATGGTTGAGTAGTCCGTAGACAGTTTATATGTGCTGATATAACGGGTTTATGTTGCTGGAAATCGAAGTTTGGTAGTTGATTGCTCCTGGTCAGAACCTGAAACGCGAAGTAGGGAAGACAAAGGCCACCGCGGTCGCGGTCGTGATCCGTGGTCGTGGTCGCGACGCCAGCAGGCCGACGCCGGCGCGTTCGGAGCAGGGGCGCGGGCGCGTTCGGGGCATGGGGGCCGGGTTCAGTTTTGGGTCTTGGGCTTGGTTCTTGTGGACTTTGGGATTGATTTTGGGTATTTGGGTCCGTGGGGTCATTTTGGAGTCGGATTTGGCCGAGTTTTGGGATTCGGATGGGTTTTGGGTTCCGTTAGGATTGCTTTTGGGTCGGGTTTTCGTCGGGGCTTCGGGATTCGGTTTGAGATTTTGGTTAGGATTTCAGTCGGGTTTCGGGGTTCTGTTGAGAGGGTTTCGAGTCCGAGTTAGTTAGGTTTAGTGTGATTCGGTCATGTGTGTTGGTTGAAATGAGAATTAATTGTAGGGATTGTGTATGTTTACAGGGTCGAGTCGACAGCGGGGCGAGACAGATCAGAGACCATAGGGTTCAGAGATTGAGACGGGCTGTTTAATAGTCAAGTGAGTACCCGAGCCTTTTTCCAAACGAACGCTCCATTTTCTGAGTTGTATTGTGTTATTTGTGTATATTGTGATATACTGTGTACGAGACAAGGGCGTGAGCGCAGATATGATTCTATTCTCACATATGTTTTATGTGTGCATGAGATGAGATCCGGTCTAGGGGTCCGTGATGAGTTCCATACAGATGGTGATTCGCGATGAGTGATCGCGCGGGTTAATTGTCCCTAACAGTCCTTGGGGCGTGTATACACGACAGAGCCTGTAGCCGGTTCGCGCCCGTGCTACTGGGTTTTCGCTAACCACCGGTGCGTACGGTCGTTAGCTGGGGAAGGGTCCCCCTCAGTGATTCTGTGTGCAAGGCTTCGGATCTCATGCTGTGTGTTCATACCCGCATTATGATGTTGATTGCCAGGGACAGAGATAAAGATGATTGTGCGTGTATGTGCTATGTGTATATGTGTTATGTGTTGTGTGTTAAAGTGTCAAGTCTAACCCTCGCGTACTCACGAGCTTCCGAGCTTACGTATTTGAGTCTACCATGTTCAGGGAGTCAAAGCAGGAAGCGGTAGCCGTGCTTGTTGATCTGGGACTGGGAATTATCTGGGAGGCGTTATGCTTGTGGTGTAATGACCGGATTACTGTTGTTTGTGTTAGTGTCCTTTGGAATTCTATAACCGGTGGATTATGTATGTTAAAGTTTTTAATTAACAGTGTTTTGTGATATCTATATCATTTGATGTGGGTTATGTGGATAATATGCGTATTGCCACCTGTGTATTGTATTAACGTGGCATTTATAAGATCGGGAGGAGTGTTACATATAAAATACATAAAATTGAATAATAAAGACAAATGAATTATAAATATTAATTAAAAACTAAAAAACAATGTTTTGGATTTAGATTTTTGAATTTAAGAAAAAATAAACTTTTTATAAATCAAAAAATATATGTAAACATAAGCAAAAAAAGTATTAATTTTTTTTTTTACATTTTTTTTGAATTTTTTTACATAAATAACTTTTTAACACTTTCAGTAAACATTTAAAAATATTTGTATAGTTTAACGTGTTAAAAAAATATTTAAAATTATCAAAAAGTATTTTTACATAAATAACTGTTAGCACTTCAGACTTTAAGTTTACCTCTTAAATTTCAGATGTGATTTTAGACTTCAGACATTTAGGCCATGTTTAGTTGACAAATTTTTTTTAGTAATTAGTTTTTAATTTCAATTTTCAAGAGCATGTTTTCATAATTGTTTCTCCTGTAAACCAGAGTCGTCTCATTAATTTCGGAGGCCCTGTGCTTGTGATCACAATATACTCCCTTAAATATTTTAAATAGTAAATTGATTATTTTGAATCTTAATTTTAATAGGTAAAGTGGAGGTCGTGAATAACAAAAAATCTAATTAATGAGAAATTAAAATAAATAATACTAATCAAATTGAATTTGACATAATTTCCATTTTCACGCATCGATACACAACGTATAAATGTCAAATATAGAAAATTTTTACTGGTCTAAATTTATATCTTCATTATGACTGTGAGACCCCATGAAATTGGGGCCCCCGTGCGGTCGAGCCTTCCGCACACCCCTGCCTGAAACAAGTGAAAATTATAAAAACAAACCGTCTATACATGATTTGATTTGCAAATTGTAGAAAATAAGTTAAAGTTTTCAGTTATAAATTTTGAAATGAAAATGAATTTCTTTTAAAAGAATATGGAAATGAACGTGTTTTCATTAAAAACGAAACCCGAAAACATATTTATTTTCATCAACTAAATACGGCCTTAACTTTCTGAAAAACAAATTGGATTGGAAGAAACTTTGGCAAAAATGAATTAAACCCCAATAACAAAAAAAACCTAAATTACAAATTATCAATCATATGCAACAACGATATGCAATTCAACGAAACAAACACGTACCATTAAACAATACATTTCTTCGAGATCTTCGTCTTGGTGCTACTACACACGTAAAATCATTGCTTAATATGTGCTATTGAACCGTGAGTGATGAATATTTGAACGGGATTTTCAAAACCGACTAGGGTTTTTCACCATCAAGATGTGATGTCGCTTTATGAAACCTTTCTTCTTGATTAGACTTTTTCAAAAATGAAACTGTACGAGTAAAACAAGAAATGCTTTGATTTTTTTTAGAAAGATTTGATTAGCTTAGAAACTAATTCGACGTGAAGAAAGAGACCGTGAAATAGAATGAAACCGGCCATTAGCGAAAATGGTGAGATTTTTGTGATGCGTTCTCTAAAAAAAACTTAGTGAAAGAAAGAAAATGAAGGAAAATATGAGAAACAAATAGAGATTAAGATTTAAAAAAAAAAAAAAGGATAAAGATGATGGTAAATAACACTTTGTTGGAAAAAAAAGTGTAAATTTATCAAAGAAAAAGTGTATTTTAATGTTTTTAGACCAAATATAATTATATATAATTGTGAAATATATAATTAATATATTGTGGTTTTGTAATCTCCTTGAAGCGAGGATTCCAACGATATAAAGAAAAACTTCAAAATGGAGCTAAGATGAATTAGATATCGATGAAAACCAAAGTGCGTTTATAAGGAGGAGTATTCAAAGCCATGGCAAGATTGTTTGTTATTTTACTCCAATGCCTACTCGCGCGCAGAGTGCAAATCTTGGACCCCGAAGGTCACACAGAGACAGGATCATTTGAAAATTTTAAAGAATTAAAGATAAAGAATATATTTTTCCCTTGTTTGATTTTTTTAAAAAACTAATAAAACCATTAACTAGTTAGTATTATAATTATACCACCTTGAATATTAACCTGAAATATGTGATTTATATTGCTTTTTTAAAGGCAAGATGTCGAGAATCGTGTGTCTATATACAAATAGAAGGCATGTGTGGGACTTTAGGACAAGACTCGGTAAGGCCTTTCGTTCAATATGTCTTTTGTTTATGACGAATAGGTATAGGTTCTTTTCAACATTGACATAAGAGGGTAATGCGTCAAATTTGAATCTGATCCAATATGTACAGTGCAAGGTTGCATCAAGATTTGGAGAACGACGTGTATTCATGTTTCGTATGTCTACAACCATGATAAAAATGTCAACCAATCCTACGATCATATGATTCAACCCATTATCTTACTGGGAAAAATGGTTGGAACCGGAAAAAAGGTAGGATCACACAAATTATGATCTTACATACGATCCTACGATCTTAAGTATGATCCTACGATCTTGAAAACGATCTTTTGGGAGAACTGGTAATAATAGGATCTGATTAGTGGCCCTACGATCTCACAACTGATGCTACTATCTTAGGTTCGATCCTATAACGATCTAATCGAAAATGGGATCATAGGATCGTACAACTCTATGATCTTAATCGCGATTTTGATAAAATTGATGTAGACACACCTACACGCATAGAGAGAAAACACGATCGGATTAACAAGTATGAATTTAGATCAAGTCAGCTTGATTTCTATTGAGAGAAAATGATGAACACTACATACACAATAGAATTGAAATCTTTAAAAGTCTACTATTGCAGCCTTACAAAAACTCTTATATACTTTAGACAAGAACTTTGAAAGAATCACATATACAACACCTTATACTTTATATTGCAAACAAAAATAACATTTCCAACAATCTCCCGCTTTTGTAAACAAAGCCTAGATATATTCGCTGAAGTCCAATGTAACACCCGTTAAATTCTCGAGGTAATTACACGCAAGTCCATTATTTAATCATAAAGCTTTAATGTTGATATTTTAAATCAATTAATTCAATAGAAAGAAATTTAAATGTTTATGATATTTAATAATTATAAAAAAAACAAAATAAGAGGAGGGATGAGAAGAAGTTCTAACAGAAAGTTGAGGAAGGTTTTTCTTCAAATATCTTACATCACCATTTCATTTCCATCATTTGCCATCAAAAAAAAAAAAAAAAAAAACACCCAAACACACACTAGAATCTGGATTTTTCAAGAATGTGGGGTTGAATTTTGAAGATTAAATCATCAATATCATTGTCATCCTTTCACAAGTTCATCATCATCAACAACATCAAAACCTTGAGGTAAAAATTAAGAAATTCGTTATTTATTTCTAGCATAAATTATAACGTTAATAATAAACTTTATAATAGATTATGAATCTGGAAATAGATACTAGATGGTTAATGTAACCATATTCTTCATCTTTTTATGCTTTAAAGCTTCATAGACACTCAACAATGGTGGTTGAATGGGTGTTAGTTTTTAATCCGAAAATTTGTATAAAAATGATCTAAAAGTAATTAGGAATCCTAATAGAATGTTTTTAGTTATATATTTTCGGATTTAATGGGTTATCTGATGAGTTTCCATGGAAGTTGGAAAAAATGTTAGATATGAATTTATTGATTTATTTGGGTTGATTAAAGAGATTGGAGAGTAGAGATAGATAGTGTGTGTTGAGATCGGAGTTCGGCCGGAGCCGCCATGGCCGGCGCCGGCAACGCCTCTGGTCGGCGGTCTAGATGAAGGAGACAGGCAGCGCTTGACTGCTCTGTTTCTTCTATTGTCTGCAGGTTGTTTTTTTTTTCAGCAAAGAAGAAAGGGGTAGTGAGTTTTGAGGGTTTAAATGAGTTTTGGGTTTTATTTATTTATTTATTTTTCTCTTCTCTCTTTTCTTTCTGTTTTGTCCACCGAGAGAGAGAGGGTAAGGGATAAGGCTGTTTTTTTTTTAACCTTTTCCTATCTGCATTTTTTATTCCATCCAAGTGGGAGAAGATGTTAGTGTTGGTGGGGTTTTTTTTAAAGGCCCAAATGACTTTGGGTTATTTAATTTGTTATTGGGCTGATAATTACTTTATATGTAAGGGTTAAAGTTGGGCTGGATTTTTGTTCTTTATTTTATCTTTGGGCCTATGTAATCTAGATTATTAATTGATGGGTGTTGGACTTCTTAATTAAAAAATTGGGTTGGGTTTGAATAATTAATTTAAATTGGGTTAGCATGGTCAAGTTAGAATGAATATAGTTTTTATATAAATTACCTATAAATAGTAACATATGTTTAATTTAAAAGAGATATCTTTTAACTATATAAAATTTGGAATAAGTAAAGTTAGATAGAATGATTGTTATGTTGTCAATAAATTAAGTAAGTCGAAACTTATATATGTCGGTTGTTAAACATAAGAAAATAATAAAACGAAGTACACTGATTTAGTCACTGAATTTTAATTAATAAACATAATTGGATATTGGACATTGCAAATTATAAAGTTAAGGATATTGATAAATAGACAATATACTTTTATATCAGGACTCTAGTGATTTCAGTTGAGACGTGTGGCTCTCAGTAGTATTTTCAATTGAGATCGAGTTGTCGCTGGCGAGTACGGATTTGCAGACACTGTGAGTAATTGATTTAATTTCGCAAATGATCATAAATGATATGCTTGCACTGGATATCTCTTTCGTTTCTATTGCCATGATTATTCTTTAACTACCATGCTTAGCCTTGAATGTTGTTATTTATTTCGTTGCCTTGAGCCGATATCTGTGAACCCTTTCCCCAGTATGCATACTGTGTATTATGTGGATTAAGCGAGGTTGTTGTGTGCTTCCGAGTTGTATGGCGGGCGAGCCGCATGTTTTGTACACGTGCTAACCGAGCGAGTCGTACGCCGTGTACTTGTTATCGGGCGAGCCGGTAACAATACCTAATTCGTGTATGCTAAATCGAGCGAGTCGTAATGCTACACATGTTGAATTTGAGCCGATATTTGTGTTGATCATGTTATATATGCTTGTCTGTGCTTTTTAATCTGTTACTCGCTAGGCGACGGCTTACCCCGGTTGTGGGGGCAAATTTTCAGGTTTAGCTGATAAGGGAAAGGCGCCAGCTTCAGGATCTAGAGTTTGAGCATTTATGGTATCAGAATGACTTCCGCATTTACTCTAATTTATATTTTCTACTTGAGATGGATAGATCCCTAGACTTCGATTTGGTTGTAGTAACTACATTTAAATTTTAGCGCACTCTGAATGTTATGGTTTAGTTTATTTATGCACTGAATTTGAGGATTGAACTTAGATAACTTTAGTTATATTAAATTTTGATGTTTATGTTGCAGAATCATAGTAAAAGCGTCGCGTTATTAGAACGGGGTGTTTCAATATCAGAGACAGGTTTGGTTTAAGTGAATTAAGTACTTGTTTGGTGCTTAGTCTTAAACCGTAAGATCATTAGTAGTGTAAGTTATGATTGTGCGAGGTAAACTCTATCCTGATGGCCTTAGGAAATTGGGTACGGTTAAGATAGGGTTTAACTGTAACCTTTATAAATATATGTACATATACCCTTATGAGTAAACCAGAAATTAATCAAGTGTGAATAATACAACGAAAATTTTAATTTAACTCATAAAGTTAATTTTCAGCACCATGGCTGATGACGAGAGCCACAGTCATCCACGTGATGAGCGAGTTGTTGTAGAGTCAGAGGATATAGAGCATTCTGACGGAGAGCGTGAGGATGGGGATGATTTAGATGATGATATTGGACCCGAGGGAGGACCGTTGACCCCTCGTGAGACCTGGATGATGAGGTACATGACCCGTTATGTACGAGATGTTATAGATGAGAGCCGCGCGAAGGTGCAGCAGGGTTTTCAGGAGATTCGTGACCTGATTGCTTCATCCCGATCTGATGTGGGAAATCCTTTGGTATCTGCTCCTACTGGCGGGGGCAACATTGTGGGGACCGAGACAGACGGACGACGATCTGACCGTACTTCGTTCAAGGCCTTTAAGGGGTCTGGAGCAAAAGAGTTCGATGGGACTATGGAGCCTGTGAAGGCTCTGGAGTGGCTCGAGTGTTCAGAGAGGGCATTTCGCCTGAGTCACTGTTTAGAGACTGATATGGTAGAGTATGCCGCGGGGATGCTTGTGGGCCCAGCGTTGACTTGGTGGAAGAACACCTCGAGGGCTATTGGTTCCGATTTGGTGGGGAAGATGACTTGGGCTCAGTTTAGGAAGAGATTTCAGGATCAGTATTGTCCAGCTGACTTGACGAGGGAGATTGAGAGACAGTTTTTAGCTCTACGACAGGAGGGTCTGACAGTTCAGGAGTATGAGGCTGCGTTCAGGGAGAAATCTCAGTTTGTGACTAGATATGCGCTAGATGAGGAGACGAGAGTAGACATGTTTGTGACTGGGCTTCGTGCTGAGATTAAAGAGTTTCTTGAGATGCAGAGCTATAGGACCCTTGAGGAGGCAGTCATGAGCGCGCGGAAGCGCGAGCGGGCACTATTAGGTTTGACTACTTCTTTGATGTCATCACCCAAGAAAGCTAGGACTGCGGGTCCTGATCGATTATTTCAGACTTCTGTAAAATTATCTGGTTCTTCTTTCTCCCAATCCCAGCAGCAGTATACATCACAGCCACAGATGCCGCGTGATTGCCAGCAGTGTGGGAAGAGACATACTGGGTTATGTAATGGTTTTTCTAGAGGGTGTCACGCATGTGGAGATACCAGGCACATCAGAGTTAACTGTCCGATACATCCGTTGATTTGCTTTGATTGTGGGGTTCAGGGTCATGTAGCGAGGAACTACCCTCAGCGAATGCAGAGTCAGAATATGAGTACTAGTATCGCATCTATGAGTCAGCCAGCTGCAGGACCAACTCATTCGAGGAGATGTGACACTGATAGAGTTCCAACCCGTGCTTTCCAGATCACCGCTGATGAGGCTTGCGAGACTCCTGATGTGGTTACGGGTATTTCTAAGTTAACGCTTTACTCATCTATTTATTATTTAGTTGGGGTGCCACCATTTAATATATATATTTTTTAATTATATGTGTGCCACTTTTTGTATGTAATCTGAATGTGATTCTTTTATACGGTATGATTCCATAGACGTTGAGACCGTGAGCGAGCGTGTGTCATAGGCTTAAAAGATTTACTTATATGTTTAGTCTTGGTGAACAATATTTCATTTTAGAACTTATAGTTATAATTACTAGGGAATTGAATGTGATTGTAGTATGGATTGGTTGGTTATTGGTAATGTTCATATCGCCTGTTGGAGACGTAGTATTCATATTTTGAGTGGGTAGGAAAAGGATACATATATTTATAGTGTTTTGATGCAACAAGAGTAATCACTTATACATTGAAATAGCAGAAAAATTAGAGTAAATATTCTATATACGACTAAGAATTGACAGTGATGATGTTTACATTGAGGTTTGGAGATGTCATTTATAAGGCATGATATGTCTGCTAGTCACTAATACTTGAAGAGGTAAATCTTACTACGATATGTACAATAGGAAAGAATTTTATTATTTTGAATTTATTAAGGTAAGCATTATCGGTTAACATTTGAAGTATGTGCACATGATTAGACTTCGATTATTCGGGAGTGATTAAAAGTTATTCAGGATCGACTAGAGATATATTTGGTTTAAGCATAGATCAGTTGGGTTTGAAGTTGATAGTTATGTGATGTTAAAAGTGTCGTCTGGGAAGGAGATTATACAAATTAAGAAGCTTAATTCTAAGTTCATTGTAATGTGTTGGATTATAAAGTGTATAGGTGTGCAAGATTATCAATTAGGATTACCATTGGAGTTTGTTAATGTACATGATGGATATGATTTTAGTTTTATAAAAAACTAAAAAAAAAAAATTTAAGAATGCCGACAGGATGATAAGATTGAATCGAGGCTTAGAAATGTCAAGATGATTTAATCAAGGTGGCGTGTTACCGAGATTCAAATTATACATGGAAATTAAAACAGAGATGTAAGTGATGTATCTGATTTACTTAATTTCATGTGATCTCGAGGACGAGATCAATCCAACATGTAGGAGATTGTAACACCCGTTAAATTCTCGAGGTAATTACACGCAAGTCCATTATTTAATCATAAAGCTTTAATGTTGATATTTTAAATCAATTAATTCAATAGAAAGAAATTTAAATGTTTATGATATTTAATAATTATAAATAAAAAACAAAATAAGAGGAGGGATGAGAAGAAGTTCTAACAGAAAGTTGAGGAAGGTTTTTCTTCAAATATCTTACATCACCATTACATTTCCATCATTTGCCATCAAAAAAAAAAAAAACACCCAAACACACACTAGAATCTGGATTTTTCAAGAATGTGGGGTTGAATTTTGAAGATTAAATCATCAATATCATTGTCATCCTTTCACAAGTTCATCATCATCAACAACATCAAAACCTTGAGGTAAAAATTAAGAAATTCGTTATTTATTTCTAGCATAAATTATAACGTTAATAATAAACTTTATAATAGATTATGAATCTGGAAATAGATACTAGATGGTTAATGTAACCATATTCTTCATCTTTTTATGCTTTAAAGCTTCATAGACACTCAACAATGGTGGTTGAATGGGTGTTAGTTTTTAATCCGAAAATTTGTATAAAAATGATCTAAAAGTGATTAGGAATCCTAATAGAATGTTTTTAGTTATATATTTTCGGATTTAATGGGTTATTTGATGAGTTTCCATGGAAGTTGGAAAAAATGTTAGATATGAATTTATTGATTTATTTGGGTTGATTAAAGAGATTGGAGAGTAGAGATAGATAGTGTGTGTTGAGATCGGAGTTCGGCCGGAGCCGCCATGGCCGGCGCCGGCAACGCCTCTGGTCGGCGGTCTAGATGAAGGAGACAGGCAGCGCTTGACTGCTCTGTTTCTTCTATTGTCTGCAGGTTGTTTTTTTTTTTCAGCAAAGAAGAAAGGGGTAGTGAGTTTTGAGGGTTTAAATGGGTTTTGGGTTTTATTTATTTATTTATTTTTCTCTTCTCTCTTTCCTTTCTGTTTTGTCCACCGAGAGAGAGAGGGTAAGGGATAAGGCTGTTTTTTTTTAACCTTTTCCTATCTGCATTTTTTATTCCATCCAAGTGGGAGAAGATGTTAGTGTTGGTGGGGTTTTTTTTAAGGCCCAAATGACTTTGGGTTATTTAATTTGTTATTGGGCTGATAATTACTTTATATGTAAGGGTTAAAGTTGGGCTGGATTTTTGTTCTTTATTTTATCTTTGGGCCTATGTAATCTAGATTATTAATTGATGGGTGTTGGACTTCTTAATTAAAAATTGGGTTGGGTTTGAATAATTAATTTAAATTGGGTTAGCATGGTCAAGTTAGAATGAATATAGTTTTTATATAAATTACCTATAAATAGTAACGTATGTTTAATTTAAAAGAGATATCTTTTAACTATATAAAATTTGGAATAAGTAAAGTTAGATAGAATGATTGTTATGTTGTCAATAAATTAAGTAAGTCGAAACTTATATATGTCGGTTGTTAAACATAAGAAAATAATAAAACGAAGTACACTGATTTAGTCACTGAATTTTAATTAATAAACATAATTGGATATTGGACATTGCAAATTATAAAGTTAAGGATATTGATAAATAGACAATATACTTTTATATCAGGACTCTAGTGATTTCAGTTGAGACGTGTGGCTCTCAGTAGTATTTTCAATTGAGATCGAGTTGTCGCTGGCGAGTACGGATTTGCAGACACTGTGAGTAATTGATTTAATTTCGCAAATGATCATAAATGATATGCTTGCACTGGATATCTCTTTCGTTTCTATTGCCATGATTATTCTTTAACTACCATGCTTAGCCTTGAATGTTGTTATTTATTTTGTTGCATTGAGCCGATATCTGAGAACCCTTTTCCTCAGTATGCATACTGTGTATTATGTGGATTAAGCGAGGTTGCTGTGTGCTTCCGAGTTGTATGGCGGGCGAGCCGCATGTTTTGTACACGTGCTAACCGAGCGAGTCGTACGCCGTGTACTTGTTATCGGGCGAGCCGGTAACAATACCTAATTCGTGTATGCTAAATCGAGCGAGTCGTAATGCTACACATGTTGAATTTGAGCCGATATTTGTGTTGATCATGTTATATATGCTTGTCTGTGCTTTTAAATCTGTTACTCGCTAGGCGACGGCTTACCCCGGTTGTGGGGGCAAATTTTCAGGTTTAGCTGATAAGGGAAAGGCGCCAGCTTCAGGATCTAGAGTTTGAGCATTTATGGTATCAGAATGACTTCCGCATTTACTCTGATTTATATTTTGTACTTGAGATGGATAGATCCCTAGACTTCGATTTGGTTGTAGTAACTACATTTAAATTTTAGCGCACTCTGAATGTTATGGTTTAGTTTATTTATGCACTGAATTTGAGGATTGAACTTAGATAACTTTAGTTATATTAAATTTTGATGTTTATGTTGCAGAATCATAGTAAAAGCGTCGCGTTATTAGAACGGGGTGTTTCATCCAATTTTCTTTCAAACCTTCTTATTACTCTTCTATTGTTTAGACAAATGTCTATATCATCCACAAGCGCAACCATCAAAAATCTATCTTGTTTCACCATCACTACAAATAAATTGACATTTAGTGACAGACTAAATCTGTCACTAAAAGTTATAAATGTGTCACTATAGGCTCTTGGGGTTTCACCTACACAACAAAAAAGTGTAGGCTAAAGTCCAGTGGCTATACATGTATGCCCACAGAAAAAAAATGTGTAGGTAAAGATCAAATGCTTTTGTGACACACTTGTTTATGACACTATTTAATTGATATAGTGACAGATAACATTTCAGTCACAATTGACCTAGATTTAATGACAAATTGTATTAGTGACAATAGTCCTTCATCAAGGTTTGATATGTCATCTTAATAAGGATTTAGTGACAGAATTTTCAGTCACAAAACTAAAATTTTCAGTCACTAAATACTTATTTGTACAATTCTTAATTTTTATAATATTTTACAATATATTATTTCCTATATTATTTCCTTTCTTGTGCAAGAATTAAATTCACATAATGATATCAAAAGACAATCATATTACCAAAAAAAAAAATTTGAGTATCAATTAATAGATTCGTAATTGACATTCGTTTTACATTGTATTGACGGTAAGTAATTTTAATACAAATAAAATGATAATCATCCTTGTAGTAACTCTAACTTGAAATTTTATTAAAGTCTCTTTCCATCTTCAATATGAACTCTCTAGCTTGATTCTCAAAAGAGTCAGCTACTTCCTGTAAAAATATTAGCATATAAATGATCTTTTTAAAGATGAATAAACATTAAATTCTAAAAAAGATGCATAGTACCTCGATTAGGATTCAAACTTGCACATGTAGACCTTGGATTTCCATGACAAGAAGGATTACGAACACTACATTCATCATCAACCTTATACAAACCGAAACTTATTAGTAACTACAAAATAAAAATTCTAGCAATTAAATAATAAATGACAAGAAAACTTACAGTTGTGTGTACGTTAAGACCGGGAATGATAGGAGGCAATATAACATCAGGAGGCAATATAACATCAGGCATACGCTCTTTGATAATTGCAGCTAAGCTCGATAAACCTTCTTGAAGTTCATCAATTCTTGCTTCGTATGAACATCGAGATCTTTTGTCCTTTCTGACACAAATATTTCTTCCTATGCAACGAACTCGACCTCTATTTTCAGATCCTTTGACTTTGGACAAATCATCATTTGTCCAATCCCCTTGTGTATTGCTGCTAGATGAATCCACAACACTCTTTAATTTTTCCTATGCAATAAATAATATGGTATAAGACCGTTACATATGTAACACCATTACAAATAGAAGTTAAATAAACTAACTACAATTGATCTCATACCATCACTTCTGCAGCTTCTGCATTTACAATGCTCCCATCTTTACGTGTACGACTCATGCAATATATAGTTTCTCTTGATGGTCGGACGCCACCATTCTTTTTTGTCTGCGATGCAATTTACACTTCCACAAATTATCATTATTCTAGCATGTAAGATATAAATTAACTAAGATTTATTTGACTGTTAAATAATCGTACCAGAAGTTGAATCTGGTTATGTGTTGCGGAAAACGTATTATGCTTCTTATATTCTAATTTAGAGTTGCCATGTGGGTATATTCCTCCGCAAATTCTTACTTAGTTCCGGGAGGATGGGGAGTCATGAAATTAGGAATTTCTTATACTTGAAGTAGGCTGCTAACCAGTGTGCTCCCCAGATTTGTATACCAACATGAAGCTTTTTTTAAGGTAATTGTGATGTGCATAAAGATAGAGTAGCAAATTCAAAGCTGGTGAGAAAACTAAAGCATCACAGATCAACCACCTACAATATTAAAGCATGTTCAATTGGAACTAACGACACTCATACAAATTTATGTGAGCCTAGGAAGGAAGTAAATATTTCAAGAGAAAACAGAGGCATATAAAAGATTATTAATACGTGTAATAGAATGCCTACTTTTCTGGGCTGTAAACTTCATTATAATATGGATGAGAACACTAACATAAAATATCACAACAAATCCAAAAGAGAACCGTGCTCACCGTGGATGATATACAACTAACTAGCATGAAAGAAACAAGAAAAAGATTGAGTAAAGAGCATGAAAAGAACGAAACTTACTAGCATATAATGGACGGTTTATATGTATATCTAAGCAAGTAGCAAAGCAGCACTACAAATTATGAAGCTAGGTATACCTTAATGAAAGAAACTCCTCAATGCTTTTTGTTTGCCTCCCTTCATTTTTTCCTGGCTTCTCTTGATGCATTTAGAACATGGTGTTAGTTACTTAGTTAAGAAGAACTCAACTCCCTCTCCAAATTAAAATTAACATGATACCAAAACACGTAATCAAACAAGAAACACATACAAACAGCTAGTCATCACCTATACAGAACAATGTCAACGAATAATTAGCAGTTGAGCACACTGTTATCCCCTGTTCTTTCATTTAAATCTCTGAATATCCACATGTTTCTTTTTCTAAGTTATCACATGTTTCATATCAATGCATGGAAATGGAAATGCAAAATAAATAAAACACATATAAACATAGGCCCGTTTGATAATAATTTATATTGTGTTGAAGAAAACACAGGACAATTGGATACATTCAAGTTATGAAAACATAATAATATGTTACAAATGTGAACCAATGTTTACGATAGTACAATACCAAAGGACGGACATCTATTATATGTTCACAATAGCATAACTACTTACCAAAATAAGAACTCCAAACATTGATTGTAAACAATTGGATTTCAACCTTAAAAATCGAAATCAAGAATATTTTGTGAATCCAGGATATCAAAAGTTAGATCAAGAACAAAAATAGAGAAACCCTAGCTCGTACCTTCGAATCCTTAGATGCCAGTTCGAGTTCCAGAAGAACAACAGATCCCAGAACTTAACGATTTCCTAGAAGGTATCGATGCCTCCAAACGATTTCGAGAGTAGATCCCCGATTTCATTTTGTTTCACGACTCCAGATGTCAGTTCGAGTTTCAGAAGAACAATAGATCAAATGAGTGTCGAAGAGCAAGACGGATGAACAACACTGATAAATAGAGCGAGACGAGAGCGTCTGGATGATTAGAACATGATCAAGAGCATCTGGATGAAAAACCCTAACCCTAAGCAGCACCGGTGATGAAGACGATGACAGAGCACTTCCAAACGATGACCCTTTTCTCTCTCATGAATATCCCTTTTCTTTCTCTAAAACTGATCGCTTATATTATCTCACTAACTGAAAATTTTGAGTATCTGATAGTTTCATTAAAATAATAATAACTTGAGTAATTTCATCATATTTCCACACTTTTTTTTGTCTATGTGTGTGTAAAGTCAAAAATCTTTACCTACACTTTTGTACAAGTGTCAGAACACCATACAATTTTTTGAAAAATTAAAAGAACTAAAATTATAAATACATTCTTTACCCACACATGTTAATAGATGTGCGTAGACTATAACATTTTTACCCACAGTTAGGAAGAAGTGTATGTAAAAGTATGAAACAGTGACAATTTAATCATGTGTCATTAAATAGGTCTATCACTAAAGTGCATTTTCCTTGTAGTGCATGCACTTCTTATGTATTTTTTTTTACTCTATCTTCATCCAAATTTCCTCTCAAAGTTGTAGCAATCATCCTTAAATTTTCATCAGAGTACTTATTTTGTTCAATAACTTTTAAAAATCTTTTTTTGACCATTCTTGTCCAAATAGATTGCTCCAAGCATCGAATCCTGTATCAGTTGATACACTTCATATTGTTCAAGTTTCCACATATCCTGATTTGGAGTAATCGCATTAATTCTTCTCATTCTGCGCTCACCGCCGATATGAAAATCTTGGACAGACATTGTTGGTGATTTATCACCAATATTATTTAAGTGTAATGGGATGAACTTGTTTGACCAAAATAATCTTGTTACATAATGTACAAGTTGGGTTGGTGCGGAGTGCACACTTGTTCAATATTGTTTAAGATTAATTACCGGGGGTTCGGGGGCAGCGCCCCCGATAACGGGGTTCCAGGGGCGGCAGCCCCTGGCGGGGTCCAAGGGGCAGAGCCCCGAGTGGAAGTGCTTTAAGAAATTTGATGCGAAATTCGGATGAATCCGAAATTGGACCCGAATTCGGATGATCCGAATTGGACCCTAAATTCGGTTGAATTCGAATTATAGTTATTTTTTGGCGGTTAAAATGGCGGTTGGCCATTTTGGCGGTTACCCGCCAAATAATTACCCGCCGTTTTGGTCATTGATGGGTACACAAAAAATCAGTAACATTTTCCATATTCATTGTTCGTTTTCTCTGAGTTTTATCCGATTGGGATTTCGATCGTACCGTCGAAATACTTCAATCTGAAAGTGTATCACGACTCTCAGATTATCCGAGCATTTTTGCAACCCATATTTTCTACAGACATAACGACCATTTGGGTATGCATGAAATAAAATATGGTTTTCATCGCAAATTTGTAATTTTCTTTTGTTTGTCTCTGCAAAACTCATCAAACAAATCTTCAATATCTTCTAAAAACATCTTGACGAAGTCAACTTTACTGAATACACACTACTTTTGATTTGGTCTCAAAATAGGAATTGCGGATAAAAAATATTTAGAAACCTCTACTTCACCACCTTTATCAATTCTACAATTTTGTTCTTTTCTCTTACTTTGCCTATCTCTTGAGTATTGACCTTCACAGGTAAACAAACTAACATAGTTAGCCAAATTGGGCACGTTTGGCACTATTATATAAACAACTTCAGAAACGTCATCGGAGATTGTGTCTTGCAAACGATCTATCTTTCCAAATAATCTTTGGAGTAAGGAAACTTATTTCTTCTTCCTTTGTACTCCCCAGTTTCATGTTTACTTAACTTTGTCACTTTTGTCTTGTTGACCTTCTTATTCAGTTCTTCCTCACCAAGTAAATTCAATATATCTTGAATCTCTTACTTAACTTTATTCTAAATAAAACATCTTAGATTGCTTTTAGAACATGTTCCTCTTGTTCTTAAAAATTATCAATGAATGATCTTTTTTCTTCTTCTTCTACCTTTAAAGTAACATACTTCCAGTTTACAATGTCATACTGAGTTATCATTCTCATCAACTTCCTCGTAATAAGATTGTATTGAAGTTCGAATAACTGAGTTAAATTATCATCATATTTAGCCACCACGGGCTTTTCAATTATAGGTGTTTGTTCAGTTTCCAATTCTTCTTTTACATTCACACCCTTATTAGCTTCTTCCAGAACAACATTCTTAACAAACTTAGTTTCTTTATCTATACTTCTTCAGTTTCAGACTCATCAAACTAGCTATCAAATTTATCAGCATCTTAAAATTTTCTTAATCATACATCATATCAATCATTTGTTTAGATATCAGATAATGAAAAATTAAAGGAATTGGATCTTTCACTAGTGAAGCTACTACTATTTTCATACAGCTCCGCACAACATAGGGATTAGCACGCTTTCGGGAAGAACATAGAATAGTAGAGGATCCAGATATTCACTTCTTCTTGTATGTCAGGTTTAACATCTGTGCTTGAACTTTGGTTTCTATTTGTAACTCTTTTGTTTCATGAAAAAAACACATGTATCACTAGAATTCTCAAGTTTAAGCTTTTTATTTCCCTCTCATGTTGATCACCAGAATCATTATAATGTTTTTTGTAAAGACCAAGAGCTTGAGATTTACAGGTGTTCTCCAAGATAGAAAACCTCTCATGAAACATTCCAATTGCTTAGAGCATTGTATTCTATAGTTCAACCATCCTAGTCTCCATGCGATCAAAATTTTGTTGTAAGTATTTTTTTTAACTTTGCTACAGTCAAATTTAACTCTTTAAAAGTCTGAGGTGACTCCAAACCTTTTCCTTTTATCATTCTTCATATCGTCTGCATCTACTAAGTCATTTGATCAATCCTTCTACCCATACATTCACTAAACATATTGAAAGTAATTTCTAATTGTTCATGTGAGACAAAATTGAGGTAAACTAACATCACCAGAGTCACGTAGAGTTTCTATTTTCATGGTAGTAGAACCAATAAGTGGAACAACTGTGTGACCTGCTATAGGTGTTGGCGTGAGGTTAGATCCTACACGATTTCCATCCGATCCTTGTAAAGTAACATCACTTACTACGGGTCTTCCGGTAGAGACACAACGTCGATCCTTCTTCACTTATTATCGGAGTAACCGACTCCATGTCCTATATGGCTCGATCTATGACACGTGCAGGAACGATGTTCGTAGATGATGGCTGGGGGGGGGGCGAACTGGGCCTCGGCCAGCAAAACCCAGAGGGCAACAAATTTTTAGCCCACTTCAAGGTATACTAGGTTCAATTTTAAGCCCAATCTTTAGTCCATAATACATAAGCCCAGTCCACATATTTATCTCCTAAACCAGTAAGATGGGCGGCCAGTCTTGCGGTGAGAAGTCGTGCAGCAACAATAGAAGATGGATGGGCGTCTGGGCGATGGCCACTCACGTTCTTTCTTTCTCCTCCCGTCTCCGGTGGATGTCAGTCTTTCTCCTCCGGTGGCGGTAATGGTCTGTCTCAAGTCTCAACTCTCAAACTCTCAATCGACAATCATCAACCCAGTAGAGAAGTTCGTACTTTATTTTGTTTATTGTCTTTAACAAGTAGAAATAGAAGTAGAATATCATAAAACAAAACCTGTAAGTAATGAATTTCTTGCTCAACCCTCTTCAATGCAGTAGAAACTCGATGCTTTCCTCTTGTATCTGGTGCCGCCATGAGAAGACAAAATTAGGTGTTTGGTGTGAGTGATGAATAAAGAAATTAGGTGTGAAGACAAAATTGGAGAAAAAAGAAAGAAAGAAGAAGACTTTTTTGTCTTTTTGAGAGTTTTGAGGAAGGAAGGGGTTTGGTGTGAGTGGGACAGAATGTGCGCATTAGAAAATGGGGTTTTGCTCAACCCTCTTCAAGGATGAAGGAACAACGAGCGATAAATGAATTTTCTTTTTTGTTTTAGAACTAGAATGTGTACATTAGAAAACAAAGGATGTATAGTGTTTGAGAGGATTGTGTGATGGTGCATTTTAGTAACCTAAAAATGAATAGTATATGGTGCAATTTTATTTTCTATAAATGTATATAGTAAGAATAATTGGTTTTTGATTTAGTTTATTGACTTTTTGTGATTCTGTTTTTTTTGTGATTCGTATTTTAATTGTTATCTCAATATCTCATTCATCAATAATTGGTTTTTGATTTCTTTAAATTGTAGGTGTAAGTGTTGTAGTGTTGATTGAAGCTCATTGAATCAGAGAAACGATTATCAGGTGTTATCTTTTTATCTTACACCTATTTAGTTGTTTTAAGGGCATTATTTTTTTATATCGCCCAGGGCATTAAATTGTTCAGGACCAGTCCTGTCTACTAGTTCTAATATTCAAACAATCCAAATGAACATTGGATAAATTATGTGTAAAATCTTTGTACGAAGATGAAACAAATCCTTGTTGTGAAGTACTTGAATGACTTGGTAACGCTTGTGGTTGCATTAATGGGATTCCAGTGTCTTTTTCAATGCTAGTCCCTAACACATGAGGACTAACATAGGATGTGGCTTCCCAAATTTTTACGGCTTGTATAAGCTCCTCTTTTTTGTTTGATCCTTTCTCATCTTCATTCTCACCGTCTTTTTTCAACTCCTCCTTCATGAACACCCTTGTGAATTACATTCAGTTTTGATGACAAAATCAGCTCCAATGTAAAAATCATTGTCATCACTATCATCTCCTTTAGGAATTACGTCAGTCAGAGTTTTTTCTGAATAAACAAATTGATTTGCCTCTAGTGCCCCTTTATCCCTCTCAGTATTTTCCTCTTCTTTGTTCCCTGATCAACATGCCCCTAATGTTGATCTTCCTCAGGTATCTCAAGGGGTAGGAACCACCGGTGATTGTTCCACAGGTTCATGATCTATCCTATATTCTTTCACCAATTATCATCATCAACATATTTCAACAAACCTCAGGAGTAGGCAATATATTTGCACTCAGATCATCTGTTTTGCTATATAAAGTGAGCATCACATGATCTTGGCATTTTTGAGCTTCAACCCTCTTAGGAATCTTGTCGTTTGCACGTAAAATTCCTCGAATACATATTTGAACGGATCTTTGTAGTGGAACACATTTTCTTGCTCGATTAGTAGATTCAGTAAGAATAACTTCTTTCAAATCATCCTAATTGCTTTAAGCAACACCATGAAATATCCTCATAGCATGAAGGCTTAGCTTGTCCACTCTAGTATGCTTGGACGTCATGCATTTGTATAGAGGGCAGACTAGTGTATACCACTCCCCATTAAGATCATTACGATGAAACCTTAAAACTCTAGGTTGGGGTCTGGTATAGCCTAGACTCTTGATATCTCTGCCATTTTTATCTTCAGTGGCAAAGTCCTTATAATCAGCCAAGCCAGGAAAATTTTCGTCTACTTGTTGACGTGAAAGTGTAATACCAGACTTGAACTAATCAATCTTCGCTTTAAAGTGATGATCACCAGGAGTAGGAACAAATTGAAATGTATGCCAAAATTTCCTACGTTGTAATCACGGTGTGGGTCGTGACTACAACCCTGCAAGTCACAACTTGGCTAAATTTGCTTCTTTCAGCTCAAACCAATGTGTTTTCCACCATATTCGACTTTCAAAATTTTTTTCAACACTTATAAACTTTGTAAAATATTACCAAACTATTCCCAAACAAATTTTTAACTTCAAAACACTTTTATAAACATCAAACTCACCCTTTTAATTCTTCCAATAGATGTAACATAAAAATTCAATTTTGACAAAAAAGGTATTGATGACCAATTAAGAATGTAAACTTTTAATTTTATGGTCCTTTTTTTGTAAAAGAATACCATTTGATTATCTATTTTGGCCTAAAATTTGAATTTCATGTCAATTCTCTATCAAAATATACTTTTACGTTATCTTTCTAGGCCTAAAGTTTTCTTTACAATATCTTTATTGTGAAATTTTGTATTTTATATAATCTTTCTTGATAAATTTTCCATGTTAAAAGATGGAATAAACTGTCTAGATGTATTATAATTTATAAACGCATTTCGAAGCGATATGGTTCTTTAATTTCAATAACTTAATTACCTAATTAAAAATATGTTTTCAAATATAATTTGAACCAAATAAATCATTTAAATACTAGATGATATATGTATAGATTAATGTAAAAGTAAAAACTAAGAAAGTAAAATATTTATAAAAAAGTTTTTAATTGCCACGAAAAGAATCTAATGCTACTGTTGTTACATGGTCCAAAGTCCAAACCTCGTGTCCAATCCAGCCAAGCAATCAGCCCATATCAGGCTCATTTAAATTAGGCGGGCTATTTCATCAATTTGGAAGCACGTGCACGTGATCTTTATATATTAATAAATGAGAACATATGATGTCACATGTCATAACCTCATCTAACCAGTTTTATGTTTTCCCGCCTAAATTTACTAATTTAATTAATTCTTTCAATTTACTCTTGTAATTTATAAAAATAAAAATTAGAATTAGTTACAATTTAGTTAACTCCTATAATGAAAGTTAATCTAATTAAATGACTTAATCATTTCATTTTACCTATAATGATTTAATTGATTTATTTTGTATACCTTAATTCAAGGATTTTTTTAACATGTTATTTAACCACAATTAAACATGTTTTTATATCGACTATTTATTTATTATAATTAGAATATAACTGAACTAATATATTTTGTATAACTATTTATGTCAATTTAACATCAACATTTATAATTTTTATAATGATATCTTATATTTATATATAGAACTTTAAAATTATAATTACTCATGTGTTACATGGGTCAACAAACTAGTATTAAAACAAACTATTAAATATGAAATATTTAAATTTGAATTGGTTATTTTAAAACTGAATTTTAATAAGTAAATTGTTGGTTACGAGTAATAAATCTTATGTACGTGTTGTCTCCCATAAGAGCTTTAAAATGATATATTACAAGTTTAAAATGATAATTGATTAATGTAAAACTAACTTTTAAAATGGTTATGAAGGAAGGGTAAACATCTTTAAAGAATATTATAAATTTAAAGTTTCATCATTTGTTCATAATTATTTGTAGAAGTAAATGTAAAGAGTTGTTTATTATTCACCTCTAATAAATTTTATGTCTCAATTATTTAAGTAGTTTATGATGGATTGAATAACTATCAAATTAATTTAAACTAGTCATGATCGCACGGGCTAAATGATTTTTTAATTAAAATATTATATAAAGATTAGAGACATGTGATTGTTTTGATGTTACTAAATTCAACATTAGACATAATAATTTAAATGTAATAAAAGATTGCTATCTACTCGGTAACTCATGTTAGTTTTATGTTATCAACTAAAATAAACTAACTATTAAAATAATTTATTTTGATCTAAGTAATTACATTATAAGTCATTACAATGAATTTATTGTTATTGGACTCAATTTATCAAATCAAATTACAATAGAATAATTTATTTTGATTTAAACAAATGCTCATTATAGTTTATTATATGGAATTATTAATATATAGTTCCACTTATCAGATTAAATAAATTAAATAATAAAAAAATATATTTTATTTTAAATTATTGAATATTGTAATTTATTATATGTAGTTAAATTACTACAAACATGAAATCATTTATGCTCAACACTGCCATTAATTCATGTGCATTTGATATTTATAAATTGAAAAAAAAATAGACAAAAATATGTGTGATTATTAAAAAATATTTTAGTATTGCGTTGGTAATATTATTATATAGTTGTATATACCCTAAAACAAAATCATGTCATACAAAAGTGAATTTTAGCAGCACTATACTTGTGGTGTTCTTTTTTTTTTTCATCATCCTGCAAGTTTAAAATATTATTTCTCAGAACAAAATAAGATTGACTCAGAAAATACATGTTAACATATAAAAGTTCTCCATAATCCATTTTCTAAAATAACTGAAAATGAAAAATACATATACGAAAGTGTGTAATTCATTGAAATGAATTAAAAAAAACAATAACAAATATATACCTGAGAAGTAAATAAATGGTAGACAATTTTTGTAATGAAAAGATAGATGATATCGACCATGACTATGTCAATGTTCGTTCTACACTCATGCTTCTTCATCCTGCAATGATAAAAAAATGTTAGAAACGTAAGAATATGATATTTCTTGAGATTGATCATGCATGAGAGATAAAAATGAAAACGATAATGTCAAATTTTAGTACGATTTTAGAGTGCCTTGATATTATAAATAAAATGTAACAATCAATATGACATTTATGTGCAATAGGTTACGTTTGAAATTATGAGAGAATTTCAAAAGAATTGAGCAATCAATATGTTATTTATGTGTAATTATAATGTGTACAACATAGGTTATGTTTGAAAATTATGAGAGAATTTCAGAAGAATAAAGCAATCAATGTCATTTATGTGTAATTATAATTTGTACATCATGCATATATTAGTTACCTGAACCTATTAAAATTCAAGATTTATGCATTAATGTATTGTTTTCACATTTTATGAAATAAAAATATATTAATTTAAACTACAAATAATGCAATTAATTTTAAAGTTTTAAATTATATATATTTTAATTAAATTATTTTTAAAGGTTATTTGATTAGTTATATGCTTTTGTAAAAACTCTTTAATTAATTATTTTATAAAGTTTATATATAACATGTAATTATATTAGAAGTTTATTTTAATTATTTAATTTAAATGAATATTAATAATGTTTTACATTGAATCTATGTAAGTAAATTCATGTGATAAATAACAATGCTATTATGTCATATTCATTTGAGTTCAAGTAATAATTATTTATAAGTTGAGTCCGTCTTATGATAAAATTTATATAGACCGAGTTATTTTATGAAGAATATTAAATTTATTGTTTATATATTTTATTAGTTTAAATATGTTAATTAACTTGTTTTTTAAAGGTTATTTGAGAAATTATATATTTTCATAAAGAGTTCTTTAAAAAATTAAAAATTATATCTTAAAACTTTTCTACAATGCGTAGTAACTATATTTAAAAAAATTATTTTATGTGTTAATTTAAATATATATTAATTGCAAATAATATATTTAATCATAAAATTCTAAATTATATATTTTGTTTGGATTAATTTGTTGATTAACTTATTTTTAAAGGCTACTTAAGGAATCATATATTTTCATAAAAGTTTTTAAAAATTAAAAAAAATGTTTCTTAAAATTTAGGTACAACGTGTAAGTATATTTAAAATTTTAATACATTAATTAAATATATGTTATTACATGTGATATATGCTATACGACTCAACTTATCAAACTAAATTAAAAATAAACTAATTTTTTAATCTAAATATATAACAATTATATTTTATTATATAGACTTATCCATATACGACTCAACTTATCAAACAAATTAAATTAAATAATAAAATTATAAATTATATATATAAAAAATGATCATCGTATATATTACATGGAATTAATTACCATAAACATGAAATCATTACCATTTTATGATTCTATAAAGATTAATATATTTGTTAAAAAATTTAAATCTACATATTTCAATTTTTTTCAATATACTATTTACAAATAAAATTCTTAGTCATTTAAAGGAGATTTATGAATTACATTTTTTGGTAAGATAATTTGGTTACTAAAGATATTCAATTTAAAAAAATAAATTAAAATGTAACACATTAGTTTTTTTTCCCTCTTTGTTAACTTATTTATAGATATAAAATAATAAAAGATGTATCTTACATATTAATTTAATGAAATAAATGATTATTATATTCTTAGTATCTTATCTTATCTTTGTGGTGTTTTGTAATAAAATAAAATAAATAAATGATGTACATCATATGTAAATAAATGTTAGTTGACACATGTTGCGATATTACTAAATTAAATAAATAAATGATTTTTATGACTATTTTTTGGTATTAAACAAATTAAATCAGTGACTTAATATTAAATATTCCTATGATCTACTCGATAACCCATATTTTTTTGTATTAACTAATAAATTTAATTATTTTGATCTAAATAAATTATCAGTATAACTTATTACATGTAATTTATTGTTAGAGACTAAACTTATCAAATCGAATTGAAATAAAATACACTATTATGATTTAAATAAATATCATTGTAGTTCATTATATGGACTTTAGTAACATATGCTGTAACTTATCGAATTAATTAAAGTAATAATTTGATCTAAAATATGATCATTGTAATTTGTTATATTGAATTTGAATACTTTAATACATAAAATCATTTATGGCATGGGTCTTTATTAAAATGGATTCAACTTATCAAATTAAATAAATTAAATAATAAACAATATAGTTTGATTTATTAATGATCATTGTAATTTTTTAAATGGAATAAAAATGAAATTATTTATGTCATGAATTTATTGATATGGACTCAACTTTTATTTATATAGAGACACACACACACACATAAAAACACATAGATATAGATAACATAAGATGATCTTTATAAAGTTAATGACATGAGCTTCATATAACATAGACTTTGTTGATATGGACTTTTGGTAATAATAATGATTAAAAATTTGAATTGAAACAATTTGTGTTCCTTAACTTATTTTTTTTAGATTATCATATTAGGTACATGATAAAACTTAACTATGCTTATTGAATAAATTATTTTATATAAATATTATAGAATCTATATGTATAAACATATTATCATATGTATAATTTCAATCAAATGATATAATTTTATTTAACAATGATATTAAAACTATTTAAAAAATACTTTTATCATAATAATTATATCAAAATTCAATTGGCGATTCATAATAAAATAATTATATTAAAAAACTTTCAATTTATAATTTATGTCATTATAAACTTTTAATTACGTAAATAATTTTTTTTTTAATTTTTAATTAGATTTAGGTCATCTCAAGAGAAGTAATATCAAAATAGTGCACTTCAAAAATAAATAAATAATAGAATTATCATAAAGCTATTTAGTCTCTCAACATTTAATATAATTACTCAAATAGTCTACAAGAAAACCTAAAATATACAAATTAAAAAAATAATATATAGTTTTAAAAAGATTATTGAGATAAATTATTATTTATATAAGGAATCAGTGATATAAAACATGGTTTGCAATATTTAAACTACATTAAATAAAATCAATAACTATATAATAAATTTATCGATTTAAAATATAGGAGAGCACACATGGCGGTTTATAAATCCAACTAAAATCCGAAACAAAATTAAAATTGAATACGAAATTACCAAAGTGACTCCTATAGACATCTAATATATGTGATTGCCAAAAAAACAAATTCTATTACAATAGCTCTCAACTTTCACAAAACAAACAATTACTTATACTACGAAATTAGAAATAAGCCATGTACCACTAACTAATACCTTTATTATTATATGTCTTTCCGCTTAGATGAAACCCAATTAAATTTAAATGATGGGTACTTTTCGAGCGAGAAGTTCTCCGACTGGCTATTGTCACCATCCTTGAATTCCAACAACATCAAATTAGCATATGGAGATGAGTTTTGTGATCTCGCATACGCTTTACTCTTGAACCTTGCACTTTCACAACCACTTGCTGTGAAATCATTGCTACCAAAGGCCTCGTTAGCCGTCATGAACCAAAATTCTTAGCATTGTCGTAGAATTTTCCATTCACCAAGCACTCACAAATTGTTTGTAACATGAAATGATGGAAGAATGTGAATGAACAAATTTTGTATTAACTAATAAATTTAATTATTTTGATCTAAATAAATTATCAGTATAACTTATTACATGGAATCTATTGTTAGATGACTAAACTTATCAAATCGAATTGAAATAAAATACACTATTATGATTTAAATAAATATCATTGTAGTTCATTATATGGACTTTAATAACATATGATGTAACTTATCGAATTAATTAAAGTAATAATAAAATAATATATTTTGATCCAAAATATGATCATTGTAATTTGTTATATTGAATTCGAATACTTTAATACATAAAATCATTTATGGCATGAGTCTTTATTGAAATGGATTCAACTTATCAAATTAAATAAATTAAATAATAAACAATATATTTTGATTTATTAATGATCATTGTAATTTTTTAAATGGAATCAAAATGAAATTATTTATGTCATGAATTTATTGATATGGACTCAACTTTTATTTATATAGAGACACACACACACACAAAAACACATAGATATAGATAACATAAGATGATCTTTATAAAGTTAATGACATGAGCTTCATATAACATAGACTTTGTTGATATGGACTTTTGGTAATTATAATGATTAAAAATTTGAATTGAAACAATTTGTGTTCTGTAACATCCCGGATTTGAGCCTGGTACGTGGATTTAATTTATTGGCTCATTATTTTACTAAATATTGCGTGTTCCAATTAAATCCCGTTTCGTGGATTTAACGTGTCGAAACCGAGTGATACGTGTCTCCGAGCTATTAATTAGCGGATTAATTATCTCCTTGAGTTCGTGGAGTTAAATGGGTCAATTTGATATTAATATTGAAAAAGTGATATCGGGTCCGGGTTAGTGGGTTCGGAGCCGGTTAAAGATGAAGACGTATATGTGTTGAGCTTCCTTATCCCTTCTCCCTTATCTTTTTGAGACAAAAACCCTAAGGTGTGTGTGTATTTTCCTGGAGTTTCCACTGAGATTCAAAGCCGGAAGTGAAGCCAAGGGTGGTGAATTCAAGCTGTGTCTTGCTTTCTTGTTGATCACCTTGTGTTCTTGAGGTCTTGAAGGTAAGAATCCTTGATTTTGAGTAGCTAAGTGTTGAGTTATGTTGTGTTGTGTATGGGAATTGGTTTCTGTAATATATGAGGCTGTTGTATAGTAATTTCGTGTGTTTTTGGGCTGGAAATCGTGTAAAAAGGGGAGAGTTTCCCCTGGTTCAGCTATGGAGGTCGTAGAACAGGGATGAGTGCAGGCGAATGATCGCGGCGCGACGCGCAGGGAGCCGCGGCGCGACGCGCAGAAGGAATTGGGCGCGGCGCGAGTGCAGGGGCTTAGCGGCGCGAGCCGCAGCCTGCTGGGGAAATCCGAATTGATTCAATTGGAGAGGCTTGAGGCGATTAGTATGTCGGATTCCTTCGGGACATTGTCGGACTGAATTGTTTGGGGTTTTGGGTCTCGATAGGAATCCCATAAAAGAGTTTCGGGGATCGGTTATCCATTCGGGAATATGTTTCGGGTTTAAATTGATTGCGATAGTTATGTTTGATTTGAGTTGTGTGGCTATTGAGCTTGCGTTAATATGTGGAGTCCGTGGTGTTTACAGGTTCTAGCCGATCACGTGCCGAGCCGCATTAGAGTTTCGGATTTCCAAGCGAGTTTTGGGTAATTGGTGAGTACTCGAGTTCTTTTGCAAATCGCGCGTAGTCTTTTATGAGTCGTGTATATGTGTTGTGATATATTGTGTATGAGACCGAGCTTAGTGCGCAGGTATGATCCGTTCTACCCTATACGTGCTATATGTGTTTGAATTGCAGGTGTCCGCGATATGTGATCGCGCAGGCTGACTGCCCCTAACCAGTCACGAGATATGAGGCTGTATATATACGGCAGAGATATTGCCAGGTCGCTCCTGTGCCTATTGAGTGGCTAACCGCTGCTGTGTGCGGCCTGTTAGCTGGGGAACGTGGTCCCCTTTCGAGCAGAGATATGTATTATGCATAGAGTTGCATATGTGTGTTGAGATATATGTGCTGTGTATGTTATATGTGTTTGCCTGCAGAGTCTAACCCTCGCGTACTCACGAGCTGTCCAGCTTATGTTTTCGAGTCCTGTGCGTGTCTCAGGCAGTCATACCGTGGGGTCGCAGCCGCAGCAGCCGAAGTAGGGATCGGGGCAGTTAGAGTTGCGTGCGTTGACCGTTTTGTTGATAATAATCTTGGAACTGTTGTACCTGATCTTCGTATGTATGTTAACAGTAATCAGTTGTGTATGTGTGCCAGTGTTAGTTTATGAGATGATGTACGTGACTTTCGTGTTAAAGTTTTAATTAACAGTGATTTTCCGCTAATCCTGTGACATGTGTACTTTGAGACGTTTGCGATACTGCCACTTATGATTGATTATTGACGTGGCATTTGTGTGAGAAATGTGGGTGTTACAGCTTGGTATCAGAGCTTGTGGTTTCAGTACTGAGTATCAGTGGATGCTTGTGCTCTTACCGTGTTCAGATCTGTGGGATTCTTCCCTGAGACTGAGTTTAGCGGAATTAACTGACCTAGCTCATTGTATGACGCTGGGTGATCGATCTGTTATCTTACCTTTGTGATATGTGCAGGTAGTTATGGCAGATCATGGTGAGGGTTCACGGCCAGAGAGACCAGCGGGAGATGAGTATGTCCGCCGGTCAGAGATGTTGTCTGTGTTGACTGAGTTTTACAGAGAGAGGGATAGAGAGAGAGAGCAGCAGAGACAGAGAGTTGATCCGCCGCCAGTGACTAGTGCCGAGACAGTGGTTGGGGCATCTTCTTCTTCTGCTCCTCGAGGTGGGTCCTTCAAGGACTTTATGGCGGGAGCCCCACCTCAGTTCCGAGGCGGTGGCGAGCCGGGTGCGGCTATGGCTTGGGAGAGAGAGATTGAGGCAGCATTCCGAGTTGCCCATGTCGACCCTCGTGATATGGTCGGCTATGCGGCTTACCAGCTAAAGGGAGGGGCTTCACAGTGGTGGAAGTCCATTGAGTCGTCCATGACTACTGCAGCAGCTTATGCTATGACATGGGATCAGTTCCGTGCCATCTTCGAGCTTCAGTATATTCCCCGGGATGAGCGCCGGGAGATGGAGCGTCGTTTCTTGCACCTTCAGCAGGGCAGTATGTCAGTTCAGCAGTATGTGGATAGATTTAATGAGTATGCCCAGTTTGCGCCCCAGCATGTGGATACATAGATCCGTAAGGCTGATGCCTTTATCGATGGGTTGAGATCGGATATCCGGGAGTTCGTCGGACTTCATGATACTCCTACCTTTGCACGGGCATTAGAGTTAGCCCGAGTTCGAGAGAGAGAGATCGAGAGACAGAGGGGTCAGCCCCCGTCCCAGAGACAGAGGATAGGGACGTCTGAGCAGTCCCAGAGTTACTATCGAGAGCCCCAGGATTTTCAGAGAGAGAGACAGCCTGAGCAGCAGCAGGTTCAGGGGCAGGGTTCGGGATTTCGCAGAGACAGAGACAGGGGCAGAGATCGTAGGTCCAGGAGGTCTGGGCAGTATCAGGTTTCGGGGACGGCCAGTCAGAGTCAGGGGCAGACTTCCCGATATAGTGCTCCCAGTCAGAGTCAGAGCAGCGTGGGACAGGGGTCCCAGCCATCCGGGAGTCGGGCAGATAGTTCAGCCGGGGAGAGAGACTGTCCGAGGTGTCGCCGTCGCCATTCTGGTCCTTGTACATCAGAGCAGCCCCGTTGCTACCGCTGTGGTCAGTATGGCCATACATCTTTTACTTGTACTTCGAGGGATTCCCTGTGCTTCCGCTGTGGGAGGCCAGGTCATATTGTGAGGGATTGTCCGGATGCGCCGCCAGCGGTGCAGGGAGCGAGCACCAGCGGTGCCAGAGCCGAGCCGTCATCTTCGAGCCGTCGTGAGTCAGCACCCAGAGGCAGGGGTAGAGTATTTCAGGCTACGGCAGAGGAGGCCCGCGAGTCTACCGATGTGGTATCTGGTACGTACATTCTGAACGGGCTTAGTGCTCATATATTGTTTGATTCTGGAGCAGATCGCTCGTATGTATCTGTTGTATTCTGTGCCTACTTTTCTGTGCCTGCTACTGTGTTATCTGTGCCGTTAGTCGTTGAGAGAGTAGACGGTAGTACTGCTTTAGTGAGTCGGGTATACAGAGATTGTGTCCTTGAGATAGATGCTCACCGGTTTTCGATCGATCTACTGCCGATAGAGATTAGCAGCTTCGATGTGATAGTGGGTATGGATTGGATGACAGCCAGGCGGGCCGATATTCTGTGTGCGAAGAAGATGATCCGGATACCCATTTCAGACAGTGAGACGGTGACAGTGTACGGCGAGAGGCGCCGAGGCGAGATCGGCATTGTGTCTATGGCCCGAGCTCAGAGATATGTCGCGAAGGGATGTGAGACCTTTCTGGCTTATGTTGTTGACGCCAGATTAGAGAAGAAGACCCTAGCGGATATACCTGTAGTTCGAGAGTTCCCTGAGGTATTCCCAGAGGAGTTGCCTGGGTTACCGCCAGATCGTCAGGTCGAGTTCCGTATCGACCTTGTCCCTGGAGCAGTGCCTATTGCGAAGACGCCTTATAGGCTGGCACCTACTGAGATGAGAGAGATGATGTCGCAGCTTCAGGAGTTGCTGGATCGTGGATTTATCCGTCCGAGTTCGTCCCCGTGGGGAGCTCCCGTGCTATTTGTGAAGAAGAAGGACGGTTCCATGCGGATGTGTATCGACTATCGAGAGTTGAATAAAGTGACGGTGAAGAACCGTTATCCGCTTCCACGTATCGACGATCTATTTGATCAGCTACAGGGTTCGAGCTTCTTTTCGAAGATAGATCTGAGATCGGGTTATCATCAGCTGAGAGTTAGAGATGAGGATGTGCCGAAGACTGCGTTTCGGACGAGATACGGCCATTACGAGTTCCTAGTCATGCCTTTCGGACTGACTAACGCACCCGCGGCATTCATGGATCTGATGAACAGGGTGTGTAGATCTATGTTGGATCGGTTCGTGATAGTGTTCATCGACGACATCCTGATCTACTCGAGGAGTGCCGAGGACCACGAGCAGCACTTGCGAGAGGTTTTGACCGTGCTGCGAGCGGAGAGACTGTATGCGAAGTTCTCCAAGTGCGAGTTCTGGTTGCGCGAGGTCCAGTTTTTGGGACATGTTGTGAGCGCCGAGGGTATTTCAGTAGATCCGGCAAAGATAGAGGCCGTGATGAGTTGGGAGCCGCCGAAGACTGTGCCTGAGATCCGTAGCTTTTTGGGCCTAGCCGGGTATTACCGCCGCTTCATTCAGGACTTCTCGAGGATTGCCAGGCCGTTGACGAGATTGACACGGCAGTCCGTTCCTTTCGTGTGGTCTGATGAGCAGGAGTCGGCTTTCAGAGAATTGAAATCCCGGTTATGTCAAGCACCAGTGTTAGCATTGCCCGAGGGTACAGAGGATTTTGTGGTCTACTGTGATGCGTCAGGTACCGGTTTGGGTTGTGTTCTGATGCAGCGAGGCAAAGTGATTGCGTATGCGTCGCGACAGCTGAAGACCTACGAGGAAAATCATACTGTGCACGACCTTGAGTTGGACGCGATAGTGTTCGCGTTGAAGATATGGCGTCATTATCTGTACGGTTCGCGATTTGTAGTGTATACCGATCATAAGAGTCTTCAGTATCTGTTCAGTCAGAAAGAGCTAAATATGAGACAGCGGCGCAGCCTCGAGTTACTGAAAGATTATGACTGCGAGATCCAGTACCATCCTGGTAGGGCCAATGTGGTGGCCGATGCGTTGAGCCGTAAGGCGTGCGGTCAGACAGTGGTTTCCCGAGCAGCGAGGCTCGAGGTCACCTCGACTCTTGTGGAGAGTCTGAGGCATGCTCAATTAGAGGGTCTGCGGGCCGAGAATGTGAAAAGAGAGCGTCTTGCAGGGCAGCTTGAGGTATTGAGCAGAGATAGCAGAGGTTTGTGGGCGTTTCGTGATCGTGTTTGGGTTCCAAGAATCGGTAATCTGCGGCAGCTGATTTTAGATGAGTCGCACCGTTCGAGATTGTCTATCCACCCCGGGAGCACCAAAATGTACAGAGATTTGCGCGAGTTCTATTGGTGGCCAGGGATGAAAAGAGATGTGGGCCGATACGTCGAGGAGTGCATGACTTGTTTGCGAGTTAAAGCCGAGCATCAGAAGCCTCACGGACATTTGCAGCCTTTAGAGATTCCTGAGTGGAAGTGGTATCATATCACGATGGATTTCATCGTCAGGCTCCCGCGCACTGTTCGAGGTAACGATACGATCTGGGTGATAGTGGATCGCTTGACGAAGAGTGCTCACTTTTTAGCGGTTCGAGGTACCATCACTATGGATCAGTTGGCTCGGTTATATATCAATGAGATAGTGTCGAGGCACGGCGTTCCGATGTCGATTACGTCTGATAGAGATACGCGGTTTACTTCGAGGTTCTGGCAGAGCTTTCAGCGCGAGTTGGGGACGAGAGTTCAGTTGAGTACAGCGTACAGACCTCAGACAGACGGGCAGACAGAGCGGACGAATCAGACTCTCGAGGATATGCTCCGAGCTTGTGCGATCGATTTTAGTGGTAGTTGGGACGTTCACTTGCCGTTAGTCGAGTTTGCGTATAACAACAGCTACCATTCCTCCATCAAGATGGCTCCATTTGAGGCACTGTATGGGCGTAAGTGCCTAACCCCTGTGTGTTGGGGCGAGGTCGGCGAGCGACCTATCAGTGGGCCTGAGTTGCTACAAGAGACGAGCGACAAAGTGGCAGTTATCCATGAGCATATGAGAGTAGCACAGAGCCGACAGAAGAGTTATGCCGATCGTCGTCTGACTGAGCTTGAGTTCAGTGTTGGAGACCGTGTGATGTTGAAAGTATCGCCGTGGAAGGGAGTTATCAGATTCAGACATCGAGGTAAGCTGAGTCCGCGGTACATCGGTCCGTTTGAGATCATCGCCAGAGTCCGAGATCAGGCTTATAGATTGAGACTGCCTCCCGAGTTGGCCGGAGTCCACGATACGTTCCATGTGAGTCATCTGAGGAAGTGTTTAGCCAAGGATGATCAGTTTGTGCCGTTATCTGAGATAACCGTGGATAATCACCTGAGATATGTCGAGCAGCCTGAGGCGATTACCGATCGTAAGGTGAAGAGATTGCGAAATAAAGAGATTGCGCTAGTACTCGTTCAGTGGAGGCATCATAAGGGTACTAGTGCCACCTGGGAGCCCGAGGCCGAGATGAGGAGCCGTTATCCACAGTTGTTCCCGAGTCCTAGCTAGATTCCGGGACGGAATCTTTTTAAGAGGAGAGGATTTGTAACATCCCGGATTTGAGCCTGGTACGTGGATTTAATTTATTGGCTCATTATTTTACTAAATATTGCGTGTTCCAATTAAATCCCGTTTCGTGGATTTAACGTGTCGAAACCGAGTGATACGTGTCTCCGAGCTATTAATTAGCGGATTAATTATCTCCTTGAGTTCGTGGAGTTAAATGGGTCAATTTGATATTAATATTGAAAAAGTGATATCGGGTCCGGGTTAGTGGGTTCGGAGCCGGTTAAAGATGAAGACGTATATGTGTTGAGCTTCCTTATCCCTTCTCCCTTATCTTTTTGAGACAAAAACCCTAAGTGTGTGTGTGTATTTTCCTGGAGTTTCCACTGAGATTCAAAGCCGGAAGTGAAGCCAAGGGTGGTGAATTCAAGCTGTGTCTTGCTTTCTTGTTGATCACCTTGTGTTCTTGAGGTCTTGAAGGTAAGAATCCTTGATTTTGAGTAGCTAAGTGTTGAGTTATGTTGTGTTGTGTATGGGAATTGGTTTCTGTAATATATGAGGCTGTTGTATAGTAATTTCGTGTGTTTTTGGGCTGGAAATCGTGTAAAAAGGGGAGAGTTTCCCCTGGTTCAGCTATGGAGGTCGTAGAACAGGGATGAGTGCAGGCGAATGATCGCGGCGCGACGCGCAGGGAGCCGCGGCGCGACGCGCAGAAGGAATTGGGCGCGGCGCGAGTGCAGGGGCTTAGCGGCGCGAGCCGCAGCCTGCTGGGGAAATCCGAATTGATTCAATTGGAGAGGCTTGAGGCGATTAGTATGTCGGATTCCTTCGGGACATTGTCGGACTGAATTGTTTGGGGTTTTGGGTCTCGATAGGAATCCCATAAAAGAGTTTCGGGGATCGGTTATCCATTCGGGAATATGTTTCGGGTTTAAATTGATTGCGATAGTTATGTTTGATTTGAGTTGTGTGGCTATTGAGCTTGCGTTAATATGTGGAGTCCGTGGTGTTTACAGGTTCTAGCCGATCACGTGCCGAGCCGCATTAGAGTTTCGGATTTCCAAGCGAGTTTTGGGTAATTGGTGAGTACTCGAGTTCTTTTGCAAATCGCGCGTAGTCTTTTATGAGTCGTGTATATGTGTTGTGATATATTGTGTATGAGACCGAGCTTAGTGCGCAGGTATGATCCGTTCTACCCTATACGTGCTATATGTGTTTGAATTGCAGGTGTCCGCGATATGTGATCGCGCAGGCTGACTGCCCCTAACCAGTCACGAGATATGAGGCTGTATATATACGGCAGAGATATTGCCAGGTCGCTCCTGTGCCTATTGAGTGGCTAACCGCTGCTGTGTGCGGCCTGTTAGCTGGGGAACGTGGTCCCCTTTCGAGCAGAGATATGTATTATGCATAGAGTTGCATATGTGTGTTGAGATATATGTGCTGTGTATGTTATATGTGTTTGCCTGCAGAGTCTAACCCTCGCGTACTCACGAGCTGTCCAGCTTATGTTTTCGAGTCCTGTGCGTGTCTCAGGCAGTCATACCGTGGGGTCTCAGCCGCAGCAGCCGAAGTAGGGATCGGGGCAGTTAGAGTTGCGTGCGTTGACCGTTTTGTTGATAATAATCTTGGAACTGTTGTACCTGATCTTCGTATGTATGTTAACAGTAATCAGTTGTGTATGTGTGCCAGTGTTAGTTTATGAGATGATGTACGTGACTTTCGTGTTAAAGTTTTAATTAACAGTGATTTTCCGCTAATCCTGTGACATGTGTACTTTGAGACGTTTGCGATACTGCCACTTATGATTGATTATTGACGTGGCATTTGTGTGAGAAATGTGGGTGTTACATGTTCCTTAACGTATTTTTTTTAGATTATCATATTAGGTACATAATAAAACTTAACTATGCTTATTGAACATATTATTTTATATAAATATTATAGAATCTATGTGTATAAACATATTATCATATGTATAATTTGAATCAAATGATATTATTTTATTTAACAATGATATTAAAACTATTTAAAGAATACTTTTATCATAATAATTATATCAAAATTCAATTGGCGATTCATAATAGAATAATTATATTCAAAAACTTTCAATTTATAATTTATGTCATTATAAACTTTTAATTACGTAAATAAATTTTTTTTTTTAAATTTTTAATTAGATTTAGGTCATCTCAAGAGATGTAATATCAAAATAGTGCACTTCAAAAATAAATAAATAATAGAATTATCATATTAGCTATTTAGTATCTCAACATTTAATATAATTACTCAAATAGTCTAGAAGAAAACCTAAAATATACAAATTAAAAAATAATATATAGTTTTAAAAAGATTATTGAGATAAATTATTATTTATATAAGGAATCAGTGATATAAAACATGGTTTGCAATATTTAAACTACATTAAATAAAATCAATAGCTATATAATAAATTTATCGATTTAGAATATAGGAGAGCACACATGACGGTTTATAAATCCAACTAAAATCCGAAACAAAATTAAAATTGATTACGAAATTACCAAAGTGACTCCTATTGACATCTAATATATGTGATTGCCAGAAAAACAAATTCTATTACAATAGCTCTCAACTTTCACAAAACAAACAATTACTTATACTACGAAATTAAAAATAGGTCATGTACCACTAACTAATACCTTTATTATTATATGTCTTTCCGCTTAGATGAAACTCAATTAAATTTAAATGATGGGTGCTTTTCGAGCGAGAAGTTCCCCGACTGGGTATTGTCACCATCCTTGAATTCCAACAACATCAAATTAGCATATGGAGATGAGTTTTGTGATCTCGCATACGCTTTACTCTTGAACCTTGCACTTTCACAACCACTTGCTGTGAAATCATTGCTACCAAAGGCCTCGTTAGCCGTCATGAACCAAAATTCTAAGCATTGTCGTAGAATTTTCCATTCACCAAGCACTCACAAATTGTTTGTAACATGAAATGATGGAAGAATGTGAATGAACAAATGTAACTTTGTTATTTATAGACAAATGATTGACAAATTCATATTTATGGTAAAATAAAAATATTTAATTGATAAGAAATAATAACCTTAGGATAGATAGAGAGTTTTTACCATTAAGGTAAAATTAATTAAAATTAAGCAACATTAAACCAATATTTAGTATCACATTAAAGCAATTCTTCAAGTTGAAGAAAATGGATAGTCTATTATTATTAAAACAATTATGACATGAATATTTATGACATGGACTCAACTTTTATATATATATATATATATATATATATATATATATATATATATATATATATATATATATATATATATATATATATATATATATATATATATATATATATATAGATTAGGGTATTACCAAATTTCATTTATCTCCTACAAAATGTGAAAACTTTTAAAAATATTTTATTGTTGGTTAGTGGTTGCTGCCTTTTCTTTATCTTGATTTTCTGAAAATGTTAAACATTTGAAGGATAAATAATAGGGATAATTGCGTAAAAAACTCTCAAGTTGTCAGTTTTTTTGTGATTAAAACCTCAAACCATTTTTCATTGCATAAAAAACTTCGAACTAACTAAAAATCATTAAATCAAGGTTTTATCAATGGGTAACCGGTTATTAATCCTACAATAGACCGGTAAATAACTTACGTTGAATAAATTTTAATTGTTGAAACCGGTTGTCAAGTATTACACATCATTTAAATCCACGTTGATAATTTTAATGGTAATTTTTTAAACGGGATTACATCATCAACGGAGGTTTAAATGATGTGTAATACTTGACAACCGGTTTCAACAATTAAAAATTTATTCCACGTAGGTTATTTACTGGCGTAGGATTAATAATCGGTTTCAACCGGTTACCCATTGATAAAACCTTAATTTACTGATTTTTAGTTAGTTCGGGGTTTTCTATGCAACGAAAAATGGTTTGGGGTTTTAATCACAAAAAACTGACAAATTATGTGTTTTTTGCGCAACATCCCTAAATAATAAGCTTAGTGATTTATAAAATAAATGCACATACACACAGATAGGGGTGTCCAGAACTGGATTTTCAGATATCCAAAATTTCATATAGTGATTTTACAATCCCATGTTGTGCATCACACAAACTAATGGCAGCATGTGCATTCAGTAATCAATTATACCCAAATCCAATGAGTCATTTCTACGTATATAAATCACATTTTTCCAAGCTTACGTTTCGGTTTATGAATAGAGTATATCAATAAGCAACAAAATGAAGTATCAAGTCTAGAGATAGGTATTCCAATCAAGAGATATCATATATTCAAAAACTTCAATGTGTGTACGTGTTATACGTATTATTCTAAAACTAATTGACAGTTTAACCAATCTTTCGTTCCAAAACATGCAATAAGCTTCAAACCAAAGCAATGATTTCCAAAACCAAAACAAGCAATTTTGGACCTTAATAGCAAGTTAAACGAGCATACAACCCTAAAACAACATACTAAGATCACAAGTTAAAATTCTTAACAATGGAAGAAATTCGTATAAAAAACAAGTCCAACATCCAAGTTAGCATTCCCAGTGCCTGCCAAGAACCAAACCTTGTGTGTCCTCTACGCAGTCCTTGATGCCCAAATAGAAGGCTGATGCCCCCAGGAAACCAACCTCGATGCATCTGTGTGATTTTTGAAGATTTTGAGCAAACTTAAGCCACCATCCACCCAAGATAATTTCACCAAAATTACTAGTTTTTATACACTTTTATGACTTAAAACATGACTTGAAACCATCAATTAAGATTAGATGGGTGCTATTCAAACACCCTTCTATGGGTAGTTATGTCACTTGTCAATACATAAGTTGAGTGTCTAAATAGAGGATCAAAATATATTAAATGTTAGTGCGTTGTCAGTGTAATATCATAAGTGTGTCTAAATAGAAAGTATCATTTCCTTATAACCTTATCATTAACATATTCATTTCTAGCTCCAATTTGAGCATAGAATGTAGAAATTTCACTCTAAAACTAGAATTCAGAAACTCACATGCCTTGGTTGAGTTCTCTTCAATGGCTACCCAAATACATCATATTTTCTACTTCAAATCACTAACACAACCTATTACACTGTATTTCATTTCAACCATTGAAGCTGAATCATGCCAAATGAAAGAATCCTAGGTTCATTTCATAATTAAAAGTCAATACATACCTCAATAAGAAGAAGATAAAAGAGTGTGACATAAAACTTATGATTTTAATCCTGAACACTTTAATCTTTGAAAGCTTATATCTTTAATTTCAAGCTCCAACAAAGAACACCACACTTTTACACCTTCACTTTCAATATATACCTCTTAAGAATGAGAGGTTAGTCAAGATGCTTGACTTCATGCTCAACTTTCAGGATACTACAAAACTCTCTCCCACCCTATATGTTTACTTAGTTATAAACCAAGATCATTCCATTGCAACAAGGTTTCATCTTTCACACTTTTAGCTCCACATATGCCACTATCTTTTGAATACATCATTTATTAACACTAAAATCATATTCGAGCAACATACTCTCTCACTACGAGAAAAACCTCATCCAACGACATCTTTAGCGACATTTATCTAAATGTCACAAATTTGTGATAGTTTTGGTGACATGTTTCGAGATGATGATGTCACCAACATCGCTATGTATGTCACTACTTTTAGTAACATTCATGTATAAGTCACTATAGATGTCATTAGTTTTGTAACATAGACCAGAAGTTGCTATACACGTTGCTGATTTTGTGACATTAATATATAAGACACTATACGTGTCACCGAATTTGTGACATTTATATGGATGACATTGTGTGTGTCGTTGAAGTTGTGACATATACACACATGTCACTAAGTGTGTCGCTTAATTTTTAACATTTATATATAAGACATTATGTGTGTTGCTGAAGTTGTGACATATACACACATGTCACTAAGTGTGTCGCTGATTTTGTGACATTTACATATAGTAAGAGAAGAACTACATTTCCAAAGTTGATTTAGAATGCATAAGAATTTTTTATAATGAAGAATAAATTGTTAGCATGATTATCTATACGCAGAGATCAATAAATAAGGATAATAAGGTTAGAATTTACATTTAAAAAATGGGAGTGACATTGGTGTTGCCTTTTCCTTGTTGTATCCCCTAACTACGTTATATTAGATTAGTTAAGTATTAAAAAATTAACAAAACATCAAAGACTTAAAAAGAAGATATAGAGTTAGGATAGTATCTTCTTTTACTATTTAAGAATTTGTTATTTTTTATAAGAATCAAAGTCTTATTGAACAAATACTTATAGTGTTGCTATTCACACCCTTTATTACAAATTGCAACTCGTTAGGCCCGTCAATTCATAAACATTTTGAATATTTGGTCGTCATGGGGGCTATGAATAAAATGTCTAATATCTAGAGTGAAAGACTTAACTTTGTAGATGCTTTAAAAGTTCTTACATTGTAGTTACTTATAAGAATAATTAGCTTTAAGTTAAGATTAGATTGATTTTGACGATAAAATATTAGATTATATATAAATCAACGAGGAAGTAACAAATTTCATAATATTTATTTATTATTGATTAAAATAAATTACAAATTCGTCCTTGTGGTTTGATAGAAATTACGGATTTCATCATTTAACTTCATTAATTTGTTACACCAGAGGTTCTTATTTCTAACTTTGGTTTCGATATTGGTCTCTTAACTATTTAACTTTTTCAAAAGGAAAATATTACCCTTTACAAAAAGATAATTTTAGGCAGCCAACTTTTATTTTTCTTACAAGATAAAATAAACCCCTCATACCTTAGTCACACAAGGACGAAATCAGTAATTGGCTTTTGTCTTAATTGTTGGGTCCTAGAAATTGAAAGCATATGTGGGGTTGGACGTTGGTGGTGAGACGGAGAAGAAATAGTTGCGATCAGAGAGCTTCATTTGTGGTCAAAGTACCCATGAAGGAGCAGCAGTGGCGCTGTCTCGCCATCCCACGCGGGGAAAATGAAATGGCAGTTGTGGGGAAGATGAGAAAAGAAAAAGGTGTTTACTTTATTTTGTAAGAAAATGAAACTTGTTAGTCTAAGTTTATCTTTTTGTAAAGGATAATATTGTTATTTTGAATAAGTTAACTAGTCAAATGACCAAAATCGAAACTAAAGTTTAAAATAAGGATTTCTGGTGTAATAAATGAAGTTAAGAGACGAAATTCATAATTTACACCAAATCATATAGATGAAATTTGTAATTTAAAGATTAAAGTAACTAATAAACGTAAGAGAAGAGTTTTTCAAAAAAAAAAAAAAAACTCAATGGTCAAAAATGAACCATTTGTTATTTCTAAAGTAATGAATAACTTTTATGTAGTGTCACAAATTTTCTAGACTATTCTAAACTCATAAGATCTTTGGTCAAACTTATACTTTTAACAAATAAATATATTATTTGGTTAATTAAATGTATTAACGTATACACACACAATTAAAGCAAAAGGGCATTTGGACTAGATGACATTCTTACTTTCTTATACATAGAGAATGTATAAAGTTTTGTTAATCTATTTACACCACTCTTGTATATAAAAATTGAGTGACGTAGGAATTGAAACTTATGTCATCCATCCAATAGAAACCTACTTCTTTAAAGTTCACTATATAACAACATTAGATTATATTAATCATTAGAAAATCTAAACATAAGATTTTTCAAGATAAACCGATTTTATATTTCACCAATGATAACAATTTGTTTTTTAATTATTATTTTTATGATTATAGCAACTACTATGTTGTATACACGTACATGTATGCGTACAAGTATACATACATGTATATGCATATGTATACGTATACATACATGTATACATATGTATATGTATACGTATACATGTATACATACACGTGTATGGATACATACATACATATATATATAAACGGGGTTCAATGGAAAACCAGCGTACATCGGAAAACCTCGAAAAACCTCCATGCACCGCAGGACCTTTCAATGCATCACTGTCTTCATTAGTAATTTAGGAAAATTCAAATTATTTTATTCTAAAATTTGTGATGAAGATTTATGAGTATTAATCAGTTTTGAGTATCAAAGGTCATGATGCATCATCATTTTGTGAGTATTAATCGGTTTTGAAAGTTGAACGAACATGATATGTGCATACTGTATGTATGTATGTATTTCGATCATTTTGTGATGCAATGAAGGTTGAACGAACACAATATGTGCATCGTCATTTTGTGAGTACAAACACGACGTGTAAATACTTTATGTATGTATATGTATTTCAGTCATTTTGTGATGCAATGAAAGTTGAACAAACACGAAGGATGGTTCGAATGATGCATGAACGCGAAGAATGTCCAGTCTAGTTTTAAGAATGAATGAATACAAATGACGCGAACATGAATGATGAACGATGAAGAAGAAGACGATGCATCAACATCATTTTTTGCAGGTGATTTTCGATGTATCATCGTTTTGTAATTTTTAAAATTGGATGTGGATGGTTTTTAAAATTTAGATTACGTATCAATAATGGAATTTTAAATTTGAATATAAAATTGATGAAATTTTAAATTTTGGAATAAAAAAATTATACCCGATATACACTTATGCATATATTTTTAAGTGCATCATGATGCATTAATCTAATATCATATATGCATCCAATCTAAGCGCTACAATTGGTTTTCTAAAGTTTTTTTTATGCATATTGGTTTTCCATTGAACCCACCCTATATATATATATTTAGAGGCTTAGTTTATCGTAAAAGTTAAAATTATCTTGAGTAGTGTGAGATATTCATTCATTTTTGAATATATATATATATATATATATATATATATATATATATATATATATATATATATATATATAGGCTTAGTTTATCGTAAAAGTTAAAATTATCTTGAGTAGTGTGAGATATTCATTCATTTTTGAATATGATTCATAAATTTTGTATATTCATTCACTAATTTTGTATATTCATTCACTAATTTTGTATATTGATTCATTTATTTTTGAATTTTTGTGATCAGTTACTTATAAATCCAAAAACTAATGAATCAATGTAAAAAAGTAATGAATTGTCGATTTATTTAATCTGAAATTTATGATTCATTATTTATATATTCAAAAAATGGTGTATCTATATATAAAAAATGAATCACGTTACTTCTGATACTTCTCAAGATATATTTACTATTTAGTGGTACACTCTCGAACCACTTATTATGCAGCGCATCAGAAACTACTACACTTAAAAACTTTATTTTTATAATTTTTTTTCATAAACATGTATTAATTAACATCATAAAAATAATATGTAAATTTCATATACATTCACGTCTCCTAACTCGTTAAAAATAATGTGAATGTATACTTACACAAATTTACATGTATGTAAACGTACATTTGTGTGATGCATGATTTTGTACACTTAAAATGTGTGAATGTGCGTCAAAATTTATATATCATCTTTGTAAATTAAATAAAACATGTTTATGAAAATATTTTCAAAAAAATATTTTTAGGAGTGGTAACTTCTGGTACGCTACATAATAAGTGACACTCACTTGAATATGTGTGTACACGTATATAGTTCCTATGAGAAGTTAAATATTTGTGAGAAATAAAAGAAGTAATTTTAACCATAATTTTTTGGGTCTCACCCTCTTTTATAATATTTTTTTGATGGGTCGTCATTTGGTACAAAGTTTTTTGTTGAATAATAATATAATAAATGATTTAATAAATTTGTTATTTGATACAACATTTCTCACATATCTAACAAATATTTAACTTCTCATTTGATCTCCTATATATATAGGGTCGGGATCAATGGGGTACCATGTTAGACTGGGGAACCGGAGTCCACCCCATGTTTGGTTATAAGTTTAAAGAGTAATATAGTCAATTAGATTTATATTAAATAATAGATGACAACTAATAATATAATAGGTCCCTTAATTATAAAGATTTACTTCCATAACATATCTATAATAAATTTCAAAATGAGTTTTAATGAACATGTTCAATGGGATTTGGCAATGGGTATTAGTGAACATGTTCAATCGGATTCGACAATAGGTTTTAGTGCACATGTTCAATTGCATTCGACAATGGGTTTTAGTGAACATGTTCAACCGGATGTGTCAAATAAATATATTTATTATTTTCTTCAAACCGTTCGAAGAAAATAACAATATTTGAAGAAAAATAATAAATATATATATACATATATATATATATATATATATATATATATATGTGTGTGTGTGTGTGTGTGTGTGTGTGTGTGTGTGTCTATGCCAAAAATAACAATATTTTTTTTGTTTCTGCAACAGAGACAAAAAGGAAAAGACAAAAATTCTACAATGTAGAGACAAATACTGCTTTGTTAGAACGTGCATAAAAGTATTCTTGTCTTTTTGAAAAGACATTCCTCTATCTCTATGTCCTATGAGGAAGCTTCACTGGGATTCTCAGTGAGAATATAAAAGGAAGCTTCTAAGGAGTGTGAGAGAACCAAGAGTGTGATATTCAGAACGTGCAAAGAAGTGTGTTTTCATGCATGCAAAGTCTGCTTGAATAAAACAGTAAAGTGTGTCCAAGTTGTTCTTGTTCAAGCTGTCCGTCTTGTAAACAGTGAGTTCATCTTAGTGAGTGTATTCATTCTAACTAGTCTGAGTGAGTCTTAGATTAGTAGTCTCTGTTGAATCTGTCATCTCAGCTTGAACCATTCCACAGTTCAGGCTTGTTTGTAATTAATACTTGTTGATAATACATACAAACATTGAGAAAGTGTGTTGAATTTTTAAATAGCTGTATTCACACACCCCCCCCCCACCTCTACAGCTTAGAGCAACATACTAGGAAACCTTTTGGGACTTACAACTGGTATCAGAGCAGTTTAGAGTGTGTGTTAACTCTAGATCTCTATCATCTCCCTATTTCCCACCATGGACAACAGTGCTGCCAGCTCTTCTCTTACTATGACAATGGCTCTATGACAAAACCTCCCAAGTTCAATCATCAAAACTTCTCTGGGTGGAAGTGCAGAATGATGCTCTAGAGAAAATCTGGATGTACAACTACCAGAGATAGTAATGGAAGGTCCCTATGTGCCAACCTTCGTTACTACTATCACTCCTGCTGCTGAAGTAGTTGTTCCTGAAATTAGGACCTTTGAAAAGGCTAAAGCTCAATGGTTTGATGAAGACAAAAGGATGGTTGCTCTTGATGCAAAGGCTAGGAACAACCTGGTTATTTCTATTCCTGATGATGTGTTCAAACAGGTTGAGAAAATGAAGACTGCAAAGGAGATGTGGGATACTTTGTCTACCGTCTATGATGGTCCCACTATCACACTGGATAACTATATCAACAATCTTGTTAGACAATATAAACTATTCTTTGCAAAGCCAAAGGAGTCTCTCACTGAAACCTATACCAGGTTCAATGCTCTAATCAATTATCTCAAAGCCGTTGGGATCACCAAAGACGGTTGAACTCTGGTAAACAAATTTTTGGACATTCTGCTTGAGGAATGGAATTATTTCTCCACTATCCTCAGAAACTCAGGCACCATCAGAGGTATGGATCTTGTAAATCTGTATGGATCCTTACTAAATGATGAACAATCAAGGCAACAAAAAAGAAATGCCTTAGAAATGTCCAAAATAGGTGCTGCCTTAGTGGCCAGCGTGAGACAACCTGCTGGTCAGGTATGTGATGTGTTCACACAAGCTGATCAACAAGCTGATGATGAAATGGAAGAATTGTCTGAGGAAGAAGACTGTGAAGATCTTACTGAATTTGATGAGGAGCAAATGATTGCTATGCTTGTCTGAAAATTCAATAAGAAGAGGTTTGGTGGAAAGATGCTGCAAAAGAAGTCAGGTGCCATAAAAAAGAAACTATTTGACAAAACTAAGGCTGAGTGCTTTAAAATGTGGCAAAATAGGCCATATAGTTGTTGACTGTGTGTCTAAAGCTGTTAGCTCCTCATCCAAACCATACAAGACAAATAAAGACGATGGCTACAGGGTTAAGTACCTAATGGCCATAACTAAGCTGAGAAAGTTGGAAGACTCTGTGGCTTCCAACAAGCAGAAGGGACTCATGGCTGAGACTTGTGACTGGGAGGAGTCTGATTCATCATCTGATGAAGAGGACAACAATTTTTTGATGGCCAACACTGATGTCCCCTCAACAAGCAACTTCAAACAGGACTTGGCTGAAGCTGAAGCTCTCAGCAGCTTGGAAACTGGAACCCAACTATGATGTATAAGGTACAAAGTTTTATGGATTACAGTTATGATGAAAAAGTGAAAATGTTTGAATACTTACCTGTTGATTTAAAAGCTGCTATTGATAAGCATGATGCTTTGATGTCTGAAATCTCTAAGTTAAAAATTGATCTTGAAACAAAATCTAATAAACTGGACAGCTTCCATAAGTTGGAAACTGAACTTGATGAAGTAAAACACATCAACACCATTTTATTAGAAGAAAAGAGAGAGACAGACTCAAAGCATGCCAAGCTTCAAAAGATTGTTGACTCTTGGTGTCAATCTGCACAGAAAGTCAATCATTGTATCAGTCAACAGATTCCTGCTCAAATCCAAGCCTATCTTGGAGGGGATCTTGATACAGCAGCTTCAATTGTTGAGATAAATAATCTGGAAAAAGACTTATCCACTCTTGGTGAGCTTTCAAGTACTTTTATTCAAAGAGTAAATGGAAAGCTGGTCTCAACAAACAGGTTTGTCAGGCCCCAAAGCACTGACAGTTTGTGTGAAAAAGTTTTAAAGACTGATGATGGAATGTGTTCTCCATCAAATCAGCTTGCTAAGTTCATAGCTGGTTCACACAAACAAAAGAAGGGAAAACAAGTTCAAACTGCAGCTTTGGACACTAAACCTGTCAACAAGACAGGTTCTGAATCTAAAGCTAATGGGAAGAAACCTGTTAATCCTTTTGATGCTGAACATTTTGAGAAAAAGTTTTCAAAAGGTATGCAGCCTGCTTTCAACAGGGATGAGTCTCATGTTGAAAGTAAATCTGCTGTGATTTCAAATAAGTTTTTAAATCATAGTGAAAAGCTGGTTATAAACGAGGGTAAGTCTTTCAAAACCAGAAGCAGTGATTCTGTTGATAGGCAACATTCATCATATCTCAGTAAGGGCAAAGGCAAAGTCATTGCTCAATCTGAGAAAGTTGGAAATAAGTTTTCCAAACCTGTGGAAGGACAAAAGCCAATTAAACTTCCTATATTTGATCTTTGCCCTCCTAAAAAGAGGAAAGAGGACACAGGTAAAGCTGTTGCTATTGTGCCTTCCACTCAAACTGTTGGTCCTTCTAAAAATAGTAATAAGTTTACTAAACCTGCTGACAAGGCCAACAAGGAAATCCGGGAATGTGTTTCTGGGAGTACTTCTTCCAAAAAGTCTAAAAAGAGAAAATGCTATAAATGTGGGAAGAAGACTCATATGGCCAAAGACTGTACTGAAACTGAGGACATAAGGCCTGCTGACACTGCTAGTTCCAACATTGCAAAAACCAGCATTGTTGGAAGTAACATGGTCAATGAGGAGAGTATCCAAGCTTATACAATCCAAATTGGAAATATTAGTGTAGATCTAAGTGGTACATCAACAAATGTTGATGATGAAGGAGAACTCATCCTTATGATGAGTTCCCCTAAAAACTAATATTTTCCTATGACACTCTGCAGGTTAAACAAACAGCTTTGGTACTTGGACAGCGGCTGCTCAGGCCACATGACAGGTTGCAAGGATTTGCTGAGTGATCTCAGGTCTGAAAAAGTGCCAAAAGTCACCTTTGGTGATAATGTTCAGGGATCCACAGAAGGATATGGAACCCTTCAAGCTGGTGCTGCAATATTCAAAAGAGTAGCCTATGTGTCTGGGCTAAAACATAACCTTGTTAGCATTAGCCAACTGTGTGATGTTGGCTACAAGGTTAACTTTGATGAGCACCTGGGGTACATACCAGATCCCCAAGGTGTATATGTTGTGGATATGAAATCTGCTGATCCCACAACTGAAACCTACTTTATCTCAAGGAGCAATGCAGACCTAAACTGGTTATGGCACAAAAGGCTGTCACACCTGAACTTCAAGAATATCAACAAACTCTGTAAGAACGAGTTGGTAACAGGTTTGCCTTCTATAACTTTTGTTAAGGATAAACTCTGCACAGTTTGTGAGAAAGGCAAGTAGAGAAAAACATTTTCTAAATCCAAGCATAATTTTTCTATTGTTACTCCTCTCTTTTTAATCCACATGGACTTGTTTGGACTTGTTAGTGTCCCAAGTCTAGGAGGTAGAAGATACACTCTAGTAATGGTTGATGAGTTTTCCAGGTTCACATGGGTGATCTTCTTAAAGACCAAAGGAGAGGCTGCCAGAGAGATAATTGGATTTATCAAAAATATGAAAGTTTTAAACTCTGCTCAAGTCAAGCAGCTTAGAAGTGATAATGAGACTGAATTTAGAAACAGTACCCTTGAGGACTTCTGTGAAGAAAGAGGGATCTCACAAAACTTTTCAGCTGTAAGAACTCCACAACAAAATGGAGTTGCTGAAAGGAGGAATTGAACCCTCATTGAAGCTGCTAGAACCATGCTGTGTGCATCAGGTTTGCCTTCATCATTTTGGGTTGAAGCTATCAACACTGCCTGCTTCACTCAAAACAGATCCTTAGTGGTGAAAAGGTTCAACAAGACTCCTTATGAGTTAATCAAAGGGAGAAGGCCAAATATAAGCTATTTCCATGAGTTTAGATGCCCCAGCTTCATTCTGAATCAAAGGGATCAGCTGGCAAAATTTGAACCCTAAGCTGATGAAGGTGTGTTTGTTGGATATTCTGTTGTTTCTAAAGCCTACAGAGTATACAACTACAAAAGAAAGGTGATAGACGAATCTATCAATATCACCTTTGAGGAGTCCAGAATTGCCTCTACCAAAGTTGTTCCTGAATCAGTTTCAGGAGAGTTCAACTTTGATGATCTTATGCATCCACACGTTGAGGAAAAGTACTCAAAAGCTTCCACTTCACCCAGAGTGGAACCTGTTAACCACAATGGTCATGATGATTATTATGTTGGTACACCCTGTGTGAATAAGTGTACTGACATAGTTAATGCACCATGTCCAGAACCAATCAATGTTGATTTCCCTGAATCCTCTACTGGTGTGTTCAACAATAGAGATTCATGTTCAACAAGTGAACAGACTCAAGATAACAGTGTGTCTGAAAACCTTGAAAGTTGTTCTGCAAGACCTGATGAAGATTAAAATGATATAGGAGAATCTTCAATGAAACATGATCCTAAGTGGATCAGGTGTCACCCCAATGATCAAATAATTGGTGAGATCAACAAAGGGGTATAAACAATATGGGACCGCCTAGGAAACTTTTGTATGTTTTCTAGCTTTGTGTCCCTGATGGAGCCAAAAAAAGTAGATGATGCCCTTAAGGATGCCAATTGGATCACTGCCATGCAAGAAGAGCTCAATCAGTTTGAGAGAAACAAAGTATGGAAGCTGGTCCCTGTTCCTAAAGGTAAAACTATAATTGGCACCAAGTGGGTTTTCAGAAACAAGATGGATGAGCAAGGTCATGTTATTAGAAATAAGACAAGACTAGTTGCTCAATGATATAGGCAAGAAGAAGGTATAGACTATAATGAAATATTTGCTCCAGTGGCCAGGTTAGAAGCAATTCATTTGTTTCTAGCCTATGCTGCTCACAAGAGCATGAAGGTATTTCAAATGGATGTAAAGAGTGCATTTTTGAATGGTAAGCTGTAGGAAGAAGTATATGTCAAGCAGCCTCCAGGTTTTGAAAGCGAACAACATCTAGGTTTTGTCTATAAGTTGGACAAAGCTCTATATGGTCTAAAACAAGCCCCTAGAGCCTGGTGTGACACTCTTACTGATTTTCTTATGAGCAATGGCTATTCCAAAGGTAAAGTGGATACCACATTGTTCATAAAGAAGGTGAAGTATGATATTATGCTTGTTCAAATTTATGTGGATGACATAATATTTGGTTCTACTAATGAACAATTATGCAAGAACTTTTCACTGCTCATGAAATCCAAATATGAAATGAGCATGATGGGTGAACTTACTTTCTTACAGGTTAAACAAACCTCTAATGGAATTTTTATTAACCAAAGAAAGTACACTTTAGATCTTCTGAAAAAGTTTAAATTTGATCAAAGTTCTCCCATCAAAACCCCAATGGCAACCAATGTAAAATTGGATGCTGATGCCTGTGGCGAAGCTGTTTCAGTAACAGCTTACAGAGGCATGATTGGGAGCTTGCTATACCTAACTGCTAGTAGACCAGATATTATGTTTGCTACCTGTTTATGTGCTAGGTTTCAAGCTGATCCTAAGGAATCACATCTAGCTGCTGTAAAAAGAATCTTCAGATACCTAAAGGGTAAACCAGGTTTGGGTCTTGGTATCTCAAAGACTTCAGCCTTGAACTAATTGGAAATTCAGATTCTAAGTTTGCAGGCTGCATGCTAGACAGGAAAATCACAACAGGTGGATGTCAACTCCTTAGTGGTAAGTTGATCAGTTGGTGTAGCAAGAAACAGAATTCAGTTTCTACTTCAACTGCCGAAGCTGAGTACATTGTTGCTGGAAGCTGCTGTGGGCAGATCCTATGGATGCAGCATCAACTTGAGGATTATGGACTTGTATATAGGAAAACTCATATTCTGTGTGATAAAACAAGTGCCATAGCTATCTCCAACGATCCAGTTTTTCACTCTAGAACAAAGCATATAGAAGTCAGACATCACTTCATCAAAGATCACATCTAGAAAGGTAATGTGGAGGTAAGTTTTATTTCCACAGAAGAACAACTTGCGAATTTTTTCACAAAGCCTCTTAATGAAAACAGGTTTAATGACCTTGTAAGCAAGCTGGGCATGTTAAATAAAAGTGACTAAGTGTCATTGATGTTTTAAAGATCACTTGTTCAAACTTGTCCAAATTTCACAGAACAGCTTGGACAAGACAGGTTTTACTTGTCCAGTACTTAGCCAGTTTCTGAAAACTTGGACAGCTTGGACATATAACAGGCTTGACATAATAAGTTTTAATCTCAAACATGTGTTCTATTGTGAAAACCTTTCAACCTGTTCACTCTCTTAATCTGTCATACAAGTCATTGCCTTGTAACCTGTTCAACTATTGAACAACTTTCATAATGAAACTTGTTCTCAAATAGTTGCACAGGTTGCATGAACAGCTTGGAGAGTGATCAGTTTGTGATGAAACCTGCTCATCACAGGTTTGAACAACAGCTTGAAACTTCAGTTTTAATTACCTTTCTTCACATTTAAGTTACTTAAATTATGTATTTATTTAACTTAATTACCTGCGGATAATGTTTGTTAACGTGTGTTAGTAGTTAAAAAGGTCAAGTGGTCTGGCAACCGTTCTGACATGGCAAACCGTTCTGTTTTCCGTTAAATAACATTTCAAATCAACCGCCCAAATCTTTCTCTCTCTCCTACTCACTCACATTCAAATCCTATAAATACTCCAATCACTGTTTCATCTTCTTCTTCTTACCTACTGCTTCCATAACTACCTGGTAAACCCAAAATCGACTAAGTGTTAAGTATCGTTCATCACTACTACTTTCCAAATGGCTCACCAAAATAACTCCCTTTTGCCTGTGTTCGTTGGTGATGATGTCCAAAAACATCATTCTGTCACCACAATGCTCACACTAAAATCCACCAACTACATTGCCAATCTGACCATTCCCAAAAAACTATGTGGGAAAGGGTTATTAACTGATGGTGGAGTTTCTGCAAGCCCATCCCATGCACTATGCACTGATTGCCTCTCCTGGTGTTCTATACCAGGAGATGATTTATGAGTTTTGGTATACCTGCTCGTATGACCCTTCAACCAAAACCATCAGGGGAACCATTCCCAATGGCACTCAAACCATTGAGATCACTACTGATCTTCTCAGGGAAGTTCTTCACTTTCTTGTTGGTGAAAAATATGACAAACAACAGCCTAAGGATGAACAGATGGGTAACTTGCTACGCTTCTGTGGTGTAGCAGAACCAAAAGTGGAGGCTACTTTGTTCAGAAAGGACTTGTCTCCAACATACAGTTTTCTATTCGCCTCTGTGGTGATGTCCCTAAGCTGCAAAGTTGGATCATTTGACCAACTTAGCATAGATGATATTCCTTATAGATGGGACTACACTGAACATGGCAAGATGGATTTTCATGAATTTGAGGAACTTGGTGCAGCAAGTACATCGCCGTGCTGCTGTCAGATACCCAAGATTTCTAAGCCTCATCTTCAAACATATCTGTGGTGAGCATCTGCACAACTCTCAACCCTTGTTAACTACTGTTGTATTCCCTGTTATTGGGAATAGAGTCTTCTACACTCCAGTACTCAACAATGAGCCTCCTCTTTCCACTCCAATGAGGAGATTACTTGGTTTGGTGGAAGGACCCTCTACTCTGAGGGTGGATCCAATAGCTGCTCCCAAAGGAAAATCCAAATCCAGGCCCAAACTGATAAAAAGGGGTTTGCCGTCAAGTGAACCTGAGCATGTCCGCAAGAAGGCTAAAACAGCTAAGTCTGTCCCACCAGCCTCTGTCCCACCAGCCTCAGTGGCTGAGGGGGAGCAGACTGCTCATCATGGTTCATCCGTTGAACCTGAAGCCTCTGTGGCTGAAGCCTTTGTGGTTGGTGCCTCTGTGGCACCTGAGCCATGGAACAGGCTGACCCTCTTGTTCCTGACCCAGTCTCACCTCTTGTCCAAACACAACATCCCACTTCTCCTTAATCACCCACCATGTCCCAATACTCCAGAAGAAAATCACTAGCCAAGAAGAAACCAACCTCTCACACTAGCCCCTCTGACCCCTCCCAACAGGAGTCAGTTGAAAAAGAGGCAACCCCTGCTGCTTCTCCTATTTGGGGAGAAAGTTCAGCAAATTTAGAGCAGGCTTCACTCCATAAAGAGTCCACCCTGAGTCAGCCTAGGCCCTCTGGTTCCTCCCAACAGGAACCAGTTGTACAAAAGGACTGCCACATCAACTGTCCAAGCCTCTCAACAGGCGTAAGACATTGAAAGATAGGAGCCCTCTCCACTCCACACTAAGTCCACACAGTCACCCCCTCATACTTCTCATACAGTATATGAGTCTGCACGAGGTGCCCAAGCTGCTAGAACAGACCATCCAGCAGAACAACCTCAAACTTCTGCTCCTGGTGATGCAACTTTTCTACACCCAACAGCTGTTGAAGGACCATCATCCCAAGTTGATGAACCTGAGGGAATAGAACATCCCTCTAGTGAGGCTGCTCCCCAAGTGCTCATTCCTTCATCAGCTTTCACCACTGATGATGTTGAAATGCACATCCCATCTTCCCATGAAGAGGTGCCTAAAAACCAAGGTACTACTAAGGAAATAACCCCAGGTCTTGATGAAGGTGCTACAATACCAGCAGCATCTGAAAGGCCACCAACTCCTACCACTTCACCTCATGATGCAGATACAGTCACTGCTGAAGGTACCTTTGACCCTTCCAAGCTGGGCCATTTAACTTATGCACAGGCTATGGAATTACTCTCTAAAGTCTCCCTACCTTCACCTACTGATCCACATACTCCTCAATCCTCAATCTTCACCCTCAGCATCACATTCCTCACTATCCACCCAATCCAAACAGTCAACCCATACACCTCCATCCCCCAAAGATCTAACTTTGAAGGATCAGCTGTCTCTGCTGACCAACAAAGTTGGTTCTTTGGAAACCTCTATGACATCCCTACCTTCTATTATATCAGACTCTGTGTCTGCCCAGGTTCAGGGGTTCCATGATTCATTCAGGACTTCTTTCCCAACCCCTGCTCCCCAAGCTGATCATTCCTCTCAGCTGCTTGAAATCACTGCATAGATGCAATAACTATCCTCCACCCTCTCATCAATTCTTTCTACCCAATGGGACTCTGTGTCCACACTGTCCGTTGTATCCCAATAGCTGTCAGCTCTCCTTGACACTTGCTCAAACACTCTCCCAACCACGTTGGCCAGCTTGAATACCTTAGTGGTCTCTCTATCCAATTTTGTGTCCTCAAACTTTGATGATATGCAAGATTCTCTTGAACTGACTCTTGCACAGCTTCAAAGTTTGGTGTTCACAGCTTCTGATATAGAAGCTCTTGCTCAGCTGTCATCTCTTGCTACCTCTCACTCTACCTCTCTTCAAACATGTGTTACCCAACTTGCAGAGGTTAAGGATAACTTGACTTTCTTAGTGCATAGCCTTGTTGGTTCCAAGCCTGCTGCCAAAACTGCTGCTGCTCAGCCTATTGGATCCGTTCCTTCGGACAGACCTATTGTTGAAGGCTCTGTGCCATCTCCTTCACAGGGGAAGAAGATCTCTGCCTCGAAGACCAAGTCAAAGGGGGAGAAATCTTCATCTCCTTCTAAGGAGAAATCAGCTTCAACAGGGCAAGCAGCAGGTCTTTCCCAAACAGGTCCTGTTGCAGGTGTCTCCAAAATTTCTGAAGCTGCTCAGCCTACTCAGGCTGGATCTCCAAGCCCTACACCATCTAAGGGGGAGGAGTCCATTCCTAGGGACAGGCCAAGCAGAAGGAGACATCTGATTTTAGAACAAACTGAAGAATAGGATGAAAAGGAAACTGAAGCTGTCATAGCCACAACAGCTAAGGGTAAGAGAAAAGTCTCAGTGGATACTGACTATCTCAAGGCTGCTCAGCTCAAGTTTCACAAGTCCCAAGCCAAAGACATGGGCATTCCTTTAGAGACTTACTATCAATTCAAAGAAGAGCATCTTGAGATTCTGGATAGACAAAAGAAGGAAGAAGCCTCTGCTAAAGCTTCCAAAGCCTTTGCAGCCAAGGAAGCTAAAAAGATAAAAATGCCTTCCTTGGATGTTCAAAGGAAATTATTGGAGGCTGCAAAAGAGTCAGTGACTGAGAAAGAGGGAGAGAAAGAAATGGGTGCACAGGTCTCAGTGATCAAGTCAAAGTCTGCATCCTCCTCAGCAAGAGCCCAAGTACACTTTGATAACTTGGCAAGGAAGAAATTCTTTAATGTGGCCAACAGAAGGCTTGCCAAGGAAACAATTGTCAAAGCTGTCCCCATCTCTAAGAAAGGCAAGCAGTGGAAGATTCAGATAACCAGGCTAGGTTTTAAAGGTCCAGAATTGGAAGCATATGAATACACTGATGTTGCTTGCATGAGGTACAGAGAGTGGGTTGAATTGGCAGTTGCCCTGAGTCAGTCAAAGTCTGAAACTGCTAAGACTATCAGGGCGTATGTCAAAACGCTGATGGAGAGAGTTAAAAACCTGGGCCTCATCTCTGAAGAACAAATTAAGGGTACCTCAGTGGTTGAACCCAAGATAAAGGCCAGGAGACAGAGGAAGGATACTGAGCTGGAAGAACTCCTGATTATGCTTGATCAAGGCATTCTGGCTGTTGAGATCAAAGGAGTGAATCACAGCTTGCCCAGAGGAGCTGAACCTGAGGAAGATAAACTTATAGAAGAGCCTTAGTTTGGGCCTTAACAAAGAAAATGTATTTTCAGAGAGCATATGATATGCACAAGGTTGGTCTTAAGCAGCTCATAGCTTTTAGACTCGCCAACTCCTTCAAAGAATCTTCAAGATGGAGAGCAACTATCTGGGAACAGCTTAAAGGCTTCTATGAGAGAGGAGAACTTCAACACCCTGATTTCATGTTTCTTAGACATGCAATAGAAGAGATTGATGAGACCATGAAGCATTTTAAATAGTTGTTTGAAGAAAGACCACAACAGCTTGAAGGTCCATCTACTGCTGAGTAGATGAAGAATGGAAGCTGTCCAAAAGTTGGACAGGCTTCCCATTATTTGCTCCCACCATCAGCAGTTCAATTTGTTGAAATTTTTCCTTATACATATGTTGTACTCTATTACTTTAGTTGTAATTCTTCTTATTACATTAGTTGTAATTTACTTTAGTACATTAGTTGTACTACTGTAAAAACATGAGTTGTTTGTAATCAATATCAGTATATATTTAAACTGATCTTTTACTTTACTTCAATGTTGCAATTTTATTCCAGCAAACGTAATGTAAAAATATATAGTGATCATTGATAGAATCAGCTTAGACTGATTATTGCAAATAGGGGGAGATTGTTAGGCACAAAAAGGCCTCAGTCAAACCTGTTGTACATCTTAGGGGGAGATTATTAATCAAACCTGTTTGATGCACTTGAAGGTATAATTTAAGGCCTGTTAATGCCTTATTGAAACCTGATAAGTGATTTGCAATATTAGTCAAAGTTGCTTACCCTGTTGCATTTTTTGCAACCAAGGCAGATTGTCCAAGCTGTTCTACTCTGTTGAACAGGCTGGACATAAACTGTCTACGCTGCTCTAACTTGTTGACCAGCTTGGACAAATTTTTAGTAATCTATTCTTTGTGAACAGAACATGTTCTTTGTGAACAGAACATGTTTTTTGTGAACAGGCTAAACACTTTATGGAATATGTTTCCACGTCCTCATGTATTGTATTGGACTACAAGATCAGTTTACAAGTCGAATACAAAGTGGAAAAACAGAAGCTGCAAAGACTGCTCACGCTGTTCTGTTATGAGTGAGCAGAAAAGGGAGGAGGAAAGAGGCCCTGGCGAACCGTCATAATTAGTGAACAAGTGTAAGCTTCGCTGCTCGACAAGAGTGGCGGGGAATGACTGGGCTCAGGAGTAAAGTCAACATAGTGTGGAAAGTGGGGTCGACCTTCTAGTGCAAGCTAGCGACTCTCCTAGTAGCGAAGGAAAGGGGTCTTTGGGAAGCGATATTTGAAATGGGTGACAGACCATTTCTTATATCGAAATGGCCATAAAAGAAGATGAAAGGTTTAAAGTTGACATTCCTCTTTTGGTTAAAGCATTCTGCAACAGAGACAAAAAGGAAAATACAAAGATTCTGCAATGCAGAGACAAATACTGCTTTGTCAGAACGTGCTGAAAAGTATTCTTATCTTTTTGAAAAGACATTCCACTATCTCTACGTCCAATGAGGAAGCTTCACCGGGATCCTCAGTGATAGTATAAAAGGAAGCTTCTAAGGAATGTGAGAGAACCAAGAGTGTGATATTCAGAACGTGCAAAGAAGTGTGTTTTCATGCATGCAAAGTCTGCTTGAATAAAACAGTAAAGTGTGTCCAAGCTGTTCTTGTTCAAGCTATCCCTCTGTCTGTCTTGTAAACAGTGAGTTCATCTTAGTGAGTGTATTCATTGTAACTAGTATGAGTGAGTCTTAGATTAGTAGTCTCTGTTATTTCTGTCATCTCAGCTTGAACCATTCCGCAGTTCAGGCTTGTTTGTAATTAACACTTGTTGATAATACATACAAACATTGGGAAAGTGTGTTGAAATTTTAAATAGTTGTATTCACCTCCCCTCTACAGAATATCATAAGATTTGCAGTTGAAACACATAGATATGAAGCACACATATATATACATACAAAAATTAAGAACTTCTACTATTAATTGATTATCAAATCCAAGAATTCAAATCCAATATCCCCTATTCATCGATCATCAACCTCGACGATCAAACCCATAATTCATTTAAAATATCAGTGATTCAAACCTAGAAATTCTTTGTAACATACCAAACGAAATTAAAATCCTAAGATGAAAACAGATCTGGAAATCAACTTTTAGAACGAGAAAATGGAGAAAAAGCCTAAGATTTGAAAATTGAAGTATCTATCAAAACCCTAACAAACCTTTGATTCAAACAAGAGTAGATCAAGAAGAAGCACTAAAACCCTCATCGTATTCATGGTACCTCAAGTAGATCTGCAACGTCTTTAGGGTTTCGAAAAGCTTCGATAAGTGGTGGTGGTTCGTCTTCTTTGAGTTATCCCTAACTGATTTCTAGATCTTAAGTCATCGTCTCCTTCATACCTAAGCTTGAAATCGATGGTGGTTCGTCTCATTCGTACTCTAGTGACAAGAGGTGTCTTCAACGCTCTTTTTCAAGTTCCATATCTCTAGATATCGATTAGTTTATGGAGAGAAGCCTTCGACATTGAGATCTCCTCGAATGGTTTGAGAAAGTTTCTAGCATTTCTTGGCTTTTGGTTCTTCCTTTTTTTTTGAGTTTTTTGGCCTGATGGATGAAAAGTAGGGTTCATCTATAAGACTTTTGGCTTGTGGGTTCTAGACATTATATTGGTTTTGAATGTTAAACACACAAACACTCTGAAATATATAAAACAAACAAAAAATAACTCATGAATAGTTCATTTCTGGTCTGAAGGACGGTATTAGATTTTTCTTTTATTTTTTAATGTTTTTTTGAGTTGTGTTTGGACATTTTATGTATTTTGGTTAAATTTGTAATTTATTGTTGTTATTGGTAGAAAAATGAAATTTTTTTTATTATCTATATATTATAATAAAAGAAAATCTTCTACGCCAAGTGTCGCTTTCACAGTTACTCAGATTTTCATTTTCCCGCCTAAATTTCTAAATATAACTTTCCTAAACTAATTATCTAATTTGTTTTAAAAGAATCTTTGAAAAAATTGATTACTACCTAAATTAATCTCAATATATAAAAGGGCAATCTCATTAATTAATTTTTGTAACTTTCTAAGTAAAGCCTTATTTTATCTAACTAGATTACTATTTTATACATTTAAAAATAAAAAATGATATAGTGTTACTAACACTGTGTTAGGCATTGTGTTCCCTAAAAATTTTAATTATAATTTTCTTAAAAGTTAAAAGTAAAAGATATTAGCATTGTGTTCCATAAAAATTTTAACACTGTGTTAGGCATAAATATTTTATAATTTTTTTTAAAAGTTAAAAGTAAAAGATATTAGCATTGTATTCTATAAAAATTTTAATTATAGCTATTTTCAATACAAGAACTGAACAAATAATAAGGTTTAAAAAAATGATAATCAATAAGTACTATTCATAAAAAAAATAAAAATACAATAAACATAATAATTCACAAAAAAAATATTATTCATGAACTTTTTATTAAAAAATAAATAAATGTTTGTGTAATTTTAAGTAATTATTTACATTCTAAAAAACCTAATAATTAATGTTAAATGTCGTCATCTCATAGTACATTTACTTTGGTTTTCCTCACTGTTTTTTCATATTTAGAATCTTTAATTAAGCATATAAAAATAAATAAAATTAAAAATTAAAAATGATTTATTATAGTTTTAATTAATTGAATATAATTAATGTAATACAATAGTTAATACCTTTTTTAAAATAAATAATTAACGTAATAACCTCTTAACCTCATACAAATTAATTTTGTATTTATTTTTTAATTTAATGCATGAACATATTTGTGACATATATTGTGAATTCAACTTTCATGCAATTCATTTAAGGGAGAATTTCATATATACCCCTCCAAAACTTCATAAATCATATATACCCAACTTAAAATTTTAATATCATATATATCCCTCCTAAACATCATAATATCATATATACCCAATTTTAATAATTAATATCACATATATCCTTCTAAACATCATTAATATCATATATACCCAAATTCATTAATTTAATTATTTTTAAAATATTTAAAACTCATATTTAATATTGATTATTAAATAATGACCATTATACCCTTACTTATTTCTTATTTCAACTAAACCTTCAAACTGTCATATTTATCCAACTTAAATAAAATATCATATCCCTTTAAATGATTTTATATAATTTATTTTTGTAAACTCTACTATGTAAATTCTTCATAGTAAAAGAAATTAACATTAACCATAAGAAAATTGTATTATATTTTTGTTCGTTATAATCAAATCGTATCGACTTATTATCTTTTCTTATTTGTTTTTTTCTAGCAGTTTGCTATATACAATTAACTAATTATATTATGTTCTTTCTCTTTGAATTTATAGTTGTATTGCATTTTTTTTACTTTAGTATATGTCTTTTGTTTTTTATATACATTAGTTTCTATTTTTTTTCAAGTTTGCTTTCATTTTATAATATTGTATTTTCTAGTTTACTTTTTTTTTAATTTTTTATATATAATCTAGTTTTTGAATTATAACTTGTTATCCAATTCTACTAGTTGTGTATATTTTGTGTTAGCAATAAGATTATTTGTATTTTATCCTATATACTTAAACATATAAAATAATATTGTAAGTTAATATAATAATCTTAACAATAAGATTACATATATATTTTATCCTATATATTATACATAAAATATACACAACTAATAAAATTGGATAAAAAATTATAATTCAAATACTAGATTAAATATAAAAAAGTAAACTAGAAAAACAATAATTATAAAACGAAAGTAACTTGAAAAAAAATAGAAGCAAATGTATATAAAAAAACAAAAGATATATACTAAATTAAAAAAAATGCAATACAACTATATATTCGAAAATAAAAATAAAAGAAAGAACATAATATATAATCAGTTGATTGTATACAGAAAACTGCAGGAAAAAAACAAATAAGAAAATATAATAAGTCAATCCGATTTGATTACAAACGAACAAAAATATAATACAATTTTTTTATTGTTAATATTAATTTGTTATACTATGAAGAATTTACATAGTAAAGTTTACAAAAAATAAATTATATAAAATTATTTAAAGGGATATGATATGTTAATTTAAGTTGGATAAATATGATATTTTGAATTTTAGTTGAAAAAAGAAATAAGTAAGGGTATAATGGTCATTAATTAATAATCAATATTAAATTTGAGTTTTAAATGTTCTAAAAATGATTAAATTAATGAATTTGGGTATATATGATATCAATGATGTTTAAGAGGGATATATGTGATATTAATTATTAAAATTGGTTATATATGATATTATGATTTTTAGGAGGGATATATATGATATTAAAATTTTAAGTTGGGTATATATGATATTATGAAGTTTTGGACGGGTATATATGAAATTCTCCCTTCATTCAATATTAAACATAAACATAAACATATGAACAATTAACATCAATCACAATATATTGAATGATTAAAGAGAGAATATTACATTGGAGGTTCCGGTGACTTGCACAACACTTCTATTCTCTCTAGATCCGTGTACTGCTTTTGTGTTCTATATATTATTCTGTCAACTGAACTATATATATATATATATATATATATATATATATATATATATATATATATATATATATATATATATATATATATATATATATATATACACAATTTACAACTATTGTGTATTTACAATAAAGTCCCTGAACTATTACAAAATATTGTATTCAACTCTATTTATAATTGTACCCAACAATCTCCCCCTTAGAGATGAAAACAATTTTCAATTAAAGTTCTCTGTTCAGGTTGAATCTTTTCTTGAATCTTCTTCTTTACTATGAATCTTCTGATACAATCTTCTTCTTTATTTGTCTCTCTCTGATCTTCACAACTCTTTTTCTCTGATCTTCTATTTTCTTAAAAGCACACTCCCTCTTGAATCGTGAATAGCTTTCGATTCTCTCCCTTGATCAATTGTCTTGAGATGATGTAGCAATTGTCTTCAATTGACTTCAATCTACTCAACAATTGTCTCTGAACTTTAGCTTTTCTTCCCCTCATGATGATCATAAGAATTACGAACATCATGCAAAAGTCTTCAGAGACATTAAAGCATTGAATATATAGTAGAAGAAATACAACAACAATTACAACTCAGAAATTATTACAAATTGATTTTCTCCCCCTCAAACTGATATCTTCTCCCCTATACTAAATAAATCTATCTCACTCCCCCTCAAAGAATTCACTCCCCCTCGAATTGAAACTACATCTTTTCAGAACAAAAACAAAGCTTTTCAACTTTGGGGAAAATGAAACACATTCATTTTGTGAGATAACGAGTCCAGGACCACATAGGAATCCTGTTTGCACGATAGACAATATCTATGTGACCTGCTTTCAGCGCTGACGTGCTGTTAACACTGGTAGGATTTCCAAATAGTCATCGTGAAATCCTTTAACATGAAAGAATCACTCTTATTTGTTCCGGCTTAGTCACTTTGGACTAGCAGTTTATAGTCATGCAGACTGTCAGACTCGATGTGTCCTAAAAGTGTATATAATCAGCTCTAGACACAATGTGCATCAAATGAAATTGGAGACTGGAGCAACTGTCTAACTTGTTTCAAAATATCAATAATATCCAAATGATATATCGATAGAAATGTGCTATATCTCCGTGATTATTGAAACATAAATCTTTTGAGAGATAACTGAGTAGTTGGTGGGGTTAAATGCATGCGTCACTGGGTCCATGACGTCTTTTTCAATATCAAGTCGCCTAGGGCTTGATAGATTATGTGGTTTACCCAGCCAACACAGTTTAGGTATGATTTACTTTTCTTTTAATCCTTTCTCAACTCTCAGCACTCAGCATTTTTCAACTAAGCTCCCTTCGACTCACTTTTTCTTTAAATTTAGTCAGCTTATGATCAGATGCACCACCATCTCCTGTCAATGTATCCCTCTCATTAACATTTTACCTCTGCTCGACCCTGTCAGTATCCCGTGATAACTGACACTTCTCAACTAATAGACCTAAAGAACCCTCACCCATACAAAATATAGATGGTTTGCATATTGGGTAGGTCTTCCGGTTCTGGTTAGACCATAGAAGCAATATTTATGCCTATCACTCAGATTGGTGCATAATCGGAGTCAGCAGGGATATTTTCAGCTTTAAAGCTCATGGGATATGATGAAATTCAGCTCATATAATTTCAGAGATGATATTCAGATAATTTGCGAGATATCAGAATGAAATGAAAAATCTGATATATGAGATGAAAATAATCATATTTTCTTGAAAGAATTAGCACTTTGGAGATAACGGGAGAATCAAGTATGAATTGGAAGAGTTATAACAAAGGAAATCTCTGAAGAAATGAGATTAAGAAAATCAAAGAGGTTAGATCAATTAATCTCAATGATAGATTCAGAAATTCATAAAAATTTTCTTTTCAGCTCAAAATGTTTTTGTGTGCATAAAATTTGTTCGTGAAAATTTCACACAGTCTTTGAAAAAATGTCTTCATCAAAGTTCGTCTGAAACTCCCCCTGGAAATAAGCACACTAAGTTAGTCAACTCAAAGAGAATTAATCAAGAGCAAAAAATTACAAAAATAAAACTCCCTCTTATTCAATGCAACATTGGAGTTGAATTCAGGGCAGGAATTATAGAATGATTTGTCTTTCAGACTTGGGTTCTAATCTGAAGTGATTAGAAGCCATTTGTCGCGGAAGCTCGGGTTTCAGTATGAAAGAACTGAAAGCCTTTAGCTTGGGTTCTATACTGAAAAGGACAAAATCCAATTTCAGTGAAGATCAGGTTCTACTCTGATGTGAGTAGAAGCCTCTTGAGATGAAGTCCGGGTTCTAGTCTGATATGACTAAAAACCATATGATTGAACTGAAGAATGGGTTTTAGTCTAGATTAACTAAAAACCATTTTGAACTGAAAGAACGGGTTTCAGTCTGAAGTGATCTGAAAGCCTCTATCTCTGGTTCTGTACTGCGAAGTACAAATGAAGATAGGGTTTTAGTCTGAAATAACTAAAAACCTTTACCATTGAAGTCCGGGTTCTAGTCTGAATTAACTAGAAACCAATTTGAGTTGAAGGACATGTCTTGATCTGAATTAATCAAGAGCCTATGTTGAATTGAAGAATGGGTTCTTATCTGAAATGATAAGAAACCTACAACCTGCAAAATTTAAGATGTCTTTGGTATCCAAATAGATTTGGATCCAGACTTGTTAGCGCTCTTGGGTACCCATTTCAAAACGGGTTTTGGTACCCACTTGTACTTGGGTTAGGTACCCATTGCAAGTTATAACTATCAGCTTCTCTTTCAAAAGCAAAAAAACAAATTTCTTTGGGTATTTGAAAATTTAATATCTGAGTGTCTAAAGAAACTTGACTTTGAATGATTAGAATTTTCTGAACTCTTCTTCCTGAAAAACTGTCCGGTTCTGGCATGTTTTTGGTAATACGTGGTTGTTTTCATTAAAAATGTTTTCTGATCAGACGGACCAATATTTCCAAAAACTTTAAAAACATTAGGCTTTGAAGATTCACCTGTGTAAATCTTAACCGGAAGTTGTTCAATGATTTTGTCTTTGCCTTTATGTATCTTGAGAAGATACTTAAGTTTCAGATCTGAAGATGAATCAAACTTAGCAGAGTTAGTTAGAGTCACTTCACTTTCAGAAGACAAACAAGAGTGATCAACATTGGATTTTAAACACTCTGAAGAAGGGGTCTTAACCTTTGACTCAGTTGATGAAGTAAACACATGTAATTGTTTTGTAAGATGAAGTATATGATCTTCCAAACTTTTGATAATGACTAAATTTGAATTTCTGTCATATGATCAAATGATTGGTAATCAGATTTAAAAGATTGTTCTTTGATTAAGAACATTGGTCTTTCATCTTCAAACAATTCAGATTTTGATTTAAATCTTGTTTCTTTAAGTAAGAACTCATGTCTTTCCTTCTCAATCAAATCTTTAGTTAAAGACAACTCTTGTTGAAGAGCAAAAATTTCTTCATTTTTGTTTAAAATACAATTCTGATCAGTTTGTTTTGTCTTAGAAAGTGTATCTTCAAGATCCTTAACTTTCTTGTTTAGTTCAGATCTTTCAGACACAAGACATTTTAGATGAGTTGTACTTTGAAAATTTTCTTGTTTAAGCTCATCAAGTTCTTTATTCAACTTCTCTAGATATTTTAAAATTAAGAACAGGACTCTCAGAACTTTGTTTTTCTTTTAAGCTCAAAAATTCTTCGTTCAGTAATCGTACATCACGTAAAGCCAAAGCTTTATCAGTATTTAACTGAACAAGAATGTCATAATTGTTCTTACAAATCTTTTCAGATTCAGTAAGTTTTGCAATAAGGTCAGACTTCTCCTCTTCAAATTTTTTATTTAAATCAGATATTTTTAACTGATAAGCAGAACTCTCAAACTTTTGCTTATCCTTTAAGCTCTGAGTTTTTAATTCCTCTTTTAAGATTTGAATTTCTTCGTTCAGTGTTCATACATCACGTAAAGCCAAAGCTTTATTTGTATTTAACTGAACGAGTATATCATAATTGTTCTTACGAATCTTTTCAGATTCAGTAAGTTTGACAATCAGCTCAGACTTTGAAAATTGTTCAAACACCATTATGAATTGTAGAAAAATGAACTTCCAAGATCTTTTATGGAAAAATGAGTGAATTTTGATAAAACTTTGAGAATTATATCTGAAAATGATAACTTGTGAAAAAACAACTTTGAATTGACTTTTTAACTTTGAAATTTCAGCTTTTCTGCAGAAAAATACCCGTAACTTTTTTCTGTATTGGATTTGGGCCTCGAAAATTTACTGAACCGGTTTTGCCTATTCAAGTAATCGTAGATCTCTGTTCAAGCTTCGATTTGACGTATGGTAGGCCTTCTAACGATGTTCCAGTCAAAAGTTATGGCCAATTTAAGCAGCTAAGGTCAAACAGTCAAAAGTATGATGAAACTCGAATGAATAAGTATCAAACTCGAACAATGAAAGCTCAAACTCGAATAAAGAATCACCAATCTCGAATGAAGAAGTATAAAACTCGAATGATTGAGAATGAAACGCGAATGAACTTGTAGTCCAACTCGAATTACTCTATATGAAACTCGGTTGATGAACAATGCAACTCGGATGACTCTCTTTGAAACTCGATTAAAGAAGCAATAAACTCGATCAATAAAGAATGAAACTCGATCAATAAAGCATGAAACACGATCAATAAAGCATGAAACTCGATCAACAAAGCTTGTATAAAACTCGGTCAAAGCTTTATAAAACTCGATCACTTCTTTGTAAAACTCGAATAACACTATGAATTCAGTGTTGCCCGAGTTTGATCAGATTTGATAAAAATCAAGTTCAAAAACACAATTTTTCAACAAAAACTCACCAAATGACCTCAAATTATAATCGAGTGTGCGTTTTTCACACAGAAACAACTTTTGTTAAACAACTTTGTCTAATTTCATATTAAAAATCCAAACAAAAAACGTGAAGAACACAAAAGTTTTCCAAAATTAGTAAAATTCAAATTACTTTCTGTGTGTTTGGAATTAGAATCTGAAACTTATATCAATTAATTCGAATTTAAAAACGTAACATTCGATCCAATTATTACTTATTTTCATCCACAGAATCAAAAACCATAAGAAATTTTCTAAAATCTCAAAATTTCGATGAAACAGTGCTGTGGAGAATACAATTTTCAGATTTAAATTCACTCAGATTTTTCCATATTAGGCTCTACCAATTGTGAATTCAACTTTCATGCAATTCATTCAACATTAAACATAAACATATGAACAATTAACATCAAAGCACAATATATTGAATGATTAAAGAGAAAATATTACATTGGAGGTTTCGGTGACTTGCACATCACTTCTATTCTCTCTAGATCCGTGTACTGCTTTGGTGTTCTATATATTATTCTGTCAACTGAACTATATATATATATATATATACACACACACAATTTACAACTATTGTGTATTTACAATAAAGTCCCTGAACTATTACAAAATATTGTTTTCAACTCTATTTATAATTGTACCCAACATATATTATTAAATGATCATCAACCATTTACGTACGATTATTTTTCAATTACTATAATTTTACATCCCTCCAATATTTATATTTTAATTATAATATTATCAAATTTATATACTAAATTTATTTAATTGAAATTTTATTTATTTTATGTTTTATTCTTTTAAAATAAACATCTATATCTATATATATTAATAAAAGAAAATATTTCACGCCACGTATCACTACCTCATCCATCTAAATTTCTAATTTCCCGCCTTTTTTCTATAATTAGATTTTAGTTTAACTAATTTATAGTTTAAAAAAAATATGAAATCTAATTCAAATACTTTCATATTTTATCCATGTAATTAAAAAAGAAATACTTTAAACATTATAATACTAATCTAATTTACATTTAAGATAAAAAAAAGTTGATGTTTTAATTAAATTATAATTAAAGCATATAAAACTATTATCTTACCAATATTATATCTTCTTGGTATAAAAAAATCAATTATAATCCATGAATTGTAATTTGAGAATTTATGTTTATTTATTTACAATGTATTCAACGGTTAAATTGTACATTAAATATTTTAATTAAAGGTTAGTGTTTATATTATTTTTTATAAACTGGATTTAAATTGTATATAAAAAAATCAATTATAATCCATGAATTGATCTTATTGTATTAATAATTAGATAATAATGTATTCTTTTGAAATTTATGTTTGGACGAGTTTAATGTTTATACGTTTAAATTTAAATCAAGCACACATTTTCTTTTTTTTTTTTTTTTTTTGAACTAATCTCACAAGCATATAAAATATAAAATTAAGTTTGTGTTAAAAGTTTATGAAAAAAATTTATGACATCCTACATTCATAGTATACAATACGGTATAGTTTAGGAATATTAAAAATGTTTAAGTTGAATTGAAATTTTGATAAACTACATATATGTTTATATAACATGCATATAACAATTGTGAATTTTTTTATAAGTTTATATTCACAAAAATTAATACAACATATTATTATAAAAAAATAAATAATAAATACAATTTATCATTTTTTATAAAGATAAATATATTCTATTATTTTTAATCTATGATAAAAGATAAGTACACCTATTATTTTTAAAAATATAAATGACTTTAATTTTAGTCTATAAATATTAATTTGTAATAAAGTATATAAGTATTATATTACATATAAACTAAAATTTCAATTTATATCAAATAAAATATATTAAATTAAAAATAAACTTGTAAAAAATTATTGACGAATAATAATAATATTTTTATATTATTTTAAAATATTTAATAGTTATGTATTTTATTTTTTACTTGTATTCATTTTATATAAATAAATTTTATTAAAAATATCCACGTATTACGTGGGTCAAAAACTAGTTTGTAATAAAAAAGTTGTTAAGAACGTTTGGTTACAAAATAGAGGATGTTTGGTTGTACTACGTGTTATAACAAGTTTACAGGTCACTCGTTGTTATAAATGGTTAAAAAAATACAAAACTCGATGCTATTAATGATTAAAAAAATCAAATAATTTTGCTATAAACGATAAAAAAATAAAAAGTTGTTGCTATTTTCGGCAATTGACCCTATATAGACATACACACACATAGTGGAGGGACCAAACTTGTAATTGAGAAAAATGACAAAATTGTCATCTTTATAATTTTAGAAACATAAGGATCGTTTCTGCAAGTAAATAGTGGTTTGAGGGACCGTCATTGCAACTTTAAAAGTTGAGGGACCGTTTCCATAATTTTGTACAAACCACAGGGACCAATTCTGTAATTTACTCTTAAAATTATCATAATCAGTAAATTAAACTAGAGATTAAAAAACTAATAGAGTGGTTAAAACAATTTTTTTTTGAAAATTTGAATGGTTTTCGGATAATAAATCTAAGAGTAAATTACATAAATGGTCCATGTGGTTTGGAGTATCTACGGTTTCCGTCACTCATATTTTTATTGACACAAGTACCACAAATACAAGCATTTCAGACTAATGGTCCTTACCATCAAATAAAACTGTTAGACTAGTTAAGTCACAGGGACATCTTTGTCATTTTCATCTCAAGGACCTTTTTTGTAATTATTTTAGTAATTTATAATTCTTTATTGTTTTTCTATTTTCTCTTTTATTATTGACTAAATTACATAAATGGTCTCTGTGGTTTATATAAAATTACGGTTTTAGTTCCTGAAAGATTTTTATTACACCACAAGTCCCTGAAATCGAAAAGTTGTAACATTTTGATCCCTGAAACTAACAGCGGCTAACATGAGCCGTTAGTCTCAAGGGCATTTTTGTCCTCTTGACTTTCAGGGACAATTGTGTAATTTTCATACTTTTTATTCTCTATTCTTTTTTTCTTTATATTATAATTTATTTTCATATATATATATATATATATATATATATATATATATATATATATATATATATATATATATATATATATATATATATATATATATATATATATATATATATATATATATGGAGATGTTCTTTTAAGAACCTCAAAAAACCTCAAAGATTGTGAGAACTTAAGAACCTTTTAGAGCCCTTGGATCAAAAAGATATTTTTGGAAGAAAAAAATATTATTTCTCTCTCTCCACCTTTTATTTTTTTAAAAAAATAGTTTTATTCATCGCTATTATTATCTTTGGCATTTGAAAGTTTTAGAAATTATTTGTTGGAATATTTTAATTTGAAATTTAATTTATTAATTAAAAAATGGTTAATTGGTTAACCGAATAACCGAACCTAAAATAATCGGTTAACCGGTTTTTTCGGTTTAGGTTCACGAATTCCTCGAACTGGTATCTCCGGTTAACCATCCGAAATGCAATCCATGAACACCCATACATATGTACATGTTGCTTCTTTTTTAGAGGTTGTACGTATTAATTTCTAGCGGAAGAGGTTGTACGTGTATATATATATATATATATATATATATATATATATATATATATATATATATATATATATATATATATATATATATATATATATATATATATATATATATATATATATATATATATATATATATTTGGGTTCAAATGCGTATCACTAGTTTTGTGGAGTATTGAAGGTAAAAACCATTTTTTGAAATCTTTTTTCATATTCATGTTTAAATTAATAATACAAGACTACTTGCAAAAAAGCACACATAAACACACTAGAACTATGTGAAACGTGTAGGTTCACATGAACTTTACTGTTGTGAACGTTTGTTCACAACTAAGCATGTTCACATGAAATTTTTCACGTTCACATTACTTTACAAATAACCTTATTTTATTTGTATCTAAATGAATATGAAAAAAAAAAATTAAACTTTTTTTCGGAGCTAGTTCACATCTGAAAACTGTGTGTTCACAGGTACTCACGGTACACTGCATTTTTTAGGTACTCACAGAAACCATATTCTATATATATATTAATAAAGAAAAATAAGTATTGCCATGTGTCGCTTCCTCGACTCTCCAATATTTCATTTTCCCGCCCGTTTTTCCTAACATAACTCACTCAGTTAACTCATCTAATTTATTTTTAAAATATTAAATGAAAACTTATATAATTAAAGAATTCTTAATTTAACCTCAAATTTTACCTAAAATGTTTTATCTAAAATGATCTAATTGATTTATAATTTTTTATTTTTTTTATTTAAACTAAATGTTACATTTCTATCGCATATTGAATGTATCAATTTAATATTTATTCTCATTCTTAAATTTTATACATTAATATTTATTTTAAAATTATGTTAACGATCGTAATCGATTTAAATTTCCGTTCATAATCAACTGAATCAAAAAATTTTCTAATATATATGTAACACCGTGTTTTCGCACACAAAAGTCACGTCAACATATAATCATAAGTGGCAGAATCGCTTACATCTCATAGTACACATGTCAAATGATTAACTGAAATCACTGATAATTAAAAACTTTAATACAACAAGTCGCATGTCCGACACAGATACACATAAACCATCTGTACACTAACTACCATACACATGTTAATCAGATACAACAAGTTCTCAAAAAATGACATCAGCATGCAACAAATATGTACTCACACAGCTCTGATCCGACCCGGCTCCTACTTCGGCGGCTGTTGCGGCTGTGACCCTACTGTATGGCTGCCTGAGACACGTAAGACTCGAAAACGTAAACTGGAAAGCTCGTGAGTACGCGAGAGTTAGACTCTGCAGATACAACAAATAGCATACACGAACACATATAGCTCAACACAATAGCACAAAACTCAATACTCAATGCACATCTCTGCTCAAGGGGATGCCGTTTCCCCAGCTAACAGGCCGCACACAGCAGCAGTTAGCTCACAATAGGCACAGGAGCGACCTGTCAAGAACACTGCTGTATATATACAGTCTCATACTTCATGACTGGTTAGGGACAGTCAGCCTGCGCGATCACACATCGCGGACACCTGCAACTCAAACACATATATCACGTATAGGGTAGATAGAATCATACCTGCGCACCATATCTTTATCGCATACACATATCACAACACATAACGACTCATAAAAGTATACGCGTGTTTTGGAAGAACTCGAGTACTCACCGATACACAAAATCAACTCTAACTCGGAATTCTAATGCCGCTCAGTACGTTGTCGGCTCGGACCTGTAAACATAATGGATCCCAAACATAACACAAACCCAACTGATAGCAATACAGACCCAAACACAATTATGGTAACTGAACCAGACCCGACACACACCCCAAACGAACATCGAAGCCCAAAAACCCAACCGGCCCAACCCCAGCCAGATCGCGGTCCGCGCCCAGGCATCGCGGTCGCGCTCTGCATGGCGGTCGCGCCCTGGCCATCGCGGCCGCACTCACGCGACAGCTATCTTGCTCTGTTCATTGTTCATGGCGGAACCAGGCTAATCAAGCCTTCAAAGTCGTTTTCTAGCACCAGAAAACCCATAAAACTTGCACATAATACTTTCCCTATTAACCAGAACTCAACTCCTCAATATTACACATATATATATATCTCGAATTTCAGCCATTAAAATCCATAACCCTTGCCTTGAGGCTCAAGAACACAAAGGAGAAGGAAGAACACGAATTTCTGCACTCAAATTCGATTTTTGCTCCACTTCTTTGCTGCTCCAGCAAGCCTGACGCACACACATACACTATCTCTGATTTTGGAAAGGAGAAGGAAAGGAAAAGAGGTTCAAAAGGAACCCTATTTATATACTTTCCATAAATGGCAAGTTCCGGACCCGATAAATCCGAACCCGATACCACATTTTCACTATTAATATCATTTTAATCCAATTAAATCCACGATCTCATAATTATTATTAATCCGCTAAATTAATAATTCGGCGCCACGTATCACTCGGTCGCGACACGTATAATCCACGAAACGGGATTCAATTGGACCAACACAAAATATTAATTAAACGTCCAATGAATTAAATCCACGTACCAGACTCAAATCCGGGATGTTACAAATCCTCCTCTCTGAATATGATTCCGTCCCGGAATCTAGCTCGAAGACTGGAATAACTGCGGATACCGGCTCCTCATATCCGCTTCGGGCTCCCGGGTGGCGCTAGTACCCTTATGATGTCTCCATTGAACGAGTACTAACGCAATCTCTTTATTTCTCAGTCTCTTAACCTTGTGGTCAGTAATAGCCTCGGGCTGCTCGACATACCGCAAGTGATCATCCACGGTGATCTCAGATAACGGCACATGCTGATCGTCTTTGGCCAGACACTTCCTCAGATGACTCAAATGAAAGGTATTGTGCACACCGGCCAACTCTGGAGGCAGTCTCAGTCCGTATGCCTGATCCCGGACTCTGGCAATGATCTCAAACGGATCGATGTACCGCGGACTCAGCTTGCCTCTGTGTCTGAATCTGATAACCCCTATCCACTGCGATACTTTCAACATAACACGGTCCCCAATGCTGAACTCGAGCTCAGTCAGCGACGATCGACATAACTCTTCTGCCGGCTCTGCGCAACTCTCATATGCTCGCGGATAACGGCCACCTTGTCGCTCGTCTCCTGCAACAACTCAGGCCCGCGGATAGGTCGCTCGCCGACCTCGCCCCAACACACAGGGGTTAGGCACTTACGCCCGTAAAGTGCCTCAAACGGAGCCATCTTAATGGAGGTGTGGTAGCTGTTGTTGTATGAAAACTCAACTAACGACAAATGAACGTCCCAACTACCATTGAAATCAATCGCGCACGCTCGGAGCATATCCTCAAGAGTCTGATTCGTCCGCTCTATCTGCCCGTCTGTCTGAGGTCTATACACTGTGCTCAACTGAACTCTCGTTCCCAACTCACGCTGAATGCTCTGCCAGAATCTCGAAGTAAACCGCGTATCTCTGTCAGACGTGATCGACTTCGGAATGTCGTGCCTCGAAACCACCTCATTAATGTAGAGCCGAGCTAACTGATCCATCGTGATGGTACCGCGGACTTCCAAGAAATGGGCGCTCTTCCTCAGTCGATCCACAATCACCCAGATCATATCATTGCCTCGAACCATGCGTGGAAGTCTAACGATAAAATCCATCGTGATATGATACCACTTCCACTCAAGGATCTCCAGAGGCTGCAGATGCCCGTGAGGCTTCTGATGCTCGACTTTAACACGTAGACAAGTCATACACTCCTCAACATATTGGCCCACATCTCTCTTCATCCCAGGCCACCAATAGAACTCGCGCAGATCTCTGTACATCTTGGTGCTCCCGTGGTGGATAGACAATCTCGATCGGTGCGACTCATCTAATATCAACTGCCGAAGATTACCGACTCTCGGAACCCAGACTCGGTCATGAAACACATACAAGCCTCTGCTGTCTCTGCTCAGAGTCTCAATTTGCCCAGTAAGTTGCTCTCTTTTCACATTCTCTGCTCATAGACCCTCTAACTGAGTCAATCTCAAGCTCTCGATAAGGGTCGACGTGACCTCAAGCCTCGCTGCTCGGGAAACCACAGTCTGGCCACACGCCTTGCGGCTCAGCTCATCTGCCACCACGTTCGCTCTACCCGGATGGTACTGGATCTCACAGTCGTAGTCCTTCAGTAGATCTAGACTGTGCCGTTGTCTCATATTAAGCTCCTTCAGACTAAATAGGTACTGAAAACTTTTATGATCTGTATTCATCACAAACCGAGACCCATACAGATAATCACGGCAAATCTTCAATGCAAACACAATCGCATCTAACTCTAGGTCGTGCACGGTATGATTCACCTCGTAGGTCTTCCGCTGGCGCGACGCGTACGCAATCACTTTACCTCGCTGCATCAGAACGCAACCCAACCCAGTACCCGACGCATCACAGTAAACCACAAAATCCTCTAACCCTCGGGCAACGCTAACACTGGAGCCTGACATAACCGGGACTTCAGCTCTCTGAATGCTAACTCCTGCTCATTGGACCACACAAAAGGAACGGACTGCCATGTCAATCTCGTCAACGACATGGCAATCCTCGAGAAGTCCTGAATGAAGCGACGATAGTACCCGACTAATCCCAGAAAGCTACAAATCACAGGCACAGTCTTCGGCGGCTCCCAACTCAGTACGACCACTATCTTCGCCGGATCCACTTTAATACCCTCAGCTCTCACAACATGCCCCAGAAACTGGACCTCGCGCAACCAGAACTCGCACTTAGATAACTTCGCATACAGTCTCCCCTTTCGCAGCACAGTTAAAACCTCTCGCAAGTGCTGCTCGTGGTCCTCGGCATTCCTCGAATAGATTAGGATGTCGTCGATGAATACGATCACAAACCGATCGAACATACATCTACACACCCTGTTCATCAAATCCATGAAAGCCGCGGGTGCGTTAGTCAATCCAAAGGGCATCACGAGGAACTCATAGTGGTCATATCTCGTCCGAAACGCAGTCTTTGGAACATCCTCATCTCTAACTCGCAACTAGTGGTAACCTGATCTCAAATGTATCTTCGAAAAGAAGCTCAAACCCTGAAGCTGGTCAAACAGATCGTCGATGCGTGGAAGCGGATATCGGGTTTTCACTGTTACTTTGTTCAACTCTCTGTAGTCGATACACATCCGCATAGTACCGTCCTTCTTCTTCACAAACAGAACGGGAGCTCCCCACGGGGATGAACTCGGACGGATGAATCCACGATCCAATAGCTCCTGAAGCTGTGACATCATCTCTCGCATCTCAGTAGGTGCTAGCCTATAAGGCGTCTTCGCAATAGGCACCGCTCCAGGGATAAGGTCAATACGAAACTCGACCTGACGATCTGGCGGTAACCCAGGCAACTCCTCTGGGAATAGCTCAGGGAACTCTCGGGTCACTGGTATATCCTCTATGGTCTTCTTCTCTTTTCAGGCGTTAACAACATAGCCAAAAAGGTCTCGCATCCCTTGGCAACATACCTCTGAGCTCTAGCCATAGAAACTATACCGATCTCACTCCTGCGCCGCTCGCCATACACATTAACACTCTCACTGTCTGAAATGGGTATACGAATCATCTTCTTTGCACACAGAATGTCGGCTTGTCTGGCGGTCATCCAATCCATACCCACTATCACGTTAAAGCTGCTAATCTCAATCGGTAGCAGGTCTATCAAAAACTGATGCGCGTCTATCTCAAGAACACAATCTCTGAATACCCGGCTCACTAACGCCGTACTCCCATCAACTTTCTCTACAACTAATGAAACAGATAAGGCAGTAGAAGGCACAGAAAAGTACGCACAGAATATAACAGTTACATACGAGCGATCTGCTCAAGAATCAAACAAGATACGAGCACTAAGCCCATTCAGAATGTACGTACCAGATACCACATCTGTCGACTCTCGGGCCTCTTCTGATGTAGCCTGAAATACTCTGCCATGATCTCTAGGTGCTGAATCACGACGACTCGATGAGGCGGGCTCTGCTCTAGTCCCGCTCGTACTCGCTCCCTGTACTGCTGACGGTGCCTCCGAACAATCTTTAGCAATGTGGCCTGGCCTCCCACAACAGAAGCACAGGGAATCCCTCGAGGTACAAGTGAAAGAAGTGTGACCATACTGCCTACAACGATAACAGTGTGGCTGCTCCGGCATATATGACCCCAAATGACGACGGCGGCATCTCTGGCAGTCTCTCTCTCCAGATGAACTATCAGCCCGGCTCCCTGATGGCTGGGACCCCTGCCCCACACTGCTCTGACTCTGACTGGGAGCACTGAACCGTGACGTCTGCCCCTGACTCTAGTCCTGACTGGATCTCCTTGACCTACGGTCCCTACCTCTGTCTCTGTCTTCACGGGACCCTGAACCCTGTCCCTGTGAATGCTGCTGCTCAGGCTGGCTCTCCCTCTGGACATCCTGAGGCTCTCGCCAATAACTAGGGGACCGCTCAGATGTCCCCGTCCTCTGTCTCTGCGCTGGGGCCTGACCCCTCTGTCTCTCAATCTCTCTTTCCCTCACCCGGTCCATCTCTAAAGCCCTTGCAAATGTGGGAGTATCGTGAAGCCCAACAAACTCACGGATATCAGACCGCAAACCATCAATGAAAGCATCAGCCTTTCGGATCTCTGTATCAACATGCTGGGGTGCAAACTGAGAATACTCATTAAATCTGTCTACATACTGCTGAACAGTCAAACTACCCTGCTGGTGGTGCAGAAAACGACGCTCCATCTCCCGACGCTCATCACGGGGAATATATTGTAGCTCAAAAACCGCACGAAACTGCTCCCAGCTCATAGCGTATGCAGCAGATGACGTCATAGAGGACTCAATGGATTTCCACCACTGCGAAGCCCCTCCTCTCAATAGATAGGTCGCATAATCGACCATATCCCGTGGGTTAACATGGGCGACTCGGAAGGCCGCCTCGATCTCTTGCTCCCATGCCATCATAGCACCCGACTCACCGCCGCCTCTAAACTGAGGTGGGACTCCTGTTATGAAGTCCTTAAAGGACCCACCTTGCAGAGTAGAAGAAGACGCACCAACCCCTGATTCGGTACCAATAACGGGCGGAGGAACCACACCCTGACCCTGATCCCGCTCGCGGTAAAACTCTGCCAACATCTCTCGAAGCTCTGACCGACGGATATACTCGTCCCCTGCTGGTCTACCTGCGCCCTCACCCTCACCCTGATCGGCCATAATTACCTGCACAAATCACAATGGTAAGATAACATATAGATCACCCAGCGTTATACAATAAGCTAGGTCAGTTAATACCGCTAAAATCAGTCTCAGGGAAGAATCCCACGGATCTGAACACGGTCTGAGCTCAAGCATCCACTGATACTCAATACTGAAACCACAAGCTCTGATACCAAAGTGTAACACCCTCTTTTCGCACACAAAAGCCACGTCAACATATAATCATAAGTGGCCGAATCGCATACATCTTAGAGTACACATGTCAGAGGATTAACTAAAATCACTAATAATTATAAACTTTAATACCACAAGTCGCATGTCCGATACAGATACACATAAACCATCTGAACACTAACTAGCATACACATGTTAATCAGATACAACAAGTTCTCAAAAAATGACATCAGCACGCAACAGATATGTACACACACAGCTCTGATCCGACTCGGCTCCTACTTCGGCGGCTGTTGCAGCTGTGACCCCACTGTATGGCTGCCTGAGACACGTAAGACTCAAAAACGTAAGTTGGGAAGCTCGTGAGTACGCGAGGGTTAGACTCTGCAGATACAACACATAGCATACACGAACACATATAGCTCAACACAATAGCACAAAACTCAATACTCAATGCACGTCTCTGCTCAAGTGGACGCCATTTCCCCAGGTACAGGCCGCACACAACAGCGGTTAGCTCACAATAGGCACAGGAGTGACCTGGCAATAACACTGTTGTATATATACAGTCTCATACTTCATGACTGGTTAGGGACAGTCAGCCTGCACGATCACACATCGCGGACACCTGCAACTCAAACACATATATCACGTATAGGGTAGATAGAATCATACATGTGTGCCATATCTCTGTCTCATACACATATCACAACACATAACGACTCATAAAAGTATATGCGTGTTTTGGAAGAACTCGAGTTCTCACCGATACACAAAATCAACTGTAACTCGGAATTCTAATGCGGCTCAGTATGCTGTCGGCTCGGACCTGAAAACATAACGGATCCCAAACATTAACACAAACCCAACTGATAGCAATACAGACCTAAAACACAATTACGGTAACTAAACCAGACCCGACACACACCCCAAACGAACATCGAAGCCCAAAAACCCAACCAGCCCAACCCCAGTCAGATCGCGATCCGCGCCCAGGCATCGCGACCGTGCTCTGCATCGCGGTCGCGCTCACGCGACAGCCATCTTGCTCTGTTTGCTGTTCATGGCGGAACCAGGCTAATCAAGCCTTCAAACTCGTTTTCTAGCACCAGAAAACCCACAAAACTTGCACATAATACTAACCCTATTAACCAGAACTCAACTCCTCAATATTACACATATATATATATATCTCGAATTTCAGCCATTAAAATCCATAACCCTTACCTTGAGGCTCAAGAACACAAAGGACAAGGAAGAACACGAATTTTAGCACTCAAATTCGATTTTTGCTCCACTTCTTTGCTGCTCCAGCAAGCCTCACGCACACACATACACTATCTCTGATTTTGTAAATGAGAAGGAAAGGAAAACAGGTTCAAAAGGAACCCTATTTATATACTTTCCATAGATGGCAAGTTTCGGATCCGATAAATCCGAACCCGATACCACATTTTCACTATTAATATCATTTTAATCCAACTAAATCCACGATCTCATAATTATTATTAATCCGCTAAAATAATAATTCGGTGCCACGTATCACTTGATCCCGACACGTATAATCCACGAAACGGGATTCAATTGGACCAACGCAAAATATTAAATTAAACGACCAATGAATTAAATCCACATACCAGACTCAAATTTGGGATGTTACAAGATAAAAGCTTGATTTTAAGTTATTTATCATTAAAAACACATCGATCTAACACTATAATAATTTTCATAATAGTAATACTTGCTGATAATATTGTAAATATTGTTTTCAAATTTAAAAGCAAAAACATTACAAAATAAGATTTTTGAAATAGAATCAATATTTCAAACATGTTTATATCTTCAATATATATTTATTATAATAAAAATTACAAATTTATATTGAATATAACATTACTCATTTGTTTATTAATATCAAAGTATTATTACCTTATTATTTTTATAATAATATTTTAAGTTATTATATTAAAAATATATATATTTCTTACGTATGTCCCATGTATTACATGGGCCAATAATCTAGTATCTAGTATATATTAATAAAGCAAAATAATTCTTGCCACTTGTCATTCTCTGAGTACTCCTAATTTCTGTTTTCCCGCCCGTTTTATCTAAAATAACTCTTCCAATTAACTTATACAATTGATTTATAAAGAAACTAAAAGATTACTAATATAATTAAATGATTTTAAATACTTCCTAATTTAACCTCTAATTTACATAAAATGTTTTATCTAGAATTATATAATTGATTTTTTAAACAATTTTTTTTATTTTTAAATTCTATTTTTAAAGTTACATGTTTTAACCCTATTTATAAATACTAAATAAATGAATAACTTACTTATTTCTCTTGATGTCATATGTTATCATCAGTAATTCACACGTGACCAATTATATTTTAGGAAAAATAAATAATATCAAAATCATATCTTTCTAAATTTACGTCTAATATAATAAGATTTAAAGTCTATTCAAACAAAATATTCATATTTTAATAATTGATAACTACAATATAATAGAAAGTTTAAATATGAAAAAAAAACTTATTTTTAGTCAGATACATTTAGAAGTCTAGAAAAATTATAGTTTATGACAAATAATAATAATAATATAATTAATGTATTTATTTTTGTAATAAAATTAATATTTTCATTTTTTAATTCTTAGTTTATATGTATTTAATATAAACAACCATATATTAAAATATTTATCTAATATGCAGGTAATAAACTAATGCTTTACATAGTAGTATAGATAAGAAAAGATAAACACAATATATTGGTTTTAAAAAGATAAATACTAACTATTATTTTTTAATCTACAAATAAAAAAGGTAAATACAATTTATTATTTTTAAAATAAATACACTCTATTATTTTTTAATCTATAAATATTACTTTGTAATGAAATATATCTGTATTACATTATATTAAACTAAAATCTTAATTTATGTCAACTAAACTATATTAAATTAAAAATATATAGTTTAAAAAATCATAAAAAACAACTTTTATTATATAAAAGACATATTTTACAACATTTTATTTCATGTAATAAAATATATAAACATTATGTTCCATATAAATATTTTTTATTAAAAATATACACGTAATACGTGGGTCATAAACTAATATATATATATATATATATATATATATATATATATATATATATATATATATATATATATATATATATATATATATATATATATATATATATTCTTTTTTATAATTTAATTATCCAAATGTAACGTTTTATTTTTTATTCCTTTTGTTTTAATTATTAACTTTTATTTCTATGTTCATTGTTATTATTATTAATGTTAACTTTTTTTTTTGTATATTACTATAATTATTTATTTAAAATTATTATATGATATACCTGGTTCAGTTTTTTTCAATTATTTATTTAGAATCCAAATCTTTCTCTAATCTTTTTTTTTTCCATTTAAGAAAAATAAAAATCAAAACTAGTTGTAGTTTTTTTCGTTCGGAAAATCTAAAATCGAAATGATTTATTTCTTTTCTCCATTGAAACTTTTTTAAAATAACGGCACGTTGAAGTTTTTTTCATTTGGAAAAGAAAATAATCAAAATGGTTCATAGTTTTTTCATTGCAAATACTTAATAAAAATTTTATATCTAAACAGTTTGATATAAATCAAGAGTTGGAATGGTTCTTCGCTTTTTAATCAAAAAAATTAAATTCAGAATGGTTTGTTGTTTTTTATTGAAAAAATTAAAATTGTATTGATTTTTTTTATGTACGTTTAATTAAGAATCAGAATGGTTTTTTTTTGTTTGAAGAAATCAAAAATTATAATGGTTCACCGTTTTTTTATCAAAAAATTTAAAATCAAAATGGTTCATCATTTATTTGATAAAATATAATACCGGATGGTTATCGTTGTTTGAAAAAATCAAAAAACATAATGGTTCATTATTTTTTGATTAAAAAAATTAAACTCGAAATGGTTCATCGTTTATTTGATCCAAAAACAATATCGGAGTGGTTTGTAATTTTTTTATTGTTGTTTAATTAAAATCGGAATGATTTTTTTTAGAAAATAAAAAATCAGAATGCTTCATCTTTTTTTATCGGAAAAACTAAAATCAGTATGGTTCGTCATTTTCTGATCGAAAAAATTAAAATTAGAATGATTAGTCCTTTTTTTGTTTGAAGAAAATCAAAATCAATATGGTTCGCGTTTTTTGTTCAAAAGAATAAAAAAGTAGAATGATTTTAATTTTTTTGATAAAAAAAAGATGAACCATTCTGATTTTTTTTTTTAAATAACCATTCCGATTTTAATTAAACGACGATAAAAAAATTATGAACCACTCCGATATTGTTTTTTGGATCAAATAAACGATGAACCATTTTGATTTTAAATTTTTTGATCAAGAAACGATGAATCATTTTGATTTTTTCAAACAACGATAACCATTCCGGTATTAATTTTTTTTTTATCAAAAAATGACGAACCATTTTGATTTAATTTTTTTGATCAAAAGACGGTGAACCATTGATTTTTCAAACAAAAAAAACCATTTTGATTTTATTTAAACGTAGATAAAAAATCAATACAAATTTAATTATTTCAATAATTAATTAAAAGGCGACGAATTATTCCAATTTATGATTTTTTCAAATCATTTAGGATTAAAATTTTTTTAGAAGTATGTGCAATGAAAAAACTACGAACAGTTCTAATTATATACTTTTTCCAAATGAAAAAACTTCAACACATCATTATAGTAATATAAAAAAAATTAACATTAATAATAACAATAAATATACAAATAAAAATTAATCATTAGAACAAAAGGAATAAAAAATAAAATGTTACATTTGGATAATTAAATTATAAAAAAGGATATACTATATATATATATATATATATATATATATATATATATATATATATATATATATATATATATATATATATATATATATATATGAAAATGAATTATAATATAAAGAAATAAATAGAAATAAAGAATAAAAGGTATGTAAATTACACAAATGGTCATTGAAAGTCAAAAAGACAAAAATGCCCCTGAGACTAACGGCTCAAGCTAACTGCCGTTAGTTTCAGGCACCAAAATGTTATAACTCTTCCATTTTAGGGACTTGTGGTGTAATAAAATTATTTCAAGGACTAAAACCGTGATTTCATATAAACCACAGGGACCATTTATGTATTTTAGTCTATATAAAATTTTGGTATTTATCGCTAAAAGAGTATTGAATTGCATGAATGGTTTTGTAAATACAACGATGTCTTACTTTTAGCTTTTAAAGTGATTTCACTTAGTTAACTTTATAAAAAAGTTTATTCAATTGTTTTTAACTAGTGTAAATGTGTAATTTCCCGTATTTTGTCGATACTTATCACTTAAAAAATGTATATATTAAAATATTTTAACGATGACACTGTTGAATAATCACATTGCATCGACTGATACTTGAAATCACAATCGCTTATTAGAAAAATATAATGTATGTTTGACACACAGGTTGTGAGAGTTTAATTTTATGATTTTTTAAAGCTCAAACTACTTTTTATACATAAGTTGTCTTTTGATGACTTTCTCTTCCAAAAGTTTATTAAAGTCATAATCTCTTAACGAATCATAAGCCACTTCAAGTAATTTTCAGAAGTAACTTGAGGTTATGAAAATTAAAGTTATTAAAATAATCTTAAATAGTTATAATTGTAAACTTTTATGTTATTCTATATATTTTAGTTTCAGCTTCAAATTTAGTTACTTTACCAAAAACGTCTATTAATAAAACTTTGACTACCATAATCTCTAGACATTCAGTTAGTTTTTGTCAAACAGATGCTGTGTAAACTGTTATAACAAAATGTCTTTCGCTCTATTTGTTTTAATAATAATATTTGAAAACCAAGAAAGTTTGATTTAGGGATCAAACTAAACCTTGCATCAAAAATCAAAACCATTTCCAAATCCCTATAGCCATCAGTCTCAAAAGTAAGAGATTTGTGATTCTATGCAATCCCACCAACCCATCATTGACTTTGTTGAGGAGAAATGTTTGACTTTACTAATTTTAAATAATTAATATTTTGCTATTATATATAATTAAATAATTAATACACCCTTTTTAGATCACCGACGATATATCTTTGACCGTACGCATGTAAATTTACAATATTTTTTTAAAGGGAAATGATCTGTACACGTTAAAAATTTGTCATGCGCAACAATTTATATAAAAAGAATTTTTTATCTTTATTTTAAATAGTAAAATGTAATGATGATAAAAATGTTAGTAAAAATGAGATAGTCAATTTATATAAAATCATTGTGTATGTCAAAACTTTATTGTGTATAATTTACTTTTTTTTTAAACCATTTTTCAAAGGAGTTGAAATTTACCGAAGTAAAATCTACGAACCTTATTTAGAAGGTCATATTTATTAATGGTTAAACCATTTTATTTAAAATAAAAATTTAACTCTGATTGTTTGTGACAAGTTCTAAATCAAATTTTTAAATGGTAAAAACATAACCACAGAAAAAAAATCCAATTATTCTCAATAACATATGAAAATATAACTACTAAAAAACAAAGAACTAATTGAATTCAAAATAATTATTGAACATTTTATCTTTGTAAGATGATTTGTTTATAAAAAAATTACTCGTTACAATAAAAGTTACACTTATTCTAATTGCCTACAAGTTAACACAGTTCTTAGAGGTTGTAACCCCACCATCTACAACAAGGTTATGACCACTTACGTACTTCGACTCGTCGCTTGCAAGGTAAAGAGCAGCCTCAGCTATGTCCTTTGCTTTTAGCGTTGCGCCCTTTAAGTTTGCTAAACTGTTCACAAAGTTTTCAGTTTTTTCAATTTCTTTCTCCTTCGGTATCCGAAAACTTATTTCTCCAGCTTCATCATCTTCATCATCACCTCTCCACGCGTTTATGAGCATTGGTGTTGCTACACCGAAAGGAGAAATACAATTAACCCTAATCCCATAACGACCTAATTCACATGCAGTATTTTTCGTTAGCCCGACGATTGCATGTTTTGAGGCGGTATACGCATGTGGACCCATCCCACCAGTTAGGCTCGCCACACTAGCCGTTGAAATGATGCATCCACTTCCTCTAGGGATCATAACTCTAGCCGCATGTTTTATTCCTAGGGCAACTCCTCTTACATTAACACTCATTACTTTATCAAACTCATCTACGTCGAAATTTACAATGCTTTTGTGCTTGGACTGATTCCCAAGCACACCAGCATTGTTATACAAGATATCAAGTCTGCCATAGCAAGATAACGTCGAGTCAACTAGGTTTTGAACGTCTGCTTCCAAACTAACATCACAATGAATGTATGTAGCTAAAGGAGATAATGAGCTAGCTAGGGCGAGTCCAACTTCATCATTGATATCAGCTATGATTACCTTAGCACCGTGTTTTACAAAAAGCCTCACGGTGGCAGCCCCGATCCCTCCAGCACCGCCGGTAACGATTGCAATCTTCCCCTCCAACCTACAAACAAATCGAATATTTTACTACTATATTATTTTTATATCATATATATAAACTATAAAATATATAGTATGGTTTAAATAGATTTTCTATTGTAACATTTCATTTTACAATATGATATGGATGTGATTGTATCAAACATTCAATGGATTAGACATGTATGGTTTAATCATTTGAATTAGGTTTATATATCATTAATTAAGGCTTCGACAACAATAATTATATATATATATATATATATATATATATATATATATATATATATATATATATATATATATATATATATATATATATATATATAATCAGGTTCATCAGCGTACCTATGAGATTCCAGCGTACTCAGCGTACCCTAATGTGAATGATCATTCACATATATTTTTTTTGAATAGACATGTATAAGACAACATTATAAGACTTTTGTTCAAAAGGAGCAACATCATAAATCTTGTGAATGGTTAAAAAAGATCATGTGAATGGTCATTCACACCATTCACATAGTGTGAAATGACCATTCACATGGATGACCATTCACATAAATATGCATTGAGCATTCACATAATTTTTAAGGACACAGAAAGTGTGAATGTATCTGAAATTCATATATCATGTGTATAACATTAATTTAAACATGATTATGAGAAAAAAATTAAAAAAAAAGTTTTTTAAGGTTGGTACCTTCGGGTGCACTTGATTTCGAGAAGTATCTTTTTGAACCTAAATTTATATATATATATATATATATATATATATATATATATATATATATATATATATATATATATATATATATATATATATATATATATATATATATATATATATATATATATATATATATATATATATATATATCATTAAGGCATCAACGATAGTTGAATTAGATACACATAGATAATATATTATTGCATATCATAAATTCATAATATTATTCTTTTATAACACTTTCTCCAGAAACTATATATTATACATTTATAATACCTTTAAAGCGTTAACAGGATCATTTACTATTTTATTACTATAAAATTTGTTTTTAGTTAAGATAATTTTAATTAACACGGCATCATTTTTAATTAAGATAATTATACATGAAAATTGTATCACTACAAGAAAAGTGCCATTTGGTAACACATGTTTTTAGTGACACAAAAAAATGTCAATATATCTTACTTTTAGTGTTATTTATGTAAAGGAGTAGGTATAAAACAATCTTTTACCCCTACTTTCTCAAAATAGTGAAACAAAAATTTTATCATAAAAATACTTGAAGCCTATATCAACATACATTTTTAGTATACTCACTCCACTTTTATCCACTCTTTTTGTTGTGTAAGTAAAAAAATTTGACACCTATAGTGACACTTTCTTTTTTTACTTTAGTGACACTTTTCATGTGACGGTAATGAGATTTTGTTTGTAGTGTATAATTAATCAGCTGGCTTAGCTAGATTCTGTTTTTAATTATTTATTAAGTTATATCATCAAACTAATTAACAATTAATAAATTAAATAATTAAATATTAGTTTATGAACGACACTTTATTCTTTTTATTAATTAAAAATCGTGGCAACATAAACGAGTAAGATTTTCTAATTATAAAATTAGTTTGCCACCAAATTCTTAGTTGTCATGCATGGGAGAAACTCGAATAACTCCATTTTTTTTAATGGGATGTCATGCTGCATATAATTTGACTATCTAATATAATCTAAATCAAATCCAAATTATCTTATATATAACTATATTTATTTATGAAAATAACTTTATTAAAATATATAATTATATCAATTATATTAGACAATAGAAATTTAAAAATATTTTTTTATAAAGAATACTAAGTTTAAAAAGTTATCAAATATTAATATGTATTTACGAAGCTATAAACATCACTATTTTTTAAAAAATTAGTAATATTCTTATATTTTTTTATAAAAATAATATGTAGATATTATTGTAATTTTTAATTAAATTAATATTTATATATTTTAACTTTTAGTTTCTTAATAGTTTTTACTAAAAAAATATCCATGCAATAATATGTTATGGTTTATAACAAATAACAATATTATTTTCTATTTTTCCAAAAAAAATATTTATATATTTTAATTTTAGGTTATATATATTTCATATATATAATTTTTTGTTTAAAATATCTATGTAATATGTTTGTTAATTAATAAACTAGTTTACAATATATAGCATTATTGTACTTTTTATATCAAAATTTTATATTTTCAAGTGCTTTACTCATTTAATTAACTAGTTAAAATATTAATGAAGATTTCTCCAACTTCAAGGATCATATAGAGATAATAAAAAAGAGATTTTATGAAATTTATTAGCCAACTTGGCTTAAATAGCAGAATTGAATTCCTTTTATTGATGATTTTTTTGACGCTTTCATTTTTTTAACGGCAAACTAACCTGATAAACTACGTATTCATTTGTCCCAAATGGGGACTATAACTTACTTTCACCACATAAATTCAAAGTTGCTTCTGATGGGAATCGAACCCGTGACCTCACATTTAAACCAATGACATGATATACATGATATTTTTTGTAGCTTCATGAAAAATGAAACTGACAGGTGACAACAAATAACCAAACTTTAAAACAATATATTTAAAATTACAAACGCAAATGGTGTTGTAATTTAAAAGTGAAAAATTTCAGTACGACAGGTTACTATAAATGGTAATAATGAATTTTTATTATTAAAAAGTAATTAAAGGCAATTCAATGATTTGAAAAATTAACATAAACACAATCCGTTTTATGACGGATTTGATTATCGGTCAATCATAGATTTCAGAGGCTTGTGCTTATGATTACAACATACATAGTCCTTTAATTAAATATTTTAAATAGTAAATTAATTGGTCATTTTGAGACTCAATTTTAATAGGCAAAATGGAGGTCGAGAATAAAAAAAAACTTATTATTAGTGGAGAAATTAAAAAAATAATACAAATCAAATTGAATTTGACATGAATTCCATTTTGATGTACCGATGCACAACGTATACACGTCAAATACAGAAATTTTTTATTCGTTTAAATTTAGATCTTTATTATAACTGTGGAACCCTACGAAATTTAGGAGGCCTGTGCGATCGAGCCTCCCGCACACCCTAAAAGACGCTCATGCCTGTGAATTAAATGTTTTTTATGACTGAAAATATATATGGCAGATAAACACATAATTAGCAACATAACCTTTTTTAGTTGTTACAAATGAATGTTAGAATGAAAGTCCACCATGTCACTAATTTCTATAAAATGCATCAAATTAATACCACAAATATGGTTAATGGAATTGAATGAAATAAGAATAAAGCTTATTCCAACAGAGAAGATTCAGAATCATGTATATCATATCACTGATTTAACAAAATCTTGCTAGTAATTTAAGGGGAAAAAGATCCTATTCTACACACGAAAAAAAAAGCTAAATCTTGTTCTCGATGAAGATAAGATACTAGTTGATTGATATTTGACACCAAAAGAAACGCCGATGCATGTTACATCAAGAAACACATGATTTACGACACTATAATATTCGTCACGATAACTTCTTCCATGAATCTATCAAACCAACAGTATAATCGTCACGTAATAAGCAGAAATCAAAACGTTTAAGAAATGTGGATTACCTTCTAGAGAAGATGGAACTTGTTTCTTTTCCATGGGGATGCATCATGTGGAACTCAGGCATCACTTCAGCAGGCATTGGAGGGAGGGAGGGAGGGAGGGAGGGAGAGAGAGAGAGAGAGAGAGAGAGAGAGAGAGAGAGAGAGAGAGAGAGAGAGAGAGAGAGAGAGAGAGAGAGAGAATGTAAATAATCTTAGGGTAGAGGATAAATATGAATGAATGTATATATAATAGTAGGAGGCATATTGGCATGTTGACAAAAGTATGCTTTTCATTGTCAACACACGCCCTCCACAAACTCCAAGTTCTACCTTTGAATTAAATATTGTATGATGTTAATCTTTCCAAAAAAATATTGATAATAAATATAAGTAACATTCATCGATGCACCACCACATATATATATATATATATATATATATATATATATATATATATATATATATATATATATATATATATATATATATATATATATCTTTATACACACACATAGTTGGGTTAATGGAAAACCAACATTCATCGATGCACCACCACAAATCCATCACAATTCCCGCGTGATTCATCAAATTCCCCCGTGATGCATCAAACTCACGCGTGATACATCAAATTCCTGCATGATGCATCAAATTCCCGCGTGATGGATCGACTTTCTGATCGACATTCGGCGTGATGCATCACCTGATCCAATGGCTATAAAGTGGTTCCCCGGTTTTTCGATGCATATAGGTTTTATATTGAACCCACACTATATATATATATATATATATATATATATATATATATATATATATATATATATATATATATATATATATATATATATAGGGTGAGAATAACATGAGGACCGTGCTTAAAACGAGGACGGTAAGAACCAATACAATTACTTTATTTTGTGAATCAACCAATAAGAATCAAGGTGGCATAATTGTAATTAAGTTGAATATTATATGAGGTGGAATCTAATACAAGGGCATTTTGGTCATTGTGCACAATATATTTCAAATTAATTCTATCGTGATTCATGACACCACCGATTTCGACGACGCAACTTACGGTTCACAACACTGATTTCAACGACATCACTTACTGTGAATCAACAACACTAATTTCGATGGCACCACCGTGATTCATAACACCTACAATAATTCACGACGCCATCGTGATTCATGGCGTCAACGATTTCGACGACACCACTTATGGTTCACAACACCACCGGCAATTACATACACATGTTACTCATTCACCAACGATTCACTAATAATTATCATTGTGATTAATATGGTTCACGATTCATAATTTTATACACACTAAAGCTATGATTCATATATCAAGAATCAAACAATATACATCATTATATCGTTATCAATTTAACAAAAATCTATTGAATCAAGCAAAATACGTCATTTTACTTTGTCCATTTCGATACCATTGAACAACTTCATAATTGATGATTCACACAAGTTTAACATCCTTGTGGTTCACCAATAATGATTCACATTCAATTTTTTTAACCAAAAAACCATGCCTCTAGAAAGAATAAATGGAACTCGGTTTTAAATCGGAAACCCTAAATCCTAAAAATAAAAAAAACGAAGGATCGAGATGATGGTGCAAAGAGGTGGCATTTGTAGCCTTCCAACCCTCACCGAAAATCGTAGCCTTCTCTTGAGATGGTGGTTCTTGGTGATTGAATGTCTCCATGGTGGTGGTGGTCGAAGGGAGAAGGAGAATGGCCGACCAATTAGACGGTTTCTTCTTTCGTGATGGGTGTGTGGAATGCCGGAGAAAAGGTTAGAGAGAACGTTGATGGTGATTGGAATCTTCACGGAGGTGGTCGGTGAATTTCTTCATACATGGATACATAAAGATAGAGAAATGAGAGATGGTGGTTCATGATGCTACGGTGCTCTTCACGGTGATGGTGCTCAGTGAACAGTGGTTCCTGATGGTTGAGAGTGTGTGGCGAGTGGAAATATATTGTCGCCTGCTATTTCCTAACCACGGAGAATAGAGAGAACAAAAACCTATCAAACGTCTATGAGTATGCCTTGAATGTTGGGTGGGAGGGAGCTAGGAAGAATTAAATGTATTTCCAAATCAATTTAATTGTGTATTTAATTAAAAATTGTAAATAAAATTCAAGTTACAAATCCAAAATACCCTTAAAGAGGAGAGGACTCAATTGATGACATGTCATTTTTTAGTTGGTTCTTACCGTCTTCATCTTAAGGAGGGTTCTCATTTGATACACTCCATATACAGGGCGGTTCGTAGTATTTTCATGCACAGGGCGGGATAGAAGAAAATATATTTTTTTTTAAAATGCAACATACTATTTTTAAATGGGTTTGGCCAAGATTGAAAAATAATGTCTTTTTAAAAATACAACATGCTATTTATTAAAAGATTTTTTCATTTATTGGGCTGAAAAATTAAAAAATACACATCTCTGCCTAATATATTACTTATGAGACTGAAAAAATTATGGAAAACTTATATGCATCGAAAAACCGGGGAACCACTTTATAGCCATTGGATCAGGTGATGCATCACGCAGAAAGTCGATGCATCACGCGAGAATTGTGATGCATTTGTGTTGGTGGCATGGAGGTTTTCCGATGCATGTTGGTTTTCCATTGAACCCCCCTACACACACACCCCCCCATATTGATATATATATATATATATATATATATATATATATATATATATATATATATATATATATATATATAGAGAGAGAGAGAGAGAGAAGGGTTCAATGGAAAACCAACATGCATCGGAAAATTTTGGAAAACCTCCATTCACCACCACAAATGCATCACAATTTCCGCGTGATGCATCATTATTTCCACATGATGCATCAAATTCCTGCGTGATGCATCGACTTTCTGCGTGATGCATCACCTGATCCAATGACTATAAAATGGTTCCCCGGTTTTTCGATGCATATAGGTTTTCCAATGAACCCCCCCCCCAGCACACACACATTTCACAGATATATATATATATATATATATATTATTATATATAGATTATTATATATTTTTAGTATATATATATATATAGACTTAATAGTATATATATATAGGTTATATTAATTAATAAAAAAAAGGTAAAAAAAATAATGGGGGTTAGGTTCCGGTAAAAACCTTATTTTATCGTGAGAAGTGAGAACTACTCTATAAATTATGTGCATTTAATGTATAAATTAGTGACATTTTAATGCTAAAAATTGTGATTTTGAGTTATGCATTTGATAAAAACGATTTACGCATCTCATGTAAATTTTTCCACTTTATGCGAATTTGTTGAACCTTTGACAAAATTGTGCATTTATGTTCAAAATTTATGCATTAGTGTAAAATTGATGGAATTTTAATTTATAAAGGTCATTTAGTGTTGATTATGATAATTTTATTAATATTAAAAACCTATAATGGTTTAAGTTATATATTTAATTTTTAAATTTTTGCATTTGATGTATAAATTTGTGCATTTTGGAGGGTTCTCACGTTCTCACGAAATTGAAGGGTTCTTATGTGATCCCAACCACACACACACACACACACACACACACACACACACACACACACACACACACACATATATATATATATATATATATATATATAGATTTTGGTTCAAAAAAGTACCTTTGAGAATTGAGTGTACCAAAGGTACCTTTTCAAAGCCACAAGATTAAAAAAATCAATGGATGTGATCAAAAGTTGAAAAGTGCATGTGCGTCCCTCTTTTTTAGATGGAATGGTATTTTCATAATTACAGCAACCATTCACAACACTTATAAAATGATCATTCACATTACTTAATTGATCATTCACATTACTTAAATGATTATTCACATTGCTTAGTTGACCATTCATATTACTTAATTGATTATTCACAACACTTATTTGATCATTCACAATAATTATTTGACCATTCACACTTCTTCTACACTTATTTGACCATTCACAACACTTATTTGATCATTGACAATTCTTCTACACTTATTTGATCATTCACAAGAATTTTTTGACCACTCACAGTATTTATTTGATCATTCACAACACTTATTTGATTATTCACATGAATTATTTGACCATTCACAATATTTACTTCATCATTAATAATAATTATTTGACTATTTGCACTTCTTCTACACTTATTTGATCATTCACAACACTTATTTGATCATTCACAAGAATTATTTGACCATTCACACTTCTTCTACTCTTATATGATCATTCACACAACATTTATTTGATCATTCACAAGAATTATTTCACCATTCACAGATTTTATTTGATCATTCACAACACTTATTTTATCATTTACATGAATTATTTGACCATTCATAATAACTGTAGAAGAAGTGTGAATGGTCAAATAATTATTGTGAATGATCAAATAAGTGTAGAAGAAATGTAAATAGTCAAATAATTATTGTGAATGATAAAATAAATACAGTGAATGGTCAAATAATTCATGTGAATGATCAAATAAGTGTTGTGAATGATCATTTAAGTAATGTGAATGGTCAATTAAGTAATGTGAATGGTTAAATAAGTGTTGTAAATAATCAAATTAGTGTTGTGAATGATCAAATAAGTGTAAATAAATTATAAATAGTTAAATAATTATTGTGAATGATCAAATAAGTGTTGTGAATGATCAATTAAGGAATGTGAATAATCAATTAAGTAATGTGAATGGTCAAATAAGTGTTGTGAATGATCAAATAAGTGTTGAAGAATTGTGAATGGTCAAATAAGTGTTGTGAATGATCAAATAAGTGAAAGACGTATAAATAGTTAAATAATTGTTGTGAATGACCAAATAAGTTTTGTGAATAATCAATTAAGTCATGTGAATGATCAATTAAGTAATGTAAATGATCAATTAACTAATGTGAATAATCAATTAAGTAATGTGAATGGTTAATTAAGCAATGTGAATGGTCGCTGTAATTACGAAAATACCCTTGCCTATATGGGGTACGTTGGATACGCGAGATTTTCCTTGGTACCCAGAGGAACTTTATTCTCTCTCTCTCTCCCCCCCCCCCTCTCTCTCTCTCTCTCTCTCTCTATATATATATATATATATATATATATATATATATATATATATATATATATATATATACTAAAGATTTTTTGTGAACATTTTATATATTGTGAACATTGTGAACCAATTAAAAGTTGCCAAGTAAACATTTCTTATTTTATATTTAAAATGTATTTAAAAGGGTAAATTTGGAAATGAAAATGCAGGTGTAGGTGGTTATCATTTCATGCAATTTTGTAAACAACTTCTTCTATCTTTTCAGAAATCACACATTGCTTTACACAGGATCTTTGAAAAATTAGTAGGTTTCATTTATGGTTTTTATATTACGTAGGAAATAATATACATGCAGGTTCTACAAAAAAAACTTGCATGAATCGTTTTGAGTGAGTCATTTTAATCATCTAATCGTCGTCAAAGTGCATCATTTTCATCACCGAACAATCGTCGGAGTACATCACGGCGATCGGTTCAACACATATCTTGTATTCAACTGGTTCAACAAATATCTAAGATTCAACAGGTTCAACGGGTATTATCGTATTGTTTCTATGAATGATATATATGATGCGCGCATATGACTTAGTGTAGATTTTGATTTTGTAAAATCAACCAACGCATAGTCTATCAATCATGTTGAATCAGAATGTGAAATCCTTATGCATTGATCCGGTTTTTAATACTCATTTGATACAAATTCTGGTTGTGTGGAGTTTATTTCAACAAATTCTCAATCAATTCAATTTCATGTTTTTATCCAACACGTTATTGTGTGTTCGGGTTTTAAGTTGGTTTATAACAATCATACGATGTTTACATACAATATTTATATGGATTCATTCATATAATGACTTTGTTGTCCAATGATTCCACCGACTGTTTTCCGGCCACTAATAGTGACAAAGGTCTGATAGTTTGGCTCGGAATCAACAGATATATTGGTTTCTTTAGGTTCATTAGCTTAATTTAATCAATAGATTCATCAGGTTCATTGGCATAATTTTATCAGAAAATTCGTTAGGTTCATTAAATTCATTAGTTTCATTAGATTCATTGGCTTAATTTAGTCAACATATTCATCATGTTCATTGGCTTAATTTTATCAAAAAAATTCGTTAGGTTCATTAGGTTCATTGGCTTAACTTAAGCAACAGATTCATTAGGTTCATTAGTTTAATTTTATCAAAAAATTCGTTAGGTTCATTAGCTTAATTTAATCAATACATTCATCACGTTCATTGACTTAAAAATTCGTTAGTTTCATTAGATTCATTATCTTAGTTTAATAAAAAAAATTCATTATTATGTTCATTGGATTACTTTAATCTAAATTTTCATTAATTAAACTAGTCAATTTCATAAAATTTATGGCCTTCAAATAAAAAAAAAAGTAACAGCGTTCGTGGGTTTCATACTAAAAGAATTTAATAGTATTCATTTAATATTAAAAATCTGGAAATACAATTATGAATGGATTATTGTTGGCGTTGATTTAGGTTTGAGGTTATCCTCTCCTACAGATTAGTAAGAGGATCAATTGTGAACGCTTTATATATTGTGAACATTGTGAACCAATGAAATTAATACACGTCAGCATTTACATATATACGAATTAAAAGAATAGAAAAAAATTTAGTCAAGGGCAAAAATGGAACAACAAAAATGTCATGCTTGTTTCTAGCCTAATTTGTAGGAGAGGATAACCTCAAACCTAAATCAACGCCAACAATAATCCATTCATAATTGTATTTCCAGATTTTTAAATATTAAATGAATACTATTAAATTCTTTTAGTATGAAACCCACGAACGCTGTTAATTTTTTTTTATTTTTTGAAGGCCATAAAATTTATGAAATTGACTAGTTTAATTAATGAAAATTTTTATTAATGTAATCCAATGAACATAATAATCAATTTTTTTTTATTAAACTAAGATAATGAATCTAATGAACCTAACGAATTTTTTGATAAAATTAATTCAATGAACCTGATGAATGTATTGATTAAATTGAGCTAATGAACCTAACGAATTTTTTGATAAAATTAAACCGATGAACCTAATGAATCTGTTGCTTAAATTAAGCCAATGAACCTAATGAACCTAACGAATTTTTGATAAAATTAAGCCAATGAACATGATGAATATGTTGACTAGATTAAGCCAATGAATCTAATGAAATTAATGAATTTAATGAACCTAACGAATTTTCTGATAAAATTAAAGCCAATGAACCTAAGGAACCCAATATATCAATTGCTTCCGAGCCAATCTATCAGACCTTTGTCACTATTAGTGGCCGGAAAACAGTCGATGGAATCATTGGACAACAAAGCTATTATACGAATGAATTCATATAAATATTGTATGTAAACATCGTATGATTGTTACAAACCAACTTGAAACCCGAACACACAATAACGTGTTGGATAAAAACATGAAATTGAATTGATTGAGAATTTGTTGAAATAAACTCCACACAACCAGAATGTGTATCAAATGAGTATCAAAAACCGGATCAATGCATAAGGATTTCACATTCTGATTCAACATGATTAATAGACTATGCATTGGTTGATTTTACAAAATCAAAATCTACACTAAGTTATATCATTCATAGAAACAATACGATAACGCCACGTCAGCGGGTACCCACCGTCCGTCATGTTCGTCAAATGAATTCAAACTCTCCTATAGGTTCGCCACGTTTGTCTTTTGAACATTCACCGCATTTTGGACATGCTACAACCAAACGAATTAAGAAGAAAATCATAGAAAGTAATCGCTGAAGAAGACGATGAAGAATCCATCATCTGTTGCTTAATTGAATCGTCAAATTATGGATACTAATAATTAAAAGGATAGCGAAGAAGAAGATCACAAAAATTAATCGCTAAAGATGATGATGAACTTAAGCAATCATGATGCTCAAAAACGAAGCAAGTCAATAAAAAAAGAAACCATCATTATTTTCATGGACACTTAATCACGATGGTAGAAGTTGGAACAATTGAAGATTTAGATATATACAAAATGCATCATATCTATAGTTCATTGCTAAACCGATTCAACGTTAGAGTCCCAATAAACAAGTTGAGCATAATAAATTCATTGATCCAAGATATTTGATGAACGCGTTGAAACGTATACAACAAATTCATTGAATCCAAGATATCTGTTGAACCCGTTGAATCCACGATATCTGTTGAACCCGTTGAACCCGTTGAATCAACGATATCTATTGAACCTAATAAATCCGTAGAATCCAATAAACTCTTTGAACCCATTGAATCCGATAAACCCGTAGAATCCGATAAACCCGTTGAACCTGTTGAATCTTAGATATTTGTTGAACCCGTTGAATCCAAGATATCTGTTGAACCGATCGCCGTGATGTACTCCGACGATTGTTCGGTGATGAAAATGATGCACTTTGACGACGATTAGATGATTCAAATGACTCACTCAAAACGATTCATGCAAGTTTTTTTTTTTGTAGAACATGCATGTATATTATTTCCTACGTAATATAAAAACCATAAATGAAACCTACTAATTTTTCAGAGATCCTGTGTAAAGCAATGTGTGATTTCCGAAAAGATAGAAGAAGTTGTTTACAAAATTGCATGAAATGATAACCACCTACACCTGCGTTTTCATTTTCAAATTTACCCTTTTAAATACATTTTAAATATAAAATAAGAAATGCTTACGTGGCAACATTTAATTGGTTCACAATGTTCACAATATATAAAATGTTCACAAAAGATCCTTAGTCTATATATATATATATATATATATATATATATATATATATATATATATATATATATATATATATATATATAACTATCACAATCACAAGTCACCTATACATTTCATCATAAAAAATAAATATAAAATATTTTCTAAATAAATAAATGAAATACTACCCATTATTTTCAAATTCTTTTAAATATAAAAAACTAATTAATTTTTTCCACCATTATTTGATATAATAAATGGAACCATCTGGGTGTCATACGACATCATCATGTTTTACCAAAAAAGTTAAATGTATTTTATTTTTAAAATAAAAGATAAATACAATTCATTTTTTATAAATTTAAAAAATTAATAAATAATAAAATATATCCACTATTTGACATTATCCAATAATGTTATTTATTTACACACACACACACAAACATTGAGGTACAATTGAGTTGAGAACTTTTATGCACCAGAGAACCTCAAGAAAGTTTTATGCACCGAATAATCTAGTAAGGGTGCATTAAGGGCATTTGTGGAATATTCAATTAATATGAAAATTAAATAATTAATTGAATTAAATTAGGAAACTACTCTTAACATTAAACCACATTCTTTTTTTATTTCCTTATTTCTCTCCCTCACCCTTCTTTTTCTCCCTCCACCACCGACCTCTCTCCTTCTTCCTTTCCCTTGGATTTCCGGCCACCATCTCCCACCCTCTCTCTTCTCGGCTTGCAAGACCACACCACCATCGTCGCATGCATCGGCAACCACCACTATCGCATGGCGCTATCATGATGATAACACGATGATGAACGACGATGATGATGAACGATGAATGGGCGATAATGAATGATGAACGGACATGATGAACGACGAACGATGATGACAAATGACGATAATGAACGATGATGATGAACGATAACCTTCGCTAAGCAAATACTGATGAACGATGAATGAAGAATATGAACGACGAATACGATGCATACATGAATTTGTGTATTTTGTTTGTTAAATGTGTCTTTTTTGAACACGATGCATGGATGAACATGATTAATGATGAAATGCATCGATCTCCATCATCTTTTTATAATTTGTGTAATTTTTGTTAAATTTGAAAATGTATCAATTGAATTTATTTAGCATTAATTATTTGATTATTTGTTGAAATATTGAATTTAATGAGGTATGCACATTTCCCAAAATGCTCATCCTTGTTTGTTTCTACAATGCACAAGATAAATAAAATTATCCAATTATTTACCTTTTTGCCATTAATCTAATCCATTAATCTAATCCATACAATTTTTTGATCTAATGGATAATATAGGTTCGTTTGTACATCGATGCATAAGAGTTCTCAATTGAATCTCCCTCCCTCTATATATATACATACATACATACATACATACATATATATATATATATATATATATATATATATATGTATATATATATATATAGGGGTGGGTTCAATGGAAAACCACTATGCACCTGAAAACTATGGAAACCTACGCATACCGTCCGATTTGGTACATTTCATGAAAAACCCGGTGACATGATCTTAAATAAGGTGATGCATCACGCGAGAATTTGATGCATCACACGTGATTTCATGCATCACGCGGGGAATTTGATGCATTTGTGGTGGTGCGGTGCGGTTTTCACAAGTTTTCAGGTGCATTGTGGTTTTCCATTGAACCCCACTCTATATATATATATATATATATATATATATATATATATATATATATATATATATATATATATATATATATATATATACACACACACACACACACACACATATATATATATATATATATATATATATATATATATATATAGAGAGTTCTTCTAAGAATCTAAATATTTGTGAAAACCTAAGAACCGCCATTAGATCAAGAAGATCTATGACTGAAAATTGTCAAATGACATTTTTTTAATTAATTAGAACTTTGATATATATATATATATATATATATATATATATATATATATATATATATATATATATATATATATATATATATATATATATATATATAGGGAAGAGTTCTTCTAAGAATCTAAATATTTGTGAAAACCTAAGAACCGCCATTAGATCAAGAAGATCTATGACTGAAAATTGTCAAATGACATTTTTTTAATTAATTAGACTTTGATAGTGAGGAATAATGAAAATGTGTGCAGATGATATTTTTGGCAGAAAAAAAACTTTATTTTTTCTTTTTCTCTCTCTTACTTTTTTCATTTTCATTTTCTATTTCTTTCATGAGAATTGATTTTTATAGAAAAAAAAAAACGTTTTAAATAAAAAAAATCTTTTTTCTATATAGAAATTTATTTAACTGCTAAAAAATTAACGTATTCTATATAGAAATATTATGTATCTATATAGAATGTTATATAAATCTATATATTTTTATGTAGATTGACATTACTATTCATAATCTATGTAGAATGTTATGTTTCTTATACATTTCATATTTTTATGTAGTTTGACATTATTATTCATAACTAAATAGAATGTTATGTTTCTTATACATTTCATATGTTTTACATAGATTGATATGTAAGATACATAGATACACCAATAACAAATAAACTGTTAAATGTATTCTATGTATATTATCATGTATTCTTTGTAGAGTATCACGTATTCTATGTAGAAACATTAAAAACACAGTTTTAACAAATTAATCGACGAACATATTCTATGTAAGATTATCATGTAATCTATGTAAAATATAATGTATTCTATATAGATATAACGATAACAATTTACTAGTACGACAATAACAATATTTGACATAGATACAAACCAACTACAATCAATTCTGTATATAATATCATGTATTCTATATGGATACATGAATTACAAATTACTAGTACAATAATAAACAATATTCTATATGGAAACAAACTAGCTACAATCAATTCTGTATAGAATACTATTTATTCTATATAAAGTATTATAAATCTATATAAATACAAACCAAGTCTAGATAGAATACATAAAGACGTTGAACCATCAAAGACACACCAATTACGAACCAGAACCTCCAACGAACCGATGAACGTAATCTATGTAGAATGTCAAGAGTCTATGTAGAGTATCGCATAGAATGCCAAGTATCATATATTCTACGTAGAGTATCGCAGACGAACTGAAACAAAAAAAAGATCTCATTTAGACATTTTATCAAACACATGGTATGCAACTGATATAAAATATACCAAAAACACAATTTTAAACAAAAAAAAATTATAATCTTGTGAATTATATACAAAAATCTTTTTTTAACAAAAAACATGTTTGGAAATTATCTTAAACTTCAAAATCTATGGAAAATGAAGCTGTCATATTCTATGTAGAGTATCGACGAACATATTCTATGTAGATTGTCATGTAATCTATATAGATTGTCATGTAATCTATGTAGATTATCTTATGTCGAACGTCGTGTAAAATGTCAAGTATCATATATATTCTACGTAGAGTGTCGTAGACGAAGTAAAAGAAAAAAAAAAGATTTCATATAGACATTTTATCAAACACTTGGTATACAATTGATATAAAATATAGAAAAAAAACACATTTTTAAATTAAAAAAAAACCATTAATCTTGTGAATCATAAACAAAAACGTTTTTAACAAAAAAACATCTAATAACTATTACATTCATTCTTGGTAGAAAAGGTAGGCACATGGGAATGACTTGAATAAGGATTTCAATGCTTCCCGAGAAGACGTCGGCGCTGTTGGTGACCGAGCGAGAATGATCTTATTCATGATCGGCCACGTCCGAAAGCTGCAAGAAAAGGGGGCAATCCGCGACAAGCTATTTGCAAGACAGCGTTAAAGCAGTAGAAGATGAAAGTTAGAGCAAATGAGAGGGTATGGGGTTCCGGGTCTTTTTCCAGTCAAAATTGACTAATAGGTTATCTTACAAATAACATTCATTTCTTGACCGTCGGACTTCCAAATATTCATTTCTTGACCATCGGACTTCCAAATCGTGAGAGATATAAAGGAGAAGAAAGAGTTCATCGTGGCGGCGGCCAGCGACGGTGGTCTTTTAGGGTTTTTTAGTGTTTAAAGAGAGAGAGAAAGAGAAAGGAAAAGTGTATATCTTTTTTCAGGGTTTAATGAATAAAAGGAGAGAATACATAAATAGAATAGATAAATTTTTATTTTTCCATAATTACCCTTATGGTTCTTAAGTTTTCACAAATATTTAAGTTCTTAAAAGAACCCATCTATATATATATATATATATATATATATATATCTGTGTGTGTGTGTGTGTGTGTGTAAAGGAGAATACAAAACGTCACATGGTGTCACCATAGTCCACCTAAAAAGATAAATACATTTTATTATTTTTAAAAAAAAAATAAAAAAAAAAGATAAATACAATTTATTATTTATAATATCCATAAACGTTAATAATAATTAAGAGGGTGTTTAGTTTTGTGTTATGAACCAGATTATCAGCTTATTACGTTACAATAACGCAAATAATTAGTTTAAAGTGTTTGGATTGCATACGTTAATAAATGATTATTTGCGTTTAGCGTTAATCTTACCACACTTTTTCATAAGTTAAAAATTGTAGCTTATTTGCTTCATAAGTGATTATTTGGTCATTTTACAAGTAAAAACGCAAATCCAAACACTTTAAAAACTGATTATCTGATAATTATGATAGCAAACAGCAGAAGCTAAACCAAACACTACATTTCCTGCAGCACTTTTTGTTACAGCTATTATCTGATTATTAGTTTCCGAAACGCTACAGCACTTTTTCAAACGCAAATCCAAACACCCTCTAACTCTATTCACTAGTCGATATTATCTATATAATATCTAATAAATATAAAAAGAGTAGAATGAAAATGTATTTATTTATATGAAATGTATTTATCTTTTTATGTAGAATATGTTTACACCGAGCAACAATGTTGGTACCAAGCTTACCAAACGAATGACAATTCACAAAATCAGAAGAAGAAGAAAGAACATTCGAATGCTCATGTTTAATGTAAATAATTAACATTCAAAGCTAATGCATTAAAAATAGTTTAGAATGATCGGTAAGCTAAATAAAGCAATGAATGCAATATAAAGTCTCAAATTACATAACCTGCAACTCATTGTTACCGTTTTATTATGTCCTCTTTGCTTTGCTTCGCTTTATTTCTGAACTGAGCTCCAGTGAAACACACTGTTGCTTATAATCTGTTGTGGGTTAGATGTTAGATCCACCTTCTGACTTTTATCACAACAGATAGCTTGCCTCTTCCTTCACTCATTGTTACCGTTTTATTATGTCCTCTTTGCTTTGCTTAGCTTTATTTCCGAACACAGCTCCAGTGAAACAACTGTTGCTTATAATCTGTTGTGGGTTAGATGTTAATTAGATCCACCTTCTGACTTTTATCACAACAGATAGCTTGCCACTATCTCTTCCTTCACTTGTGTTCCTTTATACGTCTTTTAGTTTTGTTGTGATTTTAACCTGTTATTCATAACATTTCTATTTCTATGAGCTTTAATGTCATTTTAATAGTATATTCTGTTTTCAGTTGTTTATTGTTTGTATTGTAGTTTAATCATTTATTAATGATCATATTATTCATGTGTCTTCATGTTGCATTGTTAATGATTTAAAGTTTATATGAAATGCATAATTATAATACATTCATTTATATAAGTATTTAGGCTTGACGACATACTTGTATCTGAATAAACATACACGTTTATCCTAAAACTTACATGAACAACAATTCCTATATACAAATATATGCATACTCAACTTTACTTGAACATACTCATGAAATGCTTATTCTTAGTCTTATTATGTTTATGAACATGTAATAATGGCCACTCCATTACTCTAACATATATTATCTAACAATTGAATGAGGTCTTGGGGTCTAATGCTTACAAACACATGCCTACAAGCTATATGTTTCGATTCCATTTAACTACTGTTAAAGACCGAAAAACCAAGGGCAAGGGCCGAGGAAGACTTGGTCCAAGGCCGAAGGCCATAGGCCATACCCCCACATCGACACTTACTTAATCCGTTTAAACTATTATATTGACTGCTGTTGTATCCTTAATTCTTAATGCATACCCTGAGACTTAGTGTAATTGGGTCAATGTTTAAGTTGTTGCCCACACGTACACATCTTCTTTCTGCACACATACACACATAACAAACTATAGATGTTGACTCTATTTTTACCGACTCAAACACACACCCTATTAGTAGTGCAACTGCTGTTTCCATTAACTCAAAATACTCTCTGATTTCGAAACACACAACACACACACACACATCAACACCCACACCATGCGAGACTATGTCTCGAGGTCAAGGTCTGGACACACACACACACACACACGATGCACACTCTGTACAGCAGTTCACACAAACACACACACACCACACTATATGACCAGCTATTGCTGTTGGATATATATATAGGCACACACACATCATATGTATTCATTCGACACACCCACATAGTCTAATAATGTTTCCGTTGTTTACACTCTTACATGAAACACATAGAAATAAACATCATATTATACATCAACCACCCCGAGACTAGCTTATATGTCTCGGAGTCAAATTTCCAGCAGCCACACCGAGACGCACATCCCCCTCATCTTAATTTCAGGCCTATCACAAGTATATACATGCGCACACACTGAATGTTAATATCAGACTCAACATACACAACTTGCACACTCCAGGAATTACAAATTTAGGAGATGTCATGGCTTGGTTAATTTGTTTTCACACAACCATTCCGAGACTTGTAACTCTCGGACCTACAATTACACATGAATATACAACTTCCATTTTTGACATACAAACTCATAACAATGTTAATTAAACACATGCATGTCTTATTTTGATGTTTAGATGATCTTTTAAGCTCCAATTTTGATTTATAGTGAAGAACATCATTCGAATTTGGTTTCTGGACATTACATCCAGAGTATACTTGCACACAAATTTGAGATTTCGTAGACTTGAATTACCTTATTTAGATATAGATTCTTGCGAGTTTGATGTTGGTTGATGTAGCTTAGTTGATTTCCACAAGATTTATGCAACGTTCCTTGCTAAATTCTTGCTCTTGATGAAGTATTTTAGAGAGATTAGAATTCCCTAAGTGTGTGAAACAAGTGTGAGTGAGTAACAAGCAGAATATTATTGAAATTGAATAATAATTCATTTAATACGTGTTTACTTATTGAGACTTTGATTAATTTGCATTTTGCACCTCTTAACTTATGTTAATTAACACATTTAGCCTAAAACATATCTTTTACTAATTAATTACAAGGTTCATTGCTTAAACTTTGAATTAGAGCTATATTAATACGCTAAGTAACGTTAATCTAGTTAACGGATGTTACAATATTTATACAATAAAATATCTTATTTTATATCAATTAAGAACATACAAATATAGATTAATAGTTTAAAATAAAATATTAAAAGAAATAAGATTATGTTCGAAAAGAAAGAAAAATATAATATTAACAAAGAACGTATACCATGATAATTTTTGTTCATTTTACAATATTTTATGAACATTATGTATTACATATATCAATTAAAAATATAAAATAGAAAAATAAATGAATCATTATACACATATTACTTATTTGTTTGTGTACATTATTGGGAAAGTCAAATACTACACATGTTTATCCTATTCGTGGATGTATTTCTGAAAAGGCCGGATGCTACACACGTTGAACTTGTGTTTGATGCTTGTATAATTCATATTGTATATATGTTATGCTTTTAAATCTGTACTATGTTAGATGATTGCTTACCCTGGTTGTGGGGACAACATTTTCATCTATAGCTGATAAGGGGAATGCAATTATGGCTTCAGGATTGAGAGTCTGATAGGTGTCTATCTCGTTTGGTATCAGAAAGAATTTTGCATATATGATAATTTTGGTATTTAGCTGGGATGGGTAGATCCCTTGACTTTTCAATTTGGTTAAAATAGTTACTTTAGTATACTATGATGATTGTGTTTTGATTCATATCTACATATTGAACTTGAGGTTTGAACTTAGAGGACTTTTTATTATATTGGTTTGAGGTTTAAACTTGAGTCTTCAAGACAAAACCTATTCCATGTCGGAGGCCATGAGCACAATGGAAGGTCGCCAAAGAGAGTACAAAGACAAAAGGGAAAGTGCACGAAGAGGCTGGAGTGTTCTTCGATCAATTAATCTCTCATACACATACAAGACATGAGTGGAGAATATGCCACATTATAATTTTTTTACTTTCCAAACCGATCGATGGTGGGTAAAAATTATATAGTTTTGAATAAAACAAAAAATGCAAAGAGGTTTAAACAATCAAAAAAATAAAAGTTTAGAGACTTATTCAATAACTCCAAAAAAGTTGGTTGATTCTTTTCAATATTAACACTAATAATGATGATGATGATGATGATGATGATTACAACCATCAACAAAACTCAATAAATGAGCTATTTGACACCCTTTTAGTCAGCAAATTAGGTCGCACAAACTTACTTAGCAAAACATGAGCACTTAAAATCGTTGTTTATCATGACACTTGTCTATATATTAATACGTTAAACTTTTTAATTAAGTATTTAAAATTGCCGTCTAGTTACACACAATATACCTTTTTCCACTCAACCCTTTCAAATCATTAAGCAAGTGTTTGTAACAAGCAACGTACAACTATGACCATATCTCTCGTTTTTCATATGATTTTTTCATATTAATTTATAATCTATAAATATTAATCGATAAATAAATAAAATTTTACATGTCAGCCTCACCTTTAGTTTGTTACTTGTCAGTATTTTATCACATGTTAATCATTAAAATTTATTGAAACACTCTCACAATTATAATAGTTGCTTCATAATAATTCATAAGATAATTAAAATGAAAATATGATTAAATTAATACATTTACATAAATATATAATCAACATGATTCCTCACGCTTTACCATCTATTAACGGTCAAAGTAAGATGAATCACAAAGTGACGTGTGTTGGTTTACATGTCTAAATATCAAATACATTTTCATGAATGAGAACCAAATCTATTCACATGGATGTCAAAAAGGGAAAGTCTACTAGTTCCCAAACCCAACTCTTGTCAAAACTATACCAAAAGAGTGGAGCTGCAAATCAAGCTCCAAACCCAACTAATGAGTGGAACCGACATGACCCTCACCCTTGTCAATTCTCGAAAAATGGTCAATAATAAAGTTGTCGAGTAAGTTGCTAGATGTTAGCAATAATTTCAAACACAACAAGTTCAATGTTATCAACAATTATTTACCATAATTAATAAGATAATTACAATGAAAATACAACTAAATTTAAACTTTTACATAAATATATGATCAACATGATTCCTCCCACTTTGCCACCCATTAATGGTCAAAGTGAGATGAATCACGAAGCTATGTGTGTTGAGTTACATGTCTAATTAACAAATACATGTTCATGAATAAGAACCAAATCCATTCACATGTATGTCAAAAATGAAAGTCTACTAGTTCTCAAATCCAAGTCTTCTCAAAACTATACCAAAAGAGTAGAGCCGAAAATCAAGCTCCAAGCCTAACTAACAAGTGCAACTGACACGAGCCTTACCCTTGTCAGCTCCTGAAAAAGGATGTTAGAAATACGTTTTCAATAACATGATGTACATAGATGTAAGGTATATCGACAAATATGTTTTCAATAATGAAGATGTTAGAAATAATTTCTAAAACGAGTTCAATGTTATCAACAATAAGTTGAACTACATTAAGTTGTGCTCTAATTGTACATGAGTACCAATGTTTAAACCTATCAAGTACGGGAAATGGTTTTCCAACAATTCAAGTACATTGGGTAGTGCCTCTATCAAGTAAGGGGATAGTCATCCAACAATGTACATTGGGTATTGCCTCTAACAAGTAGTTTGTCCATAACAAGTTTGGGCCTTTCCTACCAAGTACAGGAAACATTTGACAATTCAAGTACCTCGGGCATCTAGCAATTTAATTAGACCGAAAATAATCCACGAATATTCAAGTGAGTCCAAACGCTAATTACAATCCAAGTGACGTCCAATATGCCTCAAGAACAATGCATGTGTGCAACGATAAGACAAAATCATAGTGAGATCTGATGTGCCTCAAGAACAATGTATGTTTGTATATCATGATTCAATTGAATATGCAAAGCAATGATCCAATGAGATCCAATATAATATGTTCAATAATATATCAACAAATACATTATATGATACATTATGAAATTCTAATGCTAGAACTTACAACGATTGACGAATTTTAAAGTTCAGTTCCTTAACTAACCGAAATAGCCAAATTCGAGCTAGGCTACTTCCAACTGTCTCCAGTCCTAACAATTACGTGTAACAAGTTTACATGGGTTGTACATAAGCTTTAATATGCAAAAAAAAAAAACTCTTAAAACCTTCTCAATGAAGGTTTGGACTTCGAATCGAAAGCCTCGAATCATTCATGGACCCTACGAAACCCGAGTTTGGAATCCTTTAAATCCTTTCGATAGGAGTGGGAAACAAATATTAGATCCCTACATAGGCTTTTGATTCTAAAAACTCAACATTCTGGACATGGAGTTGGTTATGGAATAAAACACTATGGTAATGCCACCAAGGGTTATGTCGACTCGAGGGAAGGTTATGGTAATACGACCTTCATATTTGCATATATTGTTCTTCTAAGATCACTCAAACTCCTTAAATACAACTCGCTTTACTATAAACGATCAAAGACTATTCAATGCACTAATTTCTACACACTTATAACATTTGTTGAGCCATTTTATTCACGCTTTTAATTATAACATCCATGACTTTTAAAAAGTAATTTCTTAAGTAAGCCTAAAGAAGGGAATTCTGATAACCCTGCAATTGAATTCCTATAAAATAGACAAATGATTCTTAAAAATAAATTTATTTAATTATTTAGTTATCTTTTAACATAAAATTTGTACCTTACACGTGTCGAAAGAAGGCTATGCCAATTGGCGGCCTAGTTAATTGACAAGTGTGTTTTATTTACCCTTTTAATAGAATAGATGGACTTGGGATGGATTATTAATTCTGTTGCAAATCGGCATATAAACAACTCTGACAAGAATCCTTTTAATATAGTTGATGTTTCTGGTTTAAATTTAATTGTGTCTCATCCAAATGGGACTGCTACAAGGTGTAGAAAATTGGTGATCTAAAATTAACCAACAATGTTATGTTATGTGGTGTTTTAATTGTCCCTGAGTATTCAGTTAGTCTATTATTTGTTCATCATCTAGCTTAAGAAAGTAAGTTGTTTGTTGGATTTGATGATAAGCACAATAATATTTTGAATTTGAAATCAAAGACCACCTTGGTTTATACATGTTTTGTCCTATTAATACACATATTTGTTAGACTCTTTGATGGGTGTTTCTTAGTGCTTGATCTCGTACTTTGTGGCATAATAGGTTAGGTCATCCTGTTGATGAAGTTTTAGGGATATTAAAAGATACTTTACATCTTCAAAACAATAAGTTGGCGTTTGGTTTGTAGATTTCTTCTTTGGGATTTGCATTTTGTTAAAGGATTTGCATTGTGCAGCATTTGCATTTGTCAGGAATTTGTCAAAGAATCTCCATTATCTTATAGAAGAAATTTGCTAATCTGAAGAATGCAAGGTAACTAGGATTTAAAATCCTAGGGGGAAGACTGGATTTTTAAATAACAAAGAAAGAAGGGATTTAAGAAATCCTGAGATTTTAAATCCTTACAGAAATCTGCAAACCAAACACAGGATTTTAAATGCAAATCCCAGTGAATCCCAAGAAATTCACGAACCAAACGCCCCTCTTGGCTTCCTCATGTGATATTTGCCACATTTCTAAACAAATTAGCGAGTCGTTTCCCTTAAGTGAACACTAGTCCTCTTTTTTTAGGGCATTTAGTTCATTTGGATGTTTCGGGTCGTATAAAATTTCTTCTAAGGAAGGTTATAAATATTTTTTGACTGGTGTGGATGACTACATAAGAGGAGTTTGGAATTTTCTTCTAAAGTCTAAAGAAGAAGTGTTTGACAATATCAATCTATTTTATAATTTGCTAAACACTCAGCTTGGAAAAAGGGTTAAGATTTTTTGAAGTGATTATGGTAGTGAGTTTGTGAATAATAGAATGAATAATTTTTTAACACAAAAGGGCATTCTTCATCAAACTTCTTGTGTGTATACTCCGCAGCAAAATGGTATTGTTGAACGGAAATATAGGCATCTGCTAAATGTTGCTAGGGACCTCATGTTTCCGGGGGAGGGGGACCCTTAAATTTGTGGTCTGAATGTGTTTTAACTCTTGTGTTTTTGATTAACAAAATTCCAACATGTGTTTTGAATGGTAAGTGCCCTTATGAGTTAGTTTATGGTACTCCTAGTCTTTTGCACATTAGAGCCTTTAGGTGTCTTTGTTTCGCAAAAATGCATAGTACTGATAAGTTTGGTTCCAGGTCTGAAAAATGTGTTCTTATGGGTTATTCCAATGTTAAAAAGCCTTATAAACATTATAGTATAGAAAAGAAAGTTTTTTTTTTTTGTTTTCCAGATATGTTAAATTTTATGAAAATGATTTTCCCTTTAAATCCTCTGGGTTTAGAGGCTAGTGTGAAGGTGTTGTTTCTTCTGAGATAAATCATTTGAGTTTTTTTTTTTTGATAAAACTAATAGTCCCAATGATGAAAGTAAAAATTCTATAAATGGTGATGGAAACCTGAGTAATGATGAGGAGTTTGAGTGAGAAGATTTTTTCGACGACTTTCATGCAACACCAACTATTAGTGACGACAGTAGTCATCAAAAAATTTTTCACACACATGATAGAGACTCATTATCCACTCTTCTTGCAACACTGACTGATTGATCATGAATCAAATAAAATATAATAAGAATCAACCTTTTGTGTCTGGATATAGAAGGTCAACTAGAAAGTCTATTTTTCCTAAAAAAATCTAATGAGTATATTGTAGAAGGAAAAGTGAAGTTTGGTATTGAAAAGGTTGTTGATTACTCAAAATTTTAAAGTAAAGATAATTGTTTTGATTATTCTCTTAATAAGTCCCTAGAACCTTTCTACATATTGGGAGGCTATACAAAGTCAACATTGGATAGATGTAATGAATGTTGAAATGGAGGCTTTGTATAGAAATTAAACTTGGATTCTTGAAGAGTTACCTAAAGAGAGAAAGGGCATAGGTTGCAAGTGGCTTTATAAAATTAAATATAAGTCCATAGGAGAAATAGATAATGTTTGTGCGTACGACAAGGAATAATAATGGGTCAAAACAGTGAATAGGCTTGGGGCTGCTTCCAGGTGGTTCTTGAGAGGACTTCCAGCACCTAGAACAAAGAAAGAGGAAGAAAGCTACGGTTAGTGACAATGCGGGAGGGGGGGGGGGGTGCCCTGCATTGACACTCCGATGCCTAAGTCAGCATGCATGGTGAGCTATCAATTGGGTAAGTGAGAGAGAGTGAAAATGGGCATTACCTTCTACCAGACGGAATGACCTCCTATTTATACATCTTCCCAGGGGGCGAGGTGACCCTCATGGGAGACCCCTATTGGTCGACAGGGTCGTGCGCAGGCCTCTCTTCCCTGAACCCTGACAGACCAATGATAAAGGGCCCATGTGCGCATCCGTCCAGGTAGTACCATTCCCGACAGGATCTCTTGCGACACCACCTTTTGTGTCTCTCCTTCTTGTCTCTTCGGGTAAGACGGAAAGTAGCGGACTTGGACCTGGGCGTGGTGTATCATAGAAGGGAACTAGATGAGCCCTAGGACTTTATTCGGTCATACACTGAATTGGGCCTACGTGATCAAGTCCCCCAAGTTCTAGTGAAAAGACATACTTTTTTACTTGAACTTATCACCTGGAAACTGTCAGAAGAGGCGATTAAATCACCCAATGCCTATGAGTTGTGAGACGAGGCGATTGGACCACCTAGCGTCTGAATGTTATCGGATGAGGCTGTTGGACCACCTAGCGCCTGGATGCTATCAGGCGAGGCGGCAGAGGTGCTAAATGGCCCTTGATCCTTTGCAAGAATTACTTCGTGATTGCTAACTCCAAGACTCCTTTTATTCGAACACTTCAGCAAAAGAAATAATTCCCCATGTAATCTCGTGCGGGAAATGACGACTGATTAGACCATCCCAGAGGCTGACGTTAGCGTTAATTAAAGAGGGTCATGATGGTGCGGCGCACCACGCGTACACGGCGCATTATGATGTTGTCACATCACCTTGCCGGTTACAGGCAGAGCGGGTTGGGTAGCGACACGTGTCCAAACCGTTCCCACCTCTTGTGCCTTTTTCTAAAATGGCCCTTACGACTTATGAAGTTTGATACTCTTTCTTTACTATTCATTCTTCTCCTTCACTTCCTCTTCATTTTCCGGAGTATTTTCTCTGGCCTCTTTTCTGGCGACCCTACTTTCCCTCAGGTTAGGCCTTCTCATTCCTTCTGTCTTATCTTTTCGTTGCTATGCCAACTGCCCCCTCGGCTGATAAGTTACCTTGTACCCTATCGGCTTCAGAGCTTAGGTAGGGTTCCGAGGGAGTTTCATCCTCAACTCCCTAACCGTCGGGTGACGGCGCTCAATAAACAATATGAAGTCTACCATGGTCAAATGTCTCCTCAAGCGGCCATGCAAATAACCGTTTTTTTGAGGCCTCTTGTAAAGCTCTCGGGGGTGTTCCCTACATTCCTTGGTTTCGATATTTTTTCAAATTCACTTGCCTGAAGGATTGGTTTAAGTTTGAAAGGCGAAAGGCCCCAGTGCCTGTCGTATTCACTGACCCTCCATAGGGGTTACGTGAGTGGCAAAACTCATTCTTTTGGATGTACGATACCATTGTGCCCCTAAGTGATAGGGATATTCTCGTGTGGAAAGCAATGGGTCGCCCTTATCCGTTAACAAGCCCCCCTGAAGCGAGGAATCTAGACATTGATTTACTTGCCCTATTGGCTCGTCAGAGCTTTCGGATAAGGACCTATCCCAACCCAGTACTCGCTTTACTTGGGGTGAATCTCCGCTGGGGTAACCCTGATTCTGTTCCTGTATTATCTAAAGGAGACCTTGGTTGGACTTTCTTCTTATACAATGCTATTTTTATTGTTTTGCTTTTGGGTTTGCTAATCCCCTTTTGCTTTATTTCTTTATGCTTTTTTGCAGTTATGAGTGTGCTAGAGTATCTGTCGTCAGATGACTTGGAAGGAGTAGAAGTTACCAATGTAAATCGGTCTGATGCTGAGAGTCTGAAACATGGAAACGTGCTTCCTGAGGGGTCCCTGACCCCTTTGGGTCATCTCTCAGCCTGGTCCTCTTCCAGCAGGGGAGACAGTGTTGCCGCCACTTCTGATCAAGTGACCTTGAATCCTGCCTCTTATCCTTCCGCTAGTACTCGTCTAAAGCGGAAGGCAACTGGTACTTCTTTGGGTAGTGATTCTCCCATTCCCGTATCTAGTCCTGATGATGATGAGGTCCCTCTGTCTCAAAAGATAAAGATGTGAAATGTCCTTCTCCCAAGGAAAAGGGTGTGGCGTTTTCCGATTCCCCTAAGTCCTCTATCGATCCCACCTCCGTCGTTGTCAACCCTCCATCTCCTTATGTTCTCCCCACACCTTCCCCCACAGTCGGGCTAGCCGCACCCTTGGCCCCTTTTAGGCATGAGCTAAACGACTATAACCACGAGGAGGAGTATGTGCCTGAGTGGAAGGTGAAAATAGGAGATTTATTGGAGGTTGCGCCTGCCCAGTGAGACTTCCTATATCACTGCATGCCTTCCGCCCATGTTGAAATGGAAAAACATGCAACAAATACCCTTGCTTTCGATTCCCTAGGCTCAGCTATGAAAAATTTTGAAAACCTTTCTTCTTGAAGTCAAAGCGAGGGTTACTATCGCTGAGCACCTTCTCAAAGCCCAGAAAGAGTTGCAGAAGGCTTATGAGAAGGACAAGATGCAGGTTGCAACCATTGAGGAGATGAAAATCCACATGCAATGTATGAGAGATCAGGTTGATGAGAATATCGTGTTAGCTGAGAAGTTGCAACGTCTGGCATCTGAGCCAAAAGTAGAGATTGAGAGGTTGAAAGTGGAGTTGGAGGAAGAGAAGAAAAAGCCCATCTCGTTAAGTTTACGAGTGAGTCAGCTGGGTAATAGAGATTAAGCACTGAGGAAGGAAAGGGATGAGGCCGTTGAAGTCGTAGGTCGTCTTACTGAAGAAATGAGTAGGTTTGTCTCTGAGGTTATTCCTCATGTTGTTGGGAAGCTGCTACATAGTCGCCAATTTTTGAAACCATAGGGCTTAGTTCAACGAGCTGCAGTTCGTTATGGGTGTCACTTAAGCCTCCTGAAGGTTCGTCCCCACCTGTCCGCAATACATTGGCTGGATATGACCCGGATACTTGTGCTCGACTCCATGACTTAGCTGTTGCTGCAGAGATAATGGTCCCTGCTTATATAGAAGACATCAAAGCGCATCTCAACCGTTACGTAGAAGACATCTTGGCGCTCACGCCTGTCGACCCGGAGACGGGTCATGGTTCCACCTCAGCTTCAACTTATATGTAAGCCTTTTGTTTGAACAATTTGCTAACTCTGTGGTTTGTGATTGATTTGGCACCCGGTATGTGGGTGGTGGTGATGCGTAGCATCCTTGAACAAATTACTTTTCTAGACAATGTGTTGTTTTGGATTATGTGATGTGTACCTTGCCTTTTCGGAAATGTCATGCGTTTGAATGTACATTAATTTGTGGGTTATTGCTTTAGTTTTCCTCTTGGGCTGTTTATCCGCATACTGATTAGGTAGCTATTTCAGGGTTGCTAGGTAACGGGTCTGGTGCCTCTCCGAAGCAATGTAAGTTGGCAATATGGCCTTTATTGGTTTTTCCAACCATGTTTTTAGGTAGTGTAAGGGAATAATTCGGCCTTTATATTGTGCAAGGCGACCACTCGACCTTTACATTATGCAAGGCGATAACTCAACCTTTGTATTGTGTAAGGCGAATGCTCCACCTTTGTACTATGCAAGGCAATAACTCAACCTTCGTATTGTGCAAGCCGATAACCCAACCTTTTATTATGCAAGGCGATAACTCAACTGTTGTGTTGTGCAAGGCGATAACTCAACCTTTATGTTGCGTAAGGCGATAACTCAACATTTGGTCCACGCCTGACGCTAGCTTCATGTGGCGTGACTAGTTTGTGATAAGTCAACTTTGTGTTATGTATTTTTAAGTACTTGCCCTCAGTAGATGAGATTTGTCACAAGGGATAGAAGTGGGTTAAATCTTTTGCTATTTTTTGGGCGTCCCCTTAGCCTAGAATTTTTTGCAACAATTGTGATATCAAAGTGAATTGGCTTTAACCATGAGTCATGTAATGATTAAGAGCAAATAAGTTTCATGACATTGCTAAGACAAACGTCGTCGTTACATTTGCTCTTGGCCCATGTTGGCAGGGTTTCATTATGGCATTGTGCCTTGATTGAAAGTTCAAAAGGAAAGTGCCAACATTGAAAACCATCTAGCTACACGAAATACTTTTTCAAATTCGTGATGTGCCAGGTTCTTGGGATCTTCGTTCCATCCAAGCACTCCAAAAGGTGTGCACCTCCTCCCAGTACTTGTTCTACGCGGTAGTGGCCTTCCCACCTGGTAGAGAGCTTACCAGTAGGAACTGACCTGCTTGCTTCGTTACTGCGTAGAACGAGATCGCCTGGCAAGAGCATCCTCTGCTTGACCCTTCTGTCATAGTACCTCTTCATCTTGGCCTTTACCGAGGCTTGTTTCACCTAGACTAAATCTCTTTTCTCCATCAGCAACTCTAAGTCCAAATGTCTTTGCACTTCATTCCCTTGCTCGGTGAAAGTCACCACTCTAGGTGAAGGAACACTGATTTCAGCAGGTAATACCGCCTCCGACCCGTAAACCAGGCTAAAAGGGGTTTCACCTGTGCTAAGCTTTGGAGTAGTACGAAGTCCCCATAGGACATTAGGGAGTTTCGACCCACCCGATTCTGCAGCTGCCTAGGCGTGCTTTCAGTCCCTTCAAAACTTCCAGATTGGCCACCTCGATCTGACAATTGGCATGTGGGTGCGCTACCGACGTGAAGCGTTGTTCCACCCCCAGCTCCTCGCACCAAGATTTGAATGGTTCTTCAGCAAACTGCCTGCCATTATCCCTTACCATAAACCTGGGAATACCAAAGAGACAAACAATGTGCTCCCACACGAAATTCCGCACATGCTTCCCTGATATTGTTGCTAAGGGTTTCGCCTCTATCCATTTAGTGAAGTAATCCACCGTTATTAAAAGGAACTTTACACGCCCCAAAGCCTCAGGTAAAGGACTCACAATATTGATTCCCCACTTCGCAAATGGCCATGACGAAGTGATGGGGATTAACTCGTGCTGCGGCTGTCTGGTCATGGGGGCATGTATTTGACAGAATGGACATTTCTTTATCTCTTCCACCACGACCCTGTGCATGGAAGGCCAAAAATAACTCATTCGGAGTATTTTAGCCACCATTGCTCTAGCGTCTGAATAAATACCACATGATCCCTCGTGCGATTCCTGGATAATGTTCTTGGCATGTACTGGTCCAACACACCGAAACTAGGGCCCCAGGTATGACCTGCGACACATGATATTGTCTTTAATTGTGAAACTAGGGCCCATGTTGTCAGGGTTTCATTATGGCATTGTGCCTTGATTGAAAGTTCAAAAGGAAAGTGCCAACATTGAAAACCATCTAGCTACACGAAATACTTTTTCAAATTCGTGATGTGCCAGGTTCTTGGGATCTTCATTCCATCCAAGCACTCCAAAAGGTGTGCACCTCCTCCCAGTACTTGTTCTACGCGGTAGGGGCCTTCCCACCTGGCAGAGAGCTTACCAGTAGGAACTGACCTGCTTGCTTCATTACTGCGTAGAACGAGATCGCCTGGCAAGAGCATCCTCTGCTTGACCCTTCTGTCATAGTACCTCTTCATCTTGGCCTTTACCGAGGCTTGTTTCACCTAGGCTAACTCTCTTTTCTCCATCAGCAACTCTAAGTCCAAATGTCTTTGCACTTCATTCCCTTGCTCGGTGAAAGTCACCACTCTAGGTGAAGGAACACTGATTTCAGCAGGTAATACCGCCTCCGACCTGTAAACCAGGCTAAAAGGGGTTTCACATGTGCTAAGCTTTGGAGTAGTATGAAGTCCCCATAGGACATTAGGGAGTTCTTCGACCCACCCGGTTCTGCAGCTGCCTAGGCGTGCTTTCAGTCCCTTCAAAACTTCCAGATTGGCCACCTCGACCTGACAATTGGCATGTGGGTGCGCTACCGACGTGAAGCGTTGTTCCACCCCCAGCTCCTCGCACCAAGATTTGAATGGTTCTTCAGCAAACTGCCTGCCATTATCCCTTACCATAATCCTGGGAATACCGAAGCGACAAACAATGTGCTCCCACACGAAATTCCGCACATGCTTCCCTGATATTGTTGCTAAGGGTTTCGCCTCTATCCATTTAGTGAAGTAATCCACCGTTATTAGAGGGAACTTTACACGCCCCAGAGCCTCAGGTAAGGGACTCACAATATTGATTCCCACTTCGCAAATGGCCATGACGAAGTGATGGGGATTAACTCGTGCTGCGGCTGTCTGGTCCTGGGGGCATGTATTTGACAGAATGGACATTTCATTATCTCTTCCACCACGACCCTGTGCATGGAAGGCCAAAAATAACTCATTCGGAGTATTTTAGCCACTATTGCTCTAGCGTCTGAATGAATACCACATGATCCCTCGTGCGATTCCTGGATAATGTTCTTGGCATGTACTGGTCCAACACACCGAAACTAGGGCCCCAGGTATGACCTGCGACACATGGTATTGTCTTTAATTGTGAAGCGTGGTGCTTTGACTCGTATGCTTTGAGCCTCTTTTTCATCCCTGGGCAATCTTCCGAATAGTAAATACTCGTAAATAGGCGTCATCCAGATGGGGTTTTCCTCATGGATCTCCATAACCTGCTTAGCCGCCACTAATCTCTCCTTTAGAACCTCCACAAGAACTTCCTTGGTAAGGTGAGCAAAAGTTAGAGTGACCAGCTTGATTAACGCATCCTCCTTCTTGTTCTTTCCCCTTGGTATCTGGGATATCTGACAGCTAGTGAAGCCTGCCATGAGGCGTTTTGTTTCTACCAAGTAATCTATCGTCGCCTTATCCCTAGCCTCTAAAGAGCCGTTGACTTGGTTAGCCACCAATTTTGAATTGACGTATACCTGCAAGTCCTCCACCCCCAGGGAGGTAGCTATGCGTAGACTAGCTAGTAGAGCTTCGTATTCAGCCTAGTCGTTAGAGGCAGCAATGTCGAAATGAAGAGCATATGTATGCTCTTTTATTTCTGGGTCTGTCAAGATTAAGCCAGCTCATGCACCTTCTGAACCAGACGACCCATCGGTATAGAGACTCCAGGCGCTTGAGCCCTTCGTCAAGGTCGCCACGTGTGGCAGTGTACTTGTTTCCGCTAGAAAATCAGCCAATACCTGACCCTTGTAAGCAGATCTGGGTCTGAACTCAATGTTGTGTTCCCCCAGCTCGATGGCCCACTTTGCAAGTCTCATGAGGTTTCAGGCTTCAAGAGGACCTGCCTAATCGGCTGGTCTGTCAGAACCACTATTGTGTGCACTTGGAAATAGTGCCTCAACTTTCGTGCAGCGCTGACTAGGGCCAAAGGTAACTTCTCGAGAAGAGGGTAATTCAACTCGGGCCCTTGCAACACTCTGCTTACGAAATAGATTGGTGCATGTTTCTTGTCCCTCTCGACTAGTAAAACTGCACTTATTGTTTCATTGGACGCAGCTAAGTACATGACTAACGTTTCACCTGGAATTGGAGCTGTGATTGACGGGAGCTCAGTTATTACCTTGTTCATTTCTTTGAAGGCATTGTCTGCCTTTTCTGTCCATGTGAAACTGCTCTTCTCCAACGTGCCTTTGAGCATTCTAAAGAATGGTAGAGACCTCTCGGCCGCTTTGGATAGGAAACGACTCAACGCTTCTAGCTTTCCTTTAAGGCTTTGCACCTCTTTGACAGTGGAAGGGGGTTTCAAATCTGCAATGACGAGGGTCTTCTTCGGGTTAGCCTTAATAGCATCCCTGGTGATGAGGTTTCCTAGAAAATTGCCCTCCTCTACAGAGGTATGTATAATATTAAATTTTTTTAAAATATGGTATTACAAACATTTTAGAATAATTCAATTAGAAACTACATGTTAAATGTGTATTAGAATGTTGTACCATGTGAATAATGAGGTGTAAGTAATGTTTATGAGCATGCTATAAAATAGGTGGGGAAATGTTTGGAAATTATGTTACGTGGTGGCTAAAAATGAAAAGGGTAATAAGTTTAGTGGCCAAAAGAATTGAAGAAAAGAAGTGAAGGACTATATTGCAATTATCAAAAGTAAAATCAGATTTTTTTTATTAGAAGTGACCTGATTGGTCTAGATAAATCATTACAATCCTATATATGTTTTCCTCTTTCTTCACACCCATGAATTTGGAGCTCAAAGACCAGGAAAGTTTCACCTCTGATATTAACTTTGAATGCAAACAAGAGAGCCATTAAGGTAAAGCATTCATATCTACATCTTCTTCATTTGAGCATCATCTTGATCATCTTAGAACTAGGTCAATGGAAGATGTGGATTATGAGAAACAAAGAAATGAGCAAATCTTGATCATCTAATAAGAAACAAGCAAACTTATAAGCATTTCATACAACTCTAGCTTGATTATTAAGCATTCCATCTTTATGTTCATGAGAATTGGTGATTTGACCTAGAAGTCATAAGAATCAAATGAAGAAATTAATGATTTTAAAATGGTTATTAAAGTGTTTAGAATGTGTATTTAAATTCTATGTAAAAGGGTTTAAGTTGAACAAGTTGCACAATTGAGTTTTGGGCAAGAATTGAGTAGTGCAGTCAAGATTTTCGACCTGTGCTAGCCTGGAGACCAGAGGTCACGCCGTGACCTCCCTTCTAGTAGGCGTGACCAACATTTTGTTATGGAAAAGTCGTTTTGAGCATTGGTCGGCTTGGCTTGGGTCTTGTACATGTTTTGTACTTCTAAATTAACGGTTTAGAGTATTGTAAAGTCAAATTAAGTTTAGGGATCTTGTAAGGATTTGAATTGAGGTGTGAACTTTCTTAAAGGAACCGAAAAGTGTATATATGCAACTTAAGAGTTGGGACGTGTTACTTAGGCCTTAGAATCACCAACCACATACTATAACTAGTTAATTGATCGATTTAACCTTTAAACATAGTTGAGATGGATTCTAAATCATATTAAGGGACTTAGGTACTTACTTAGAAGTCCATAAAAAGTACATAAAAGTTGGTTTAAGAGGTTTTTCTTTCATATACTCATCATTAACACCCTTGGTGATCGTATGTTATGTTTAGGTGTCTTATATCTATCTTTGGCGACTTTTGGAGCTTGTGGGCGAGGCATTGGCTAACTCTATGACGACACGTTATATTGGCATTATAATGAAATGATTATTAATATGTTGATTGTGAGTACTAGTGATATATGTGTACTACATACATGATGTTACTTGCTCGTTTATCATGATGATGTCATTTGTTCATACACATGCTTCACCTTATCAATCTATGATGGTCATGCTTGTTCTTTTACCTTATTTGATTTATATGGTTAATCTTAACATGTACATGTTTATTACATTGCTTATGACATAGTACATTACTGTGTGTGATGTACATTATGGCCATACTACCGATGATCTCGGAGTATGATGTCGTACTTCATTGTTGGCGGGAGTACGATGCCGGGTACTGCGAGCCCTGATGATTTTCGGTGCTACACACTCTCTGGATGTACTCATAGCGTGTAGTGTTGTCGTGACAATATCAAAAGTCTCCCTCTTGATATGTCTCATCTCCTTTGATATCTCTTATATAATAATGCTTTATTGTGATTATTCATGCCTTGCAGGTTCATTAACTAATTAGCCATTGAATGTGTACATTATTGATCTTGTCACTCACTAAGCATTATTGCTTAACCAGTTCGTTGATTTCAACTTTTCAGGGATAGAAGGCAAAGGGAAGGAGAAGATAGACTCTAGTAAAGCTTAAAGTAGGAGTCTCGAGCAAGATAGACTTTTGGTACATTTATTTATGCTATAATTTGGGGAGGGAGTAGATCACCATTGAATTGTGACTCATCATGTCTTATGTTAATTTAAGATTGATGAGGGTTGATGTGCTTTAATCCCATTAATTGCAATGTACTTGGGTCATCAAATGTTGAACTTGTGGCATTAAAACTTTTATTTTGGCTACGGTCTCATTAATGTATTGATCATTAGATCCATGGGCGTTTAAGCGCATAAATCTCTGATTTGTTTTGGGTATTATACTTTGGAATTTGATGAATTGGAAATGTATGTTGGTTGTTTATTTTTGAATCCAAAATATACAGGTTGACTTATTAATATTACAAATAGGTCATGCCGAAATTTCGTTAGAAATGTTGAGAATTATTATTATTATTGTTAATTAAAGTTATGGTGTTACATATTATTCAAGAAAACTGTGGATTCCACTCCGATAATGATGAGTTACGATTCGTTCTTCCGATGAATGTTTGAAGATTCTGACATATAAATTCATCATCCCTTTTTGTATTTTGTTGTATGGTCATATCAATTTATCGAATGTTTAATTTGATATCATTTTGTATAATTATTGTGTCACTTTAAGTGAGTCAGATTTGTATAGATTTGCATCACATGTTTGATTTAGGTAAATTTTGAATCACATCCATGATTCACATTGTTAATCATTTGTAAATCATTGGTTTCGTGAATTAGATAAGTAAATCATGAAACTCATGCTCATAACGATTGTGAATCGCGTTTCATAGTGTTAATCATTAGCGTTGTGAATCACACAAGTGACTTATGAATCTCATGCTTGTATCGTTTGTGTACCATAAATCATTGTGTTAATCCTTAGTAAATCATTGGTGCCGTGAATCCCATAAGTAAGTCTTGAATCTCATGCTTATATTAATTGTGAATTGTTAATCACCAGTAAGTCTTTGGTGTCATGAACCATAAAGTGAGTTGTGAACCACAAGTTTGTATCAAATGTGAATCGTCAGTGGTGCTGTGAATCACAGTGGTGTCGTGTACCACGGTGGTGGTGTCATAAATCACGATGGTATCAGTGATGGTGTCGTGGAACCGCCGATAGTACCGTGAATCGCTTGAAACTAACGGTGTTGTGAATCCCATTTAAATTAGAGTTACTTAATTTTCAATTGAATACAAATTGAAATAATTTGAAATGCATCGTGCACAATGACCAAAATACTCTTTTAATTTGATTTCACATCATATAACATTCAGTTAGTTACAATTATATCACCTTTTCTTTTATCGGTGGATTCACAAAATAAGTGAATTATATTGATTCTTATCGTCTTTATTTTAAGAACGATCATCATGTTGTCCCATACATACATACATACATACATACATACATACATACATACATACATACATACATACATACATACATATATATATATATATATATATATATATATATATATATATATATATATATATATATATATATATAGGGTTGAGATCATTGCAGAACCTTAATTTAGTGCAGAACCATAGAACCAATCTAAACCATTGGATTATAATATTACACTAGGGATAAGATGGTAATTATGCAATTAACATTGAATTAATAGTAGCCTACCAAGTTTGACTGTCCACTTTGACTTTTTTTTTACTCTTTTAATATCGAATGGACATGCAGTGTTGCATATATGATATATAGTATCACTTCGACGTTGAATATGTGATATAAAGTAATTCGACATTGAATGATCTCTATATAACATATAAATGGTTGTCTGGGCAAAAAAAAATTACGGAAAATAAACACGTAAAATTTTTTCGAAAAAATATATATCATGATTGTTTTCGTTAAATCCACCAACTTTGACTACTAATTTTGACCATTATTTTGGCTCTGTTAATAGTGAACGTTTATGCAGTGTTGCATCGACGTTGAATATACGATATCAAAGCGTTCATTCGACATTGAATGATCTCACCATGCTAGCATCGAGGTCTGGGTAAAACTTTTTTTTTACGAAAAATAAACACCTAAAATTTTTTTTTTGAAAAAATATGTATCATGATTGTTTTTCGTTAGATCCACCAACTTTGACTACTAGTTTTGACCATTATTTTGACTCTGTTAATAGTGAACGTATGTGCAGTGTTGCATCGACGTTGAATATACGATATCAAAGCGTTCATTCGACATTGAATGATCTCACCATGCTATATTGCATCGAAGTCTGGGTAAATTTTTTTTTTACGAAAAATAAAACGTAAATTTTTTCGAAAAAAATATATCATGACCGGTCTCGTTTAAAAGAGTATAAAATTCTCGTTTTTATAGTATAGTTTTTTTATTTAAAAATTAATCATATTAATGTTATTTTAATTTAAAGAAATATATTTATTTTGCTAATGTCAATCTTTTTGCTATTTCCAATCTTTTCCTTTTTTACCAATTAAAATATCACTATCACCAATCTTTTTTTCACTAATTCCAAACTTGACTCTTTTAATCAAGACCACTAGATTAATCTAATCTATGGATGATATTGGCTCTACAGTTCTACACTAAATTTAGGTTCTGCAATGTTCTCATATATATATATATATATATATATATATATATATATATATATATATATATATATATATATATATATATATATATATATATATATATATATATATATATATATATATATATATATATATATATATATATATATATATATATATATATATATATATATATATATATATATATAGGGTTGGGATCATTGCAGAACCTTAATTTAGTGCAGAACTATAGAACCAATCTAAACCATTGGATTATTATATAACACTAGGGATAAGATGGTAATTATGCAATTAACATTGAATTAATAGTAGCCTACGAAGTTTGACTGCACACTTTGACCATTTTTTACTCTTTTAATATTGAAGGTGCACGCAGTGTTGAATGTGTGATATAAACTGTAATTCGACATTGAATGATCTCTATATAATATATTGAATGGAGGTCCAGGTAAAAATTAATTTACGAAAAATAAACACGTAAAATTTTTTCGAAAAAAATATATCATTACTGTTCTCATTAAATCAACCAACTTTTGACTACTAATTTTGACCATTATTTTGGTTCCGTTAATTTTGAATGTACATGAAGTGTTGCATCGACGTTGGATATATGACATCAAGTGTTGCATCGACGTTGAATTATATCGGTCATGCTACATTGCATCGTGGTCTGGGTTTTTACAAAAAATAAAGACGTAAAATATTTTTTTTTACGAAAAATAAACACGTAAAATTTTTTCGAAAAAAATATGTCATTACTGTTCTCATTAAATCAACCAACTTTTGACTACTAATTTTGACCATTATTTTGGTTATGTTAATTTTGAATGTACATGCAGTGTTGCATCGACGTTGAATATACGATATCAAGTGTTCATTCGACATTGAATGATACCGGTCATGCTACATTGCATCGTGGTCTGGGGCTTTACAAAAAATAAAGACGTAAAATTTTTTCGTAAAAAATATATCATGACCGGAAAAAATTTTACGTCTTTATTTTTTGTAAAAACCCAGACCACGATGCAATGTATCATGACCGGTCTCGTTTTAAAGAGTATAAAATTCTCGTTTTTATGGTATAATTTTTTTGATTTAACAATTAATCATATTAATGTTATTTTAATTTAAAGAAAAAGGATATTTATTTTACTAATGCCAATCTTTTTGCTATTACCAATCTATTCTTGTTTTACCCCTGAAAGAATTAAATAATCACTAATATATGCCAATCTTTTTTTCATTAATTCCAAACTTTATGGTTTTAATCAAGACCATTAGATTAATCTAATCTATGGACGATATTGGTTCTACGGTTCTACACTAAATTTAGGTTCTGCAATGATCCCATCTCTCTCTCTCTATATGTGTGTGTATATATATATATATATATATATATATATATATATATATATATATATATATATATATATATATATATATATATATATATATATATATATATATATATATATAGACTAAATTACATAAATGGTCCCTGTGGTTTATATGAAATTACAGTTTTAGTCCCTGAAAGAATTTTATTACACCAGCAGTCCCTAAAATTGAAAAGTTGTAACATTTTGGTCCCTGAAATTAACGGGCGTTAACTTGAGCCGTTAGTTTCCAGGGCATTTTTGTCTTTTTGACTTTCAAGGACCATTTATGTAATTTTCAAACTTTCAGGGACCATTTATGAAATTTTCATACTTTTCATATATATATATATATATATATATATATATATATATATATATATATATATATATATATATATATATATATATATATTTATCGTTTCTTTCTTTTTTATAATTTAATCATCCAAATATAACATTTTTTTCCTTTAGTTTTAATCATTAATTTTCATTTGTATGTTTATTGTTATTATTAATGTTATTTTTGTTTTATACATTACTATAATTATTTATTTAAGATTATTATATGATATACATGTTTCATTTTTTTAATTATTTATTGAGAATACAAATATTTCTCTATTGTTTTTTTCATTTAAGAAAAATAAAAATAAAAACTAGTTGTAGTTAATTTGTTCGGAAAATCTAAAATCGAAATGATTTATTTCTTTATCCATTAATAAAAATTCAAAATAACAACGTGTTGAAGCTTTTTTCGTTTGGAAAAAAATATAATCAAAATGCTTCGTAGTTTATTCATTGCAAATACTTAATAAAAAATTTTAATTCTAAATGGTTTGAAAAAAAAAACCAAGAATTGGAATGGTTAATCCGTTTTTTAGTCAAATAAATTATATTCCAAATGGTTGTTGTTTTTATTGAAAATTTTGAAACTTTATTGATTTTTTTATCTACGTTTAATTAAAAATCAGAATTATTTTTTTGTTTGAAAAAAATCAAAAATCATAACGGTTTACCGTTTTTTGATCAAAAAATTAAAATCAAAATGGTTCGTCATTAAAATCAAGATGGTTGTCGTTGTTTAAAAAAATCAAAAATCTTAATGGCTCATCATTTTTTAGTCAAAAAAGTTAAAATCGAAATGGTTCATTATAATGGTTCATCGTTTTTTTATTAAACAACGATTAAAAAAATTTACGAGTCACTCCAATATTGTTTTTTGGATCAAATAAACGATGAACCATTTCGATAATTTTTTGATCAAAAAATGATGAACTATTATAATTTTTGATTTTTTTAAACAACGATAACCATCTTGTATTAAAAAAAATTATAAAAAAAAATGACGTACCCTTTTGATTTTAATTTTTTTGATCAAAAAACGGTAAATCATTATGATTTTTGATTTTTTTTTCAAACAAAAGAACCATTCTGATTTTTAATTAAACTTAGATAAAAAATCAATACAATTTCAAAATTTTCAATAAAAACAACAAACCATTTGGAATTTAATTTATTTGACTAAAAAGCAAAGAACCATTCCAGTTCTTGCTTTTTTCAAACAATTTAGCATTAAAAATTTTTATGAAGTATTTGCAATGAACAAACTACAAAGCATTTTGATTATATATTTTTTTCCAAACGAAAAAAGCTTCAACACGTTTTGTTATTTTGAATTTTTTTGAATGGAGAAAAGAAATAAATCATTTCGATTTTAGATTTTCCGAACGAAAAAAACTACAACTAGTTTTTATTTTTAATTTTCTTAAATGAAAAAAATAATTAAAAAAAATGAATCAGGTATATCATATAATAATATTAAATAAATAATTATAGTAATATTTAAAAAAAATAACATTAATAATAATAATAAACATACAAATAAAAATTAATGATTAAAACTAAATGAATAAAAAATAAAATGTTATATTTGGATAATTAAATTATAAAAAAGAAATAAATGATAAATATATATGAAAAGTATGAAAATTTCATAAATGGTCTCAGAAAGTTTGAAAATTACATAAATGGTCCTTGAAAGTCAAAAGGACAAAAATGCCCCTGAAACTAACGGCTCAAGTTAACGGCCGTTAGTTTCAGGAACCAAAATGTTACAACTTTTCGATTTTAGGGACTGCTGGTGTAGTAAAATTCTTTCAGGGACTAAAACCGTAATTCCATATAAACACAGGGACCATTTATGTAATTTAGTCTAGTTTTAATCAAGATCATTAGATTAATCTAATCTATTGATGATATTGGTTCTACGGTTCTACACTAAATTAAGGTTCTGCAAGATATCATCTCTCTCTCTCTCTCTCTCTCTCTCTCTCTCTCTCTCTATATATATATATATATATATATATATATATATATATATATATATATATATATATATATATATATATATATATATATATATATATATATAGGGGTGGGTTCAATGGAAAACCATTATGCACCTGAAAACTATGGAAACCTACGTATACCGTCCGATTTGGTGCATTTCATGAAATACGCGGTGACATGATCGTAAATAAGGTGATGCATCACGCGGGATTTTGATGCATCATGCCGGAAATTTGATGCATCACACGTGATTTTGATGCATCACGCGGGGAATTTGATGCATTTGTAGTGGTGCAGTGCGGTTTTCACAAGTTTTCAGGTGCATTGTGGTTTTCCATTGAACTTCCCCATCAAAATCCTGCGTGATGCATCACCTTATTTACGATCATGTCACCGCGATTTTCATTAATTGCACCAAATCGGACGGTTTGCGTAGGTTTCCATGGTTTTCACGTGCATAGTGGTTTTCCATTGAACACACCCCTATATATATATATATATATATATATATATATATATATATAGAATATGGTTCGAGAGAGTACCACCCTTATGCAGCGCACCAGAAGGTACCAGCTTTAAAAAAACTTTTTTTAAATTTTTTTTTCATAAACATATGTTAATTAACATTATGAATAACATATATAAATTTCACATACATTCACATCTCCTAGTTCCTAAAAAATGATGTGAACACACACTTACAAAATTTTGAATGTATGTGAACGTGCATTTACGTGGTGCGTGTTTTCATGCACTTAGAGTGCTCGGATTTGCGTGAAATTCACATATGATCTGTGTAATGTTAATTAGAACATGTTCATGAAAAAAATTTTCAAAAAAATTACTTTTAAGGGTGGTACCTTCTGGTGCGCTGCATTAGAGGTGGTACTCACTTGAACCTAAATCTATATATATATATATATATATATATATATATATATATATATATATATATATATATATATATATATATATATATATATATATATATATATATATATAATGAACATAAATTGACACATGGAATCACCACACTAATCTAAAAAAGATAAATACATATTATTGTGACCTATTAATTTTTTATATTTCTATATATGTATGAATAGTAATTATATTTTAATATCTTTTTAAACTTTTATTATATTATAATTAAAAGTTATTAGAGTATTAGATTTTGTTGGATTTGATTTGATATGAGTTTAAAAACAGATTATATTAGATTTGAATGAATATAGTTTAAATATTATTTGTCATTTTTAAAAATTAGAAATATCACATGTCAATTCATGGTGATTACATGTGGCTTTATGAGAATTGAGTATATTTACTATTTTAATATTATTTATACATTAGAAAGTTTTTTTTAAAACAAAATAAATAGAAAATTAATATGTACACATGACAATCTCATGTTAAGACTAGATGTCATGTCGCATTTAGTTATTTACACAATAGAACAGATAGATACTGCATAAGATGGGTGTCAAGTTTTTGTGGCTTAACGTCTAAAAATGCATACGTAAGCACACGTGGCACGGATGACACGCCACGTAGCCTAATAACTTTGTGAATTGCCCATGCTTTTAAGTTAAGCAAACATGTATGATAACCGATTTGATTCCCAAATTAAATATTTTTATTTTTATTTAAGATTATTTTAAAACAAACATTTATTGATATAAATTAAATTTATCAAAATTTAACAATAATCCTATGTCTTTCTCAATAAATTGATCAATTAAACAAATAAGAGTAAATTAAAATGTATTTAAAAAATATAAAATGTGTAGTAATTTACAATTTATAGAACTTATGTTTTTATCCGGTCGATATTTTATTAATCGTTATCTTTTTTTAATAGGTTGCTATATTGATTTAAACTCATCGATGATAACAATAACAACAATAATTTATTGTTTGTTTAAAAATGGGCAAGTGATGACGATGTTACTAGACATTGTATATATATTTAGGTTTATGAGGTCGAGTATTTCGTTACGTTATCACTTAATGAGTTGTGCCATACTGCATACGCATATTGAGTTCTTAGATAAAGCACAAAACCGCTATCAACACGACCAAAATAGCAACAAAACAACAACAATGACGAAACAAGAGGTGGCTTTTTCAGTTGATGGTCATAGACAGGTTAAACGACCCGTTATTGAAAAATTAAATTTGAACTTTTTTTTTCTCAATGCTTTCTAGACAAAATCCTAAAGTTTAATATACTACACAAGTTTGCTTAAATCGTTTTAACAGTGTGTTTAGCAAGCGAGAATTTTTTATTTGAGATTTTTAATAAAACTAGAACATGATGGTTTTTAAAAAAAAGATTAAGTGTTATTTTGATCATTCAACTTTCATATACATACATATACATACACACACACACACACACATATATATATATATATATATATATATATATATATATATATATATATATATATATATATATATATATATATATATATATAAATAATTTTATTTTAGCCATTAAACTATTTTTGTCCCGATTTTAACCACGAAACTATTTTTTGTATACAGATTCAGTCACTAAACTTTGTTTTCATCGATTTAACCACTGAAAATTGTCTCGATTTGGTTATTAAACTATCATATTTTGTATCGATTTAACCATTAGTTTATTCATTTTTCCCAAAAAAGAATTATCAAACTAAAGTTTAGTGGTTAAATCATGACAAAAAGTAGTTTTATTGGTTAGATGAGACAAATCTGAAAGTTGAATGATCAAAATGATTAACTCCTAAAAAATACATTTTAAAAATATGAGAATAGTGTTTAAATATATTTTAAATATTTTGTCTTTTCAATTTTTTATGTTTAAACAGATTTTGTCTTTTCAATTTTTCACTCCTTTTATCATATTATAGAGATAATTTTGCGTGACTAGATTGAAACAAATCGTAAAAACAGTTACTTGTAATTTTGAAAAGATAGAAAACTAAAAACTAAAAGCTGAAAACATAAAAGATGCAATAAATTTAAATGCATTTTCTAAAAACCTGACAGAATATCTTCAACGAAAACAAGTCAACTACAAAGATACTATAAATTTTATATTCTTTTACCTTAGGCTTGGGAAAAAAAACTCATCCATGATAGGAAACCCATAACTCGATCCCGATTTAACTGAGAAATCCCCGAGTTAACCAGGGATGGGGACGGTGAATCCCGATTTAAAATAATGGGGGTGAGAGACACTTTAATCACCGACCCTGAACCCGACCCCAATTTTATTTTATGTCTTAATTTTGATTATTATTATTATTTCACATACATACACACACACACACACATATATATATATATCGATGTAAATTATTCGTTACATTTTATATAAATATATTAAATATCATTGTATATGGTTTTTCTATAGTTTAAAATAGTATTGTTTTTTTTTTTCATTTTATTGATTTTATAAATCTTTTACATACAATTTTTTTGTTTTGGTTTTATTATAAATTATAAATTATATTAGTAAATAACTCAAATATGTTTAGATTGATCTGTTTTAAAGTTTATTTATATATATATTTCGACCAATTAGTATTTATATTTTAAACTTAATAAATTTTTAGGAACTTAGAAAACTCGATTTCTCGATGTGGATCCCTGATCTCCGATTGGAATGGAGATGAGGATAAAAATTTATTCCCCGATGAGGATGGCTGGGGATGAAAAAGAGGATTAAGAAACAGGGATGAGAATGGGAATTGAAATCGTCGTCCTGTTCCGTGTCATTGGCATGCCTATTTTACCAAGACCCATTCAGCACATTTACTTTATTGGGCCAAAATAGCAAATTCAAAACCTGTCCGACGACTTCTGTTCATGGAAACCGCATATTATATTAAATTTGTATCTTTTTCGGTCTCCAAAGTTGCCATTTTCCACACTATAATTCTATAAATCGCACACCAAAATCAGACTTTTCTCATCAAAATCTCTACTTTAATCCACCCATGGCAATCGAAAACGATAACAGTTTCCGGTACCTAATTTTGCGACCCGAAAACAGCGGAATTATCGACCTTTTTCGCTACGGAATCTTCGGCAACAAAGCTAGCGGCGCTAAATTTCTCGAAACCTCCGACGATCATATCGTCCACGAGGAGTTATCGTCAGTCGATATCGAAGGAAATGTAACACCAGATCATAGATGGGTTATCATCGTATCGATAATAATGAGAAAGTTGATAAAAGTAATGGGAAAACCAATGGCTTGGACGGGTTACGGTGTCGATTTCATACTAAACTTGTTGTCACTAAATGGCAATGTACTTGGTTTGGTTTATAATTTCATACAAGGAAGGATTGTGATTCCGCAGAGAGGGTCCGCAACGTTTATTAGCACGATCGGACATATCGATGGCCGAATAGACTTAGACATTAGTGACGGTTTTGGGGAGTTGGAAATTCGTAACAAGTCCCTTATGGATCTTTGTATGATGGCTTCGAAATTGGCCTACGAGAACGATATTGTTATAAAAAACGTCGTGAATCTACATTGGAAGGTACGTGTCCTGATCGTGATGATTAACTTTATGTTTATGTCGTTAAATAACAACTTATTTTCATTGTATTTACTTATTCGGTATTGATTAGGTTGTCATAACTCTAAACTTTTAGTGACACTTTAAACTTTTAGTGACATTTTTTAGGGACAAAAGTATTATTGACGCGTATATTACATACACCAAATTACTATTATATATTGTTTGCGAAAGAGAGAGAAAGTGTCAAATCTCAGCCCTTAGAACATGTTGCGTGGTGGACCCAGAATTTTAGGTCGTCGGTGGCACAAATTTGAGTCGTATTTCCAATTTTATAATTTTATTAATTAGATTGGTCGGGTCGGGTTAATAGCCGATAATATTAATTGAAATTTCATAAATTTTGCGATTGAATAAGAATAATGGTTTTGAGTTTAGTGAATAAACCAAAATTATATATAATAATGACTTATTGGGTATTTAATTTTGGGTTTTTATATTATTATTCATTATTATTTATTTGTTACATTAAATTATAAATAGTTATACTACAAATTTATTTATTTGATTATAGATTACATAATTTTTTTATTAAATTATTCTAATAATGTTTAATATTTGAAAAACACAATTGCACGTTTAAAAAAACACCGATTGCACAAACAAAAAGTCATAAAAAATTACATTACAAAATAAAAGTATTGACGAAAGAACCGGTCCCACCTCCCATTTGGATCCGCTCCTAGATGCATTCAATGAAAGCCATTGATAAAAAAGGCATGTTCTTGAGATGCACGAGATACAATCTTATATAACAAGACTACAAGAGTTGAAGGATTTTTACTTCCATAGACAATGACCTTATCCACTGAACCACTAGTTCACTTTAATGTTAAATATCGTTATTTATGATACATTAATACAACCTGGATAACGCATGGCGTCAGGGTGGTAATTTCGACCCAACGGATCAAACGGACGGAAAGATAAAAATAGTCCGTTGTATTGTTGTAAGATAGTAAGCTACAACATAATTTTTTCTAAAAATTAAAATTTAGAAAATGATGTATTAAACAAATTATTTTTTGAAAAAAAAATCAAAATTATGTAAAAATTTTGTCTTTTGGTCATCGATCCGTTAGCTTAAATGTGTCAATATTGTCATCCCGACACCGGAAACATACTAGATAGAAATGGTTTAGTGGTAATTTCTTATACTTCAATTAACTTACAATTGATATTTGTTCACTAATATTTTGATTTGTTTAAATGCTAACGAGTATATATGTTGCGTATTTGCTTATAACAGATGCATTTTATCGACTTCTACAACTGTTGGAATGGTACGGAATTACTTTAATAAAGTGGGTTATATTGTATTGAAAAAAACTACTGAGTTTCGTTTATTTATCAATTAGTCACTGAACTTTTTTTCGAGTATTTATGTCCTTAAATAATTTTTTTCTTATTCAAAACATATAATTTGAATTTGCTGATTGCTTAACCGGTAAAACAAGTAGTTCCTTAAATGGGATCCTGTTGAAAAGACCAACTTTTTTTTTTATCTATTTTCACGATTAAAATGGACTTTATTTTTTATTATTCTTGTTTATTTTTTGTAATAAGCTCTCTTTGAACACTTATATCGAAAGATATTTAGTTCTAACTTCAGATATTTAATCTCTTAAAAAACAAAGAAAACCTAAGTCATTTATTGTTTACCGGTCAATTAATGACCTCTAAACATGTCAAATATATAGTTTTGAATAATACGAAAAATTATTAGTGACAAAAATTGTCCAGTGACTTAAACACTCGGGAAAAAAATACAGTGACTTAATTGATAAATCCATGAAAGTTCGTGAGATTTTTTCAATATTAACACATCTGAAATCTTTGAATCCTTTCAATCTTAATGACCTTTCATCTGTTGGGCAGAATATCAAAAGGAGCGATCGACCCAAGTTTTCATATTTAGCGACAAGCCGAAAGACGCGAATTTGATCGTGATCAGTTTCAGGGGTACGGAACCATTCGATGCAGACGACTGGATTACTGATTTTGATTACTCTTGGTACGAGATTCCGAAAGTAGGGAAAATCCACTTGGGGTTTTTAGAAGCCATGGGTTTAGGAAATAGATCAAACCCACCTTCCTTTCAAGAACTTATTCAAGTCACAAACGAAAAGATTCAATCATTAAATAAAGACGAAAACGAAAACGGAGGAGGAAGTAGTTCAGATAATGCGAGTGCGTATTTCGTTGTTAGGAGGAAGCTAAAGAAGTTATTTGAGGAGGATCATAAGAACGCAAAATTTATAGTGACGGGGCATAGCCTCGGAGGTGCTCTAGCGATATTGTTCCCGACGATGCTCATATTACACGAGGAAAAGGCGCTTTTACAACGGTTGTTAGGAGTACACACATTCGGACAACCAAGAGTCGGGAACAGGCAATTAGGGAGGTATATCGAATCAAGATTACAACAACCGAACCCTAGATATTTTCGGGTGGTCTATTGTAATGACCTTGTACCACGGTTACCTTACGACAACAAAACCTTCTTGTATAAGCATTTCGGGGTGTGCCTCTACTACGACAGCTTCTTCGTCGAACAAGTGAGTTTCTCTCGATCCATCGATCTATCATTTTAATTAATTAAGGAAAATAACACATTAAAGCTTTATACTTTCATCATTGTTTTCATATATGCATTGAACTATTTAGTCTCCCACTCTCGATGGAGTGGTTACACTTTTTAAAAAACAAAATATTTTAACTCTTGAGTTGGTTCATTTTTATGATTAAACCTGCAACCATTTTTCATTGAACAAAAAACCCGTAACCTATAGAATCTCACGGAATTGAAAATTTACCGTTTGTAACCGAATGAAAGTCACAGGAAACTATTGACAAGTCACCAGTGACCATTGAAATTTCGACAAAAAAGTAAATTCCAACAAAAATACACAGATTTAAATAAAGAAATCAACAAAATATATGGATTTAAATTATACAAACAAGTGAGCTTACTGAATAGAAGGTTCGTTGAAGACGAATGGCTGGTCAATAGATTGTAACCGGTTCATCAGGTTGCATCTCATTTTTAAGAAAACTTCGTTTTGATAAGTTTTTGTCAGTTTGGGTTTTTTTGTGAAATTAAAAATAGTTGGGTCGTAAAAATGATCCAACTTAATTGGTTTTTGCGTAAATTTCCCAGAAAGGAATTAGCGGATAAATGAAAGCAATAATAAAAGTATAATGTTATTGTGTATTCATGTGTCAATTTCTTTAAAGTTAATCATATATAACTATCATTATTTTGTGTTTTGAGAAGAAAGTGGAAGAAGAACCAAATAGGAACTACTATGGATTGTGGTACCTGATTCCAGAGCATGTGAATGCAGTATGGGAATTGGTGAGAGGAATGGGAATGGGAATGATGTATGGAATGGAATTCAAGGAATCATGGGAAAGCATAATGATGAGGATCATAGGATTGGCAATTCCAGGAATCTCTGCTCATGGTCCTCCAAATTATGTGAATTCCATTAGACTTGGAAGTTGGAATCCAAAAGAATAATCACTTTCAAACTTAATCTTGTATTAATTAATCAATATGCCACCTCTTAGAGGGTGTTTGGATTTGCGTTTGAAAAACTGCTGTAGCGTTTTGGAAACTAATAATCAGATAATAGTTGTAACAAAAAGTGCTGCAGGAAATGTAGTGTTTGGTTTAGCTTCTGCTGCTTGCTATCATAATTATCAAATAATCAATTTTTAAAGTGTTTGGATTTGCGTTTTTACTTGTAAAATGACCAAATAATCACTTATGAAGCAAATAAGCTACAATTTTTAACTTATGAAAAAGTGTGGTAAGATTAACGCTAAACGCAAATAATCACTTATTAACGTCTGCAATCCAAACACTGTAAACTAATTCTTTGCGTTATTATAACGTAATAAGCTGATAATCTGGTTCATAACGCAAAACCAAACACCCTCTTAATCTCTTATCTTTCTTTTTCTTTGTTTAGCTTAGCTTATGTAACAAAACCTGATTTTTCTGCTTGTGTTATGGCCTTAGGATGTTTCTTTCTAGCGTTATTCGGAACTATATTATGATTATTCTTGTTTTAGTTTTATTTTGTTTGAATAACAGATATTGTGTTTGGTTTTCGCTTCTTTGGTTTACCGTTCTTTTAAACATGTTTTGGGTCAACTTATTAATGTTGTCTTTCTATGTTGTTGTGGACGTTAGTTTGTTTCATGTTTTTCGTGGTTGTTTGTAATTGTTGTGGTTTAAACAAGTAATCAAATCCAAGAACTAAGAAACAATGAACCGCCCCTTTCTCTCTTTTTACAGCCTCGTGGACGGACGAAAGAAGGTAAGTTACAGAACGGGGCAGTGAAGGCTCGAGAAATCATTACATGAAAATGGAGAACAAAATCGTGAGGGAGAGAGAGAACAAATTCGTATGTATTTGAAATGTGAAAGAATTGAGAATGAAAATTAACTGCTACGTACATCTCATGCATATATATAGTTTCTCACACTACTTTCACTTTTGCCCCTACAAGTATTAGCTATTGACCCTTTATACCCTTTGACTATAGAAAAGTCACATTATTACACTTTAGTGACAAACTCCACCTTGACTTTAGCTAAGTCAAATGTGAATTCCAGTTTCCGACGTTTAGCACGTCTAAGCAACTTCTGAACTTCACTTCAGGAATTGTCTTCGTCAATATATCTGCTGGATTATCCTTCGTACTGATTTTCACGACTCTGATTCGCGACTCAGATCTAATGAAATGGTAACGAACATCAATATGCTTGGTACGATCATGAAAGACTTGATCTTTCACCAGACTAATAGCACTCATGCTATCACAGTGTATCAATGTCTTCTCCTGATCTACTCCTAGATCTCCAATCAGACCTTTCGGCCATATTGCCTCCTTGGCTGCCTCAATTAGCGCCATATACTCTGCTTCAGTAGTGGATAAAGCTACTGACGGTTGAAGTGTTGCCTTCCAGCTTATCACTGCATTACCGTGCGTAAACACATAACCCGTAAGCGATCTCCGTCTGTCCAGATCTGCAGCATAATCCGAGTCTGAGTACCCGATTACTTCAACATTCCGATCACCTCCATAAATGAGACCAACATCCCTTGTTCCTCTGAGATAACCAAACACTCGTTTAACTGCCACCCAATGATCCTTCTTCAGATTACACATAAAGCGAGACACCACACTCATAGAGTATGCCAAATCTGGTCTCGTACAGACCATCAGATACATCAAACTTCCCACATCCTGAGAGTAGTGAACGTTTGACATCTTCTCATCATCACTCTCAACTCCATTAGACACTACCAATGAAGGACGAAAACTTGATGATGACAAATTGTTTACTGGCTTCGCATCGTACATACCGAACCTACGAAGAATTTTCTCAACATAGACTTGTTGCGACAAGAACAACCGTTTGTTCTTTCGGTCTCGTAAGATATCAATCCTCAAAATCCTTCTCGCAGGACCTAGATCCTTCATCTCAAACTCTGTAATGAGAAGCTTCTTCACGCGATGAACTTCTCTTATATCCTTAGCAGCGATCAGCATATCGTCTACATAGACCAACAAGTAAAGCATGCTTCCATCTTTCAACTTCTGGTGATATACACAGCAGTCATAGGGACTTCGAACAAATCCATGACCCACCATAAAGCTATCAAACCGCTTGTACCACTGTCTTGGGGACTGTTTCAGGCCATACAATGATCTCTTTAACAAACATACCAAATTTTCTTTTCCTGGCTCCACTTAACCTTCCGGTTGTGACATATAGATCTCTTCATCCAAATCACCATGCAGAAACGCCGTCTTCACATCTAGTTGTTCTAACTCCAAGTCACCATGAGCAACTAGCGATAACAACACCCTGATTGACGTATGACGAACCACCGGGGAGAAAATTTCATTGTAGTCGAGACCTTCCTTCTGACTATAACCCTTGGCTACCAATCTGGCCTTGAATCTTACTTCTTCTGACTGTTCGACACTGACTTTCTTATTGAAAATCCATTTGCAGCCAACAACCCTTCTACCTTTTGGTAATTGAACAAGAACCCATGTCTTATTCTTGTGCAGAGATTCACTCTCTTCAGACATTGCACCAGACCACCGATCTACATCTTTAGACACAATTGCTTCCCGATAGGTATTAGGCTCGTTTGAGCTATCCATATCTTCTGCAACCTGTAAAGCATAAGCGGCCATGTCTTCAAAACCATATTGAGTCGGCGGTTTATCTGTCTCCTCGATCTATCTTGAGCTAGAGAGCTACCGGCTCCACCTTCACGAGATAACCCTGAACTCGAACCTTGAACAAACGACGTCCCTGAACCAGAATCTACCATCGGTTCACTCCCGAATTCCATATCCACTTCTCTGGACTCGTTCTTAACGTTCACTTGGTTTTCTTCTTCATTCACAAGCTCTACCCTGTTGTCACTTGAACCACGATCAGACACATCGTGTTCCTCCACCTTCTTGGTGGCGCTCTCCTTGGTAGAATACATCTTCTTTTCATCGAACGTAACATCACGGCTCAGCACTATTCCCATCTCATCTGGAGACCAAACTCTGTAACCCTTAACACCATCTCCATACCCCATGAAAACACCTTTCTTGGCCCTCGGTTCCAATTTACCATCATTTACATTGTAATACGACGGACACCCAAACACCCTAAGCTCCGAATAGTCCGCTGGTTTACCCGTCCAAACTTCAAACGGTGTTTTACAATCAATAGCGGTAGCAGGCGAACGGTTGATGAGATAACACGCCGTGTTTACAGCTTCGACCCAGTATCCACGCGACAAACCCGCATTCAGCAACAAACACTTTTCTCGTTCCAGCAGTGTTCTGTTCATTCTTTCGGCTACCCCGTTTTGCTGAGGCGTGTGCCTGATGCAACGCTTTTCGGATATATATGTGCGTCACTTTTACCCCTAGTTTTTCTGGTTTTATCTAAAACACTTTTATATCGCATCTATTTACGCTATATGCGTGTTTTCAGGTTGCTTGAAGCCGTTGTTCCCAATTCAGAGAGTTTTCCCTCCTCTACGCGACGAGAAAGGAAAGAGCCGAACTTTCTATGCAGTCCCCTGAGCAGAAGTTTGGTCGCGGCGCGACCATTTCTATTTCGTGTCGTGACTTTTTGTGCCAATCCTGATGATTAGAAGCAGAAACATGATCGCGGTGCAACCCATGAATACCTCGCGGCGCGACCCTTAGCAGCAGGATCTGACCATATCATACTATTGGCAGTAGTGGCGCGACTCCTTGAAGGGTAGCGGCACGAACAGACTCAAATCTGATGCTATTTAAGCATCTTTTTCGCTGAAAATGAAAAGGCACTTGATACCTAGGGTTTGGAGTTGGAGGCTACGAATTTTCTCCTGCAGAGAGCACGTGAATGACTGAAAGTTGATGCAAGTGGAGTTATTTTGACAATCATTGGGGGAGTTTTCTCTATAACCATTGTTTATTTAGATGAACCTCTCTTTTATTTGTGTTTTTATTTCATTCTCTATGGCTAGTGAGTAGTTTTCTTTGTAATCATTTGGGTTTGTCAACCCCCAAACATTAGATGCACATTTGTTAGCAAGTTTTTAGTTGTTTATCATTTCGATTTCTTGTTAGACATATCTCTTGATGGATATTTAAATCTGATGCTATTTAAGCATCTTTTTAGCTGAAAATGAAAAGGCACTTGATACCTAGGGTTTGGAGTTGGAGGCTACGAATTTTCTCCTGCAGAGAGCACGTGAATGACTGAAAGTTGATGCAAGTGGAGTTATTTTGACAATCATTGGGGGAGTTTTCTCTATAACCATTGTTTATTTAGATGAACCTCTCTTTTATTTGTGTTTTTATTTCATTCTCTATGGCTAGTGAGTAGTTTTCTTTGTAATCATTTGGGTTTGTCAACCCCCAAACATTAGATGCACATTTGTTAGCAAGTTTTTAGTTGTTTATCATTTCGATTTCTTGTTAGACATATCTCTTGATGGATATTTAAAATACATGTTTTATTTGGTGATTAATGAGTTGTTTAAAAGCGAAAGCTAAGATTAATTTGTTAGTCATTATTTACGAATTTGTCTATGAATTTTTTTGGCCTTTAGCTAGAAATAGTGAAAGGATTTATTTCATGTATTTTAGTAAATATCAAGGAGAATATTTTGTTTGGATGAAACATTATATGTGTATTTGCGAAAGTAGATTCACCTTTGAAGAAGTCGATTTGTATGAATATTGTCTTTGTGTAATTAATCGGTTAGTTTATTAGGATAACTCCAAGTTTCAAATCTTTTAATTTAAAAGCAAGCAAGTCGAAAGAGGAGCTTGTATCACTTGATTATATTTTCTAAACTCTTAACTATGTTGTGCTTATTTTCTAGTCATCTAATGTGTAGGGGGGAGTAAACTTGAATGATTACCTGTTATTCTCTGATTTTAAATCTTTGTAATTGTTTAATCTTAGTACGTTATTTTATATTCAAGTGGCATTTAGTGAAATAGTTTTTAATTGAGTAATAGTTTCTAATTTTGGTATTTCGTTTTCTAAAAAAATCAAATCATTTTCATTTAGACTAATTATTGACAACGATTTTATTATCATCATTCTACACTGTGTCCTCGAGACCGATAACTCGGTTCTTGCCATTCATATGCTAGTAAACGATAGGTACATTTGCCTAATTGTCTATTAGTTCTTATTTTTAATATATAACCATTAAGACATCAAGTTTTTGGCGCCGTTGCCGGGGACACGGTGATTTTAAGAACAACTTTTAGTCTCTATATTAGTCGATCCTTGAATGTTGATTTATCATCAAGCAAGTTATCTTTTTGTCATTTTTCTTGTACAATCTCACTTGTTGTTTTTCTCGTGTGTTGTAGGTGTTTATGAAACGTATCTCAAATCCGGACCTTGTCGAGCCATATTCTGACTCGGAGAGGATCATTCATAGAAAGAACCGACAACTACACATAGACATTCCGGGTCCTAGTTTCGGTCAGTGGCGTAGCCAGAAATTTTAAATAAGGTGGGCAAAAATTCACATATCACATAAAATTCACATTATAACATATCACATGCATTGCTAAATATTCAACAAATTAACAATTCTAAAAGAAAGCTATAGTCAACTAGAAGTTCAATAATTAACAATTCTAGAACTTCGTGTGGACTAGTCCACTGTAATTCAACGTAGTTTAAAAATAACAATTATACAAATTCACAATTCTGAAGTCTTATGCAATAGTCCATTGCTCCGCATCCACAATTTTACACATTATCGATTCTAAAAAAACAGAAACTAAAAGCAAAATACTATCAAACTAAGTAGCAAAAGATTAAACATACACTTGTAGGTTTGCAAATCATAGGAACAACTAAAAATTATCAAAAAATTTTTTTACATTTGTGTAGAGACTAGAGATAGAAACAATAAAACAAATCACAAAGCACACAAATATATAACGATACAAATACAATTTTCGAGAAATTTCAAAAAATCACAAAAATAGAGGCACTACGATAGAGTAATAACCTGAACCTACATAAAAATTAAAATTAATAGCACAAGAGTATTAGCCGGCACAGGCGCGACAAAGGTCTCACACTCACCGGCACAATTATAATTATGACTCTCAAGCCTTTTCTTGTTTCTCACGGACTCTCGTCCTTGAAGTAATCATCGATTCTCACGATGACCATGATATAGATTATAGAAATTAAATTGTTGCTTCATGATTCTAGAAGAATGATTTCCTAATAGATGATGGTGCTTCAGCTTCTCTCACTAATTAATGATGATTTTCTACTTTTTTATTTGTCGCTTCAGTTAAAAATCTGATTTTGGATTGTGTTTAATAACTATGTTGTTTGAGGAAACTAAAAGAGGTGGGCCAAACTTCATATGCGTGAGTTATATACATATATAATAGTATATATAATAGTGGGCTAAAACCAATTTCTGGGTAGGCCATGGCCCACCCTAAGCCATGCTTAGCTACGCCATTGGTTTCGGTGAAAGGACACCAATAAGTGCATCTTCAAGGACTTCTAAAGAAGGGTGTTCGGAACCTCAAACTCCCGTCACACCTTTTTCGGAACCCAAAACCGAGTCGCCTCCCGAATCTCCTCCAACTACTCTAATGGCGGATACATGATCCATTCGGGAGAGAAAGAAACCATCGAATGCGGGTACTGGATCCGCAATTGTAAATCCGGCGATTCAAGCGGTTCATTATGAAGTTAAATCTCATTACCTCACGTACCTAAACCAAATGTTACCATTTGAAGGGTATGAGACGGAAGATCCTAATGACCGTATAACCGCTTTTCTTGATGTGTGTGATATGATAAAGATTCGAGAAATGCCGGAGGAGGCGCTTCGACTTAGGTTATTTCCTTATACACTCCGGGGTGAAGCTAAAGAATGGTTTAAATCATTGGATCCAAGGTCTATCACAACATGTGAACAATTAGTTGATGAGTTTTTGATGAATTTCTTTCCGCCTTCCAAGACTTCAAAGCTTAAGAGTGACATCAATAACTTTGTTCAAATGACGGATGAAACTTTGCACAAAGCATGAAAAAGGTACAAAAGTCTTTTGAGGCGATGTCCACATCATGGGTTGGACTTAAATGATCAAATCCAAACATTTTATGATGGCCTTGATGTGGGCAGAAGAAATTCTTTGGATGCCGCGGCAAGAGGGGCAATTTTGGATGAAACCCCCGAGGAAGCAAAGAGGTTGATTGAGAAAATGGCATCGAATGGGAGCCATTACAATGCTTCTCGACGAAGGGCCGTTCCTAATGCCTCTCGTTAACTCGATGCATTTGAGCAATTAACTACAACCGTGGCGGATATGGGCAAACAAATTGCGATCTTAGCTAAACCTCAATCGACAAAACATGTGGAGGTTACATGCCAACTATGCGGTGGTCCTCACATCGCAAGTGATTGCCAACAAAAGATTAGTCTTCTTTAAAGACCATCTTCAGCCAATGTTGTTCAAGAGACTTGTCAATTATGTGGGGGGTCACATTCAGCTAGAGATTGCAATAATGAGGAGATTTATGCAATGCACGGGCAAGCCATGTGGTCTCAAGGGGACAAGTATGATTATCGGCCGCCATCCTAATTGTATTATCATCCGAATAATAGGAATCACCCCAACTTCTGATGGAGGCAACCCAACGACCAACAAGTATCATCATCGGGAATGGGAGGCGCTAGTTCATCAAACCAAAGCCAACCACTTAACTCCCATCCATCATCATCCGCAAACAAACCATCAATGGAAGAGCTTTTCATTAGGTACACCAAGAGCAACGATAGTCTTATGCGAAACCAACAAGTCACCATCCAAGACCTTGTGAATCAAATGGGTCAATTGCAAAAGACGATGTGGGAACGAGAGAAAGGAAAGTTGCCATCTTCAACCGAAGACAACCCGAGGGGTCATGTCAACGCTATCACGCTAAGAAGTGGTAAAACAACTCTAAACCCTAACTCTTTTGTTTCTAACAATGTTGTTTCCGATGATGGACAGATTGAAGAGGAGACCGTGACGGACAAAGCACAAGATCAAAGCCAAGAAAGTACCGTGCAAGTCCCCACTCCTGTTCAAAGTCAATCCAAAGCACCGGTGACGCCGTACAAGCCACCGATTCCATATCCTCAACGCTTGAGGAAAGATAAGATGGAAGAGCAGTATGGTAAATTTCTCGATCTTTTCAAGCAATTGCATATTAATTTACCATTTGTTGAAGCTCTTCGTGAGATGCTGAAGTACGCTAAGTTCCTCAAGGATATCCTCACCAACAAAAAGAAACTTGAGGACATTTCTAGCGTCACAATGAATGAGGAATGTTCGGCCATTCTCCAAAATAAAATTCCTGAGAAGATGAGTGATCCGGGTAGTTTCACTTTACCTTGTTTGACTGGTGATTCTTCAATTCGTAATGCACTTGCCGATTTAGGCGCTAGCATCAATTTGATGCCATTCTCGTTATTTAAAAAGTTGGGATTAGATGAATTAAAACCAACGAGAATGAGCATCCAACTAGCGGATAGATCGGTAAAGTATCCGAAGGGTATTGTGGAAAATTTGTTAGTAGTGTTGATAAATTCATATTTCATGTCAATTTTGTGGTGATGGATATGGACGAGGATAGTCAAGTTCCTCTCATTTTAGGCCGTCCATTTTGGCTACCTCAAGAGCCGTTATCGATATTTTTAACAAGAAACTAACTTTGAAAGTTGGTGACGAGGAGGTCATATTTGACCTCGACCAATCTATGCGTCACTCGTCCACTAATGATGACTCTTGTTATTTCGTTGATACCTTACACTTGTCTTTTGAGAAGGATTGTGTGCAGGAAATGTTGGATGAGCAAGCGTACGAATCGGACACGGATGGATCCCATGCAAGTTTGGGGGATGTGGATTTTGACCCCAATCAAGATTTGCATGAAGTGATGGAAATGATGAAGGAAGAGCCAACCCCGGTAAACGAAGGGTTTATTGAGGTTAAGAGTGAGATAAATCAATGACTAAAATCATCAATTGAGGATCCACCCACTTTGGAATTGAAAGACCTTCTTCCACACATTGAGTATGCCTTTCTTGAGGGTGAAGATAAGCTTCCGGTTATAATTGCAAAAGACTTAACCAATGAGGAGAAGCTTAAGTTGGTGGAGATGTTGAAGGGACATAAATGAGCCATCGCTTGGAAGATTACGGACATCAAAGCTTTGAACCCCTCGTATTGCACTTACAAGATCCTCATGGAGGATGACTACAAGCCGGTGGTTCAACATTAAAGGAGGCTCAATCCTAAAATGCAAGAGGTCGTAAAGAAAGAGGTGATAAAGCTTTTGGATGCGAGAATGATATACCCGATTTCGGATAGCCCATGGGTTAGCCCCGTGCAAGTTGTCCCAAAGAAGGGTGGTATGACGGTTGTCACAAATGACAAGAATGAATTAATCCCGACAACAATGGTCACTGGTTGGAGGGTTTGTATCGACTACCGAAAGTTGAATGACGCCACTAGGAAAGACCACTGTCCATTGCCTTTCATCGATCAAATGCTCGAAAGGTTAGCGGGTATTTTATTGCTTTTTGGATGGTTTTTCCGCGTATTTCCAAATACCGATGGCACCGGTGGATCAGGTGAAGACGACCTTCACTTGTCCATATGGCACGTTCGCATACCGAAGAATGCCCTTTGGGCTTTGTAATGCACCCGCAACATTTCAATGGTGCATGGTTGCCATATTTCATGACATGATTGAGAATTGTATGGAGGTATATATGGACGACTTCTCGGTGTTCGGTAACTCTTATAATTCTTGTCTTGCTAACTTAAATGCCATGCTTTCTCATTGCGTTGAGTCAAATCTTCTTTTAAATTGGGAAAAATGTCATTTTATGGTAAAAGAGGGCATATTTTTGGGACATAAGATTTCAAGTGTTGGGATGGAGGTTAATAAAGCAAAAATTGAAGTAATTTCAAAACTTCCTCCACCCACATCGGTCAAATCCATTAGGATTTTCTTGGGCCACGCCACTTTTTATCGACGTTTTATAAAATATTTTTCAAAAATTTCAAGGCCAATGACTCAATTTTGGAAAAAGATGCCCCATATATTTTATCTAAAGAGTGTCTAGAAGCATTTAACTCTTTAAAAGAAAAATTAATCACGGCTCCTTTTGAACTAATGTGCGATGCTAGTGATTTTGCAGTGGGTGCGGTCTTAGGACAACGACGAGGGAACCAAATTCAGCCCATATACTATGCGGGCAAGACATTGAATGACGCACAAGAGAACTACACCACCACCAAGAAGGAACTACTAGCGGTGGTTTTCGCTGTTGACAAGTTCCGGTCTTATTTGATTTTATCCAAGACGGTGGTGTTCACGGATCATGCGGCGTTGAAGTATTTGTTCAACAAGCAAGACGCGAAGCTGAGATTGTTAAGATGGATCCTTCTCCTACAAGAGTTTGATATCGAAATAGTTGATAAGAAAGGGGCCGAGAACGTGGCGGCGGATCATCTTTCGAGGCTAGAGAACCCTTCTCTAGAGAAGCTAGACGAGTATGAAATCAACGATCAATTCCCGGACGAGGCACTCATGATGGTGATAAGTGAGGAGATCCCATGGTTTGCCGACTATACGAACTATCTAGTCGGTGGTGTGTTATTAAAAGGGATGACACACCAACAAAAGAAAAAGTTTTTCAAAGATCTAATTTTTTTTGGGATGATCCTTACTTGTTTAGGGTTTGTGCAGATCAAATAATCCGAAGGTGCGTACACGGAGAAGAAGCCAAGAAGATCTTGCATCATTGCCATCAAGGAGCAACCGGCGGCCACCATGGAGTAAACACCACGACAAAGAAAGTCTTCGATGCTGGATTTTATTGGCCAACAATCTTCAAGGATGCCAATGAATGGGTAAGGACATGTGACTCATGTCAAAGAGCAGGTAATATCTCTTCCCGGATTGAGATGCCCCAAAACTCAATCCAAGTGTGTGAACTATTCAACATTTGGGGCATCAATTTCATGGGACCATTTCCCTCATCTCATGGCAATAAATATATCCTTGTAGCGGTTGATTATGTTTCGAAATGGGTCGAAGCACAAGCCTTACCGACAAATGATGCTAGAGTTGTGGTCAAGTTTTTAAAACGGCCATTTTCATGCTTCGGTGCTCCTAAAGCTTTGATAAGCGATAAGGGCACTCATTTTTCAAATTCTCAACTTGACAAAGCATTGCAAAGCTATGGGGTAACTCATAGATTTGCAATGGCATATGACGCACAAACGAGTGGGCAAGTTGAAGTTACAAACCGAGCATTGAAATGAAATTTGGAACGAACGGTTGGCCAAAATAGAAAAGAGTGGGCGGATAAGCTTGATGACGCCCTATAGGCCTTTAGATACGCTTACAAAACTCCAATTGGAACAACTCCTTTTTGGTTGGTGTATGGTAAGGCATCTCCCTGTGGAACTTGAACACAAGGCTTTTTGGGCTTTAAAAGTTTGTAACTTGGACTTAATTGTGGCCGGAGAAAAAAGAAAACTCCAAATAAATGAATTGGATGAATTGCGTGAAGAGGCATACGAGAGTGCTCGTATCTATAAAGAAAAGACAAAAAGATTACACGATAAGCGCATTCATAATAAACAATTCAAAGTGGGGGACCAGGTGTTGTTGTTTAATTCAAGATTAAAATTGTTTCCCGGGAAGTTACGCTCCCGATGGTCCGGCGCATTCACGATCGCCCAAGTGTTCCCATATGGAACCATGGAACTTGCACAAACCGAGGGCGAGAATTTTAAAGTGAATGGACATCGTTTGAAACATTATTTTCCGGACTGATCAAGGGAGGAGGGTGGAGAGATCATTAATTTGATCTCTAACCGGAGTTGAAGTAGCGAGTGTGAGTCGAGCTTGAGACTCATTAATAAACAATCATCTATCCCGTATTTTATCATTTCTGTCTTATTTGTAAAAATTTTATTTTCTCGTAGTTAAAATTGTTGTAGATGAAGTTTTTCCTTTTCATTTTTAGATAAAGTTTTCTTTTGTTTAGATGTTTAAGTTGTTTACAATAATAATAATAGTAATAATATATATATATATATATATATTTGCAAACAGCTGGTGTAATCTCAGTGAGTTGGTAGCGACGCGACAGGTAAGTATGTAGCGACGCGACTTTTGTTGCCATATTTCCTCTCGGTTTACAGGTTCCTCTTCGCGGCGTGACCATCAGACCCCTCGCAGCGCGACCTGCTTTGACAGATAAAAAACCCTAGCCGCATGTGATATTTGCAAAACACATCTCCACACCCCCAAACGTTTTCTCTGCGATTTTTTGCTCCAAAAACTCCATTTTCTTCCAAATATATCTTTGTCTCTCTGATTTTTCTCCTAAGTCAAAGGTATGTTCTCCTACATTGTTTATCTCTTTCAACTTTGGTAAGTTTTTCTTCATGAAATGTGGTTTCCATATGTCTCCATTGTTTCTTGATGAATATTTTTGCTTGTTTAGAGTATTGATAATTTATTATGCTCTTCTCAAGTTGCTTGCTTCTAGATGATAGATTTTTGCATATGCTTTGGATAATGGTTAAGGAGTATTGTTGATGTTGTAATTTTTTGTTGAGATGAAGAACGAGACTTGTTTTTGATAGGGTTCCTTGTTTAGGTTCTTTATTTATTTGGGAAGAAAATGTTGTTTACATCTAGAGAAATTGTGCTCTTTTCATAATTTTTGCACTTTAAGTGTGTTTATTGAGTGATTTCTCTTGAGATAGAGTGTAATGTGGGAAGTGTGGGTTTTAAAATGAATCCTGCTCTTAAATGCGGTAATTTTACATGTTGTTGATTGGATTCATTTGTGTTTTGTAGAATGTCGGGTCTTGGAAAGCGACTTAGGGGTTCGGGTTCCCGTTCGGGGGCCCATGATGAGGATATGCCGATAGCTGTGGGTGATTCCCACCCGTTTTTAAACTTTGATAATGTGGCTTCGACACGTCGGAAGGAATCATATAAGAAGGCAATGAAGACCATACAAAAGAGGGAGATTTGTCCGGGTCGTCTGGTCGATTGGGACTTTCTCAGAACGGTCGAAAGAGCTGGCCATCCAGGTTTAGCCACAAAATTACAAGACAAATTCAGGGTGGAGTTCATGAACTACACCTCCAATGCGTGGCTAAATCTAATTAACCTAGACGAAATATCTTACGTGGAACACACCCGAGAGTTCATGGCCACATATAGCTTTCTCCTAGGAACTTCCGATTTGGACGATAACGACAAGATCACATTTAGACTTGGTGGAGTTGAGAGATCCATTTCCGTCATCGAACTTGCAGTTCGGATGGGGGTGTACTCCCGTCAGGTCGTGCGCCATCCGGACTTTGCCGACTATATTGCTACTGGATTCATCGATCGGCCGGATGACATTAGCACGCAGGATTTTTGGGGCCAGATTGCTACCGGTATGTTTGACCCTAAGACAGCAAAGGAATCTCAGTTTTACGACATTATCGATCGGTTAGTTCATCGATTCTTGACATTCACAATTGCTGGAAGGAAACAAAGTCAAAAAAAGGTTTCCTTGCACGATTTGGAGCTCCTCTTCTACATCCTCTCGCCCGAGTATCATTGTTGCGTTCCTTATCATTTAGCGGCCTTTTTAAAGATCTAACCGGAAAAGAAGGAAAAGAGCGCAATAACCGCGGGCCGTTACATTACCCGCCTAGCCCGGTCGTACAATTTATTGACCCCGGCTACTCTCAGTACCATGAGAGTCTGCGCCCCAATGAAGGCGACAAATGAACACTATCTGACGCAAACCAAGATAGTCCAACGGGACTATCTGGCGCAGAGACTAATTCTTTGTAGCGGCCGATCTAGACCGAGAGGGGGGCGAGTAGAAGTAGATGAGGAAGAAGAAGAAGACGATGAGGAGGTTGAAATGGAGGTGCCACAGCCAGCCCGCCGGAGCTCAACCGGTTGGGGGCCACATATTTCTGGGTTGGAAGATCAGATGGCTGCCTTGGGATTTACTATCAGGGATGGGTTTTCGGCTATGAACACGGGATTTTCCAATCAAACCGCAAGGTTTGATCAGATAGACACTCGTTTAGCGGCTTATGAGGCGAGATTCAATGCTTCGAAGAACGACATGCGCGGTCTCCAGACTAACTTTGATCACTTCGAAATGTCTTCACAAAGACATTACGACCACTTCTCAGTGTTTATTCAAAGTCAAGGTTACCAAGCACCGCCTCCACCACAGTACCAATTGCAGCCGTTCCAGCCCCATCAATACAATCAAGATCACTTCCAAGCGCCACCGGATTTTACCTCAAGCCAATTTGCTGATGACCACTTCCAGTTCCATGACCATCACTTTCACCAGGATCCACCGCCAGGGGCCCTTTGAGGGGCTGTTTGCAAATCGCTATCCTTTTCTTTTTTATTGCATTTTAGTTTAGTCACATTTACATTTCTGCTTATTTTTTAGTTTATCTTACATTTTCTTTCTTTTTGTAGGTACATGCTCCAGGTGTTGATTCAGCTTTAAGTGTTTCTCCGTGCCAATTTATGCCGCCTCGCACGCTACAATAGGAGAGTAACTCTTTTCCCTTTCTTCGTGCTTTAATTGCTATTGCTTGACATTGGGGACAATGTCATGTTCAAGTGTGGGGTGGGGGTTATATTTTCTGAATTGGGTTATGTTTGTTGTTTGTCCTAAGCTGTTAATTGGAAGTTAGGCCTTTTTGTCAAACTTTTTCTCTATTTTTGCATGTTAGATTCTTAGATAATATTGTTCTTATTTAAATGCATGCGAAGCTAGATGAGTTTATTGTGGTTGTTTAAATGCTTGAGATGTTTTATGGAGTGCAATATTAGGATTCTTGGATCAAAACCACACGATTAGCAATATGACCCCCAATATTCATTTCATGAGACTTGAGCCTAATAGCATACACTTTTTATGCTCACTTTCGTTTCTGTGTGTTTTCCAATGTTGTTTAATAGAAGTAGAACTTGATTTTTAATACATGTCAAAAATTGCAAATTTTGAAAATCGTAACATCCGACATTAAACCAGTTTAGCAACTATGACCTAATCAGTATTTAATAGCCAATTATAACCTAATAAATGGTCATTAGCAATTAATCAAAGTGATTAACAATGTTCATAAGGAAATTCAACTCAATTAGAATCAAATTCATCGGTGCGATGTATCGGGAAATCAATTAATCCGATCGATTTACGATATGAAGGATTAATTCAACTAAGTACATAAATAAATTATGATTAGTGACACTAATCATACACTAATACAATTACTTAACATTAATTATGCAAGACTAAAACAATTCATTAAAACAACGCATTCAAAATTATTTATGAATTTACATAAAAAGAGAAATACAAGAATACATTTTAAATACTTTTATACAAAAAAAGTAAAATTTTTATAAAAACCCATCAAGGGCCGGCCACTAGGCTAGTACAACACCCAAATTGACTTCAATAATTTAATAGGAAGTTCCATGCTCAATCAACATCACATGGTCCATTCTTTTGCACCTCACTTAGCTAGATTTTCACTCAATCTCCCATTTCCTTCATCATTTCATCTTGCTTTCTTCTCCTATAAATAGAGGATCAACCCTCCTTCATTATTCACACATTTGCAAGATAAAAATCACTCCCTTTCTCTCCTCTCTTGATCCGGCCACACACACACACACACACATTGCACTCAACATCTCCTTTCAAGTGTTCTTCATTTTTGCAAGTATTCTTGGTGCAATCTTCAAAGGATTTCAACTTCTTCCCAATTTCATACTCTAAATACATCAAAGTAAGTAAATACTAACCTATTATATCTTGCATTTATGTTTATATAAGTCTTGCATAATATATATAATCACCAACAACAACAAGTTTCATAAAAACTCAAGTTTATAAATCTCTAGTTTTGTTTTTAAGTTGTTTTCTTCAAATGTGTTTATAAATATATAAACACATCATGTAAGTATAAATATTATGAAAACACACGGTATTACGTATGGGAATACTGCACATGGCAAACTCATTTAATTAAGTTTCGGTTGCATGAATTTAATTAGGCTTTATAAATTCAACTCATCTGATAATGTCCATACAATTGGTCTTTTCGCGTAAACCTATGAGCTCACCAACAATTTGTTGACGTATTTTAGCATGTATTTTCAGGTGATTAAGACATGCGCATTTATCGGAAGCATTCCAAGGCTTCCGTTCATTTTGGAGTCGCATCATTTTCAAACTCGGAGATTTATTTGCATCTTTCCTGATTAACTAAATTGTGTATTTAAATCTTGGTATTTTAAGAACTACTTACGCTGTATTTTGGTTATGTAAAACAATATTTATATTTGAAGTTAAATCAATGTAATTTTGAAAACGTCCATATAGTGGTCGTTCGTTATGATTATGGTTACGCTTCCGCACTCGTCACGCCTTGCTGTCAACCGGGGTAGCAGGGTGTGACAGATTGGTATCAGAGCCATAGTTATAGTGAACTAGGTTGCATTAGTACCTAGACTATAACTGTTACAAAAACTAAACCTTCTTCCAGAAATGTGAACATATGTATGGACCCTAATGACAGAAACATGTCAAACAATACGGTTATTATCCTCTTTGACCCTGAGGATGAACTCTCACCCATGGAACAAGGAAGCCAAGGTGACACTAAGATGTACTTTGGATCGGAGACCCACCCAGACCCAATCAATGACGAGGTAGAGGACCCGTCAGAATAAGAGGGGGGCAACTGTGGCCCTGCAGCTCAAATTGCTCCACCATCACCACCATGTATTCCATCCTACACCCTATTCAGGAGCCATCCCAATGGACCATTGAGGAAGTTCACCCCTAGGAAAAGGGTGTGACTGGCACAACGGGAGTCTATCCCGGTACCTGCCCATCAGCCAAACCCACCGAAGTAGTGACGGGCAACCATAAGACAGTGGGGATGGATGCCTCACACTCTCCAAGAGTGGAGAAACGAGGAAGGGTTCCAAAACCAGTTTGAAGTCAGAACACCATCTTCCTCTCATGTGCCGACACTTACCCAGAAACCTACATAACAAACGATGCCTCTGTTGGTGGCAAGGGCCACCAGACATGACCTCCAACTCCGACAAATCCACCAGGGGGTCGGTGAGATCTCTGCAAGGATTAAGTAGGAGGCAACACTCCAACATACATTAGGCCAACCAGAATACGTAGGCGATCCAACAAGACGGAACCAACGAATTATGACGACGCTTAGCAGAGCGCAAAGCCGTAATGCAGAGCTAACCCAACAACTTAACGTACTGAAGTACGAGGAGGCATCTCATACTTGTTACCCTTCTACCAGTTTATAGTATATCTCTAGGTTTTTACTATCAGATGTACGTAAGGCTTGAAAATTTATCGAAAAATCTCGACCATATCATATACAAAGATTAGGTATCAAGAACTTTAATAAGGAATTAAGTTTTAATTACAACTCTGCGTATGAGGAGATAAAGCTATGGCTATCTGCCTAAGAAATTTGAAACCCATAGACTTATCCTCTTACCCCATTAGATACCACATATGCATTTCTACTATTTGATACTGGTGCTGATAGGAGCTTTATATCCACTAAGTACAGTAAGTAGATAAAATTCCATTCTTACACCATTAAGTGTCACTTATGCTATTAAGGTTGATGACAGTAAGACGCGTAAGACAAATAATATAAGTCGAGGATGCTCCTTAGAATTTATAGGCCGACTCTTTAAAACAGACTTGATGCCCGTCAAACTGAGAAGTTTTGACGTGGTCATAGGCATGGATTGACTATCGAAAATCGTGCGGAAATAGTGTGCAACAACAAGATGGTTCATATACCTGTAGCCAATAAGAAGGTCCTTACTGTCCAAGGCAAAGCAAGAAATACCAAAGTAAGCATCATCTCTAGCATTAGGACCCTGTTGATAGAGAGGGAGCCAAAGGAAAAGCGGCTCGAAAATATTCTTATTATTTATGGTTACCCCAAAGTTTTTCCAGAACACTTACTTGAACTCCCAACATCGAGGAAGTCAAATTCAAAAATCGGCCTAGTATCAGGTGCTGCACTAGTGGCTCGAGCACCATGCCGATTAGCCCCATCAGCAGTGTAAGAATCATCCAACCAACTGTAGGAGCTCTTAGATAAAGGATTTATCAAACCGAGTTCCTCGCTTTGGAGGATCTCCAGTTTTGTTCATAAAGAAGAAGGATAGAACCTTCAGAATGTGCATCAATTACCGAGAGCTAGATAAAATAAAAGAACCGATACCCGCTCACAAGGATTAATGACTTGTTTGACCAAACTTCAAGAATCAAGCTTCTATTCGAAGATCGACCTAAGGTCGGGTTATCATCAGGTTAGAGTTCGCAAGAAAGATATTCCAAAGACAGCCTTCAGATTTCGTTGCGGTCATCATAAATTCCTATTAATGCCGTTTGGATTAACAAGTGCCCCAACGGTATTCATGGACATCATAAATCAGGTGTGCAAACCTTATCTAGACAAATTCGTGATTGTATCTATGAATGACATCTTAATCTACTCACGAAACAAGGAGGAACACGAGCAAACATTTAAGACTAGTCCTAGAGTTGTTGAAGAAAGAACAACTATATGCGCAGCTTTCTAAGTTTGACTTTTGGCTAAGATGGGTGAAATTTCTCGGTCACGTGATCAATAGTAAAGGAATCCAAGTCGACCCACAAAGATCGAGGCTATCAAGAATTGGTCAACTCTTAGAATCCCCATAGAGATACGACAGTCCTTTAGACTTGCCACTTACCATAGGCAATTATCAAAGTTCCCAAAGATCATCAGATCTCTAACAAAACTGACTCGAAAAGACATTAAGTATGATTGGGGCGAGGATCAGGAGATATCATTTCAGTTATTAAAGCACAAACTGTGCAGCGCGCTTATTTTGTCTCTACCTGAGAGAAGCAAGAAATTTGTAGATTACTGTGACGTTTCACACAATGGGTTGATATAGAAAGATTAGGTCATAGCTTATACTTCATGAAAACTTAAGGTTCACTAGGTGAATTACACAACGCATGATTTAGAGCTACGAGCAGTTTTCTTTGCCCTTAAGACTGGAGACATTACTTGTACGATACAAAGTGTTATTCACGGACCATAAGAGCCTCCAACACATCTTGAACCAGGAAGAGTCGGATATGAAGTAGTGCCATTGGATGGAGCTAATAAGTAATTGTAACTGTGAAATTCGTTATCACCTGAGAAAAACTAATGTGGTTGCAGACGCTCAGGCAAAAGGAACGAGCCAAGCCGTTAAGAGTACAAGCCCTAACTTATAACCATTCAACCAAACTTTCCTTCCTTAGTTCATGATGCAGAAATAGAAGTCATTAAGGAGGAATATATGAAAAATGAAGCCCTGCACGGAATGGATAAATAGTTTGGGATAAGGACTAATAAAAATCGATATTTCATGAATAAAGTCTGATTACCCTATTTTGGTGGAATAAGAAAGCTGGCTATGGATGAAGGACACAAATCAAGATATGCCGTTCACCCCGGATCCGATAAAATGTATCATGACCTCAAGGAGCTATACGGGAGGCCTAACATGAAGGATGACATTGCCACATATGTCAACAAATTCCTAACATGCTCCAAAGTTAAGACAAACATAAGCAACCATTTGAGTAATGGTCGACCGCCTAACAAAATCCGCGCATTCCTACCAATCAAGGAGAACAACATGATGAATAAGCTAGTCCAAACGTACCTCAAGGAAGTCGTCTCCAGACACGGAGTGCCTCTTATAATCATTTCAGATACAGATAGCAGATCTACATCTAGGCAATTATTACTACAAGCTTTAGATACAAACTTGGACATGAGTACCACATATCACCATTAGACCGGTGATCAGAATAATAGATCGATCCAAACCCTAGAACGTACATTAAGAGCCTGTGTGATGGATATTCAATTGCCTTAGTGGAATTATCGTACTACAATAGCTATCACTCGAGTATTAAAGCTGCTCCGTTTGAGGCCCTCTACGGGCGAAAGTGTCGATCACCGATTTGTTGGGAAGAAGTAGGAGATAGCCAAATCATTGGCGCTAAGATCATTCACGAAACTGCCAAAAGGATAGTACAGATACGGAACTGACTAAAAGTTGCTCGCGATTGTCAGAAAGTTATGCAGATGTAGGGAGAAAATCCCTTGAGTTATAATTAGGAGAATGAGTACCGATGAAAGTCTCGCCATGGAAGGGCGTGATACGATTTGGGAAAACAAGGATAACTGAATCCTCGTTACATTGGACAACGCAAAGTCTTAAAAAGAATTGGACTAATAGCTTATCATTTAGAGCTACCACCAGAGCTTAGCAGCATGCACAATACCTTCCATGTATCGAATCTGAAGAAGTGTTTGTTAAAGGAGACACTTGTTACCCCCTTGGAAGAGATCCAACTAACTGATAAACTTCGCTTCATCAAAGAGCCGGTTGAAATCATGGACCGTAAGGTCAAAGGATTGAAGCAAAGTTGTATACCCATCCTCAAGGTCAGATGGAATTTTAGACACGGACCAGAATTCACTTCGGCATGCAAAGGCCAGTTTAACCAAAGATACCCTCACCTAATCCTAAGTAATAAGACCTCTGAGGAAACAATATAAAATTTCGGGACGAAATTCCCTTAACAGGGGGAGACTGTAACATCCGGCATTAAACCAGGTTAGCAACTATGAACTAATCATTGTTTAATAGCCAATTATAACCTAATCAATGGTCATTAGCAATTAATCAAAGTGATTAACAATGTTCATAAGGAAATTCAACTCAATTAGAATCAAATTCATCAGTGCGATATAACGGGAAATCAATTAATCCGATCGATTTACGATATGAAGGATTAATTCAACTAATTACATAAATAAATTATGATTAGTGAAACTAATCGTACACTAATATAATTACTTAACATTAATTATGCAAGACTAAAACAATTCATTAAAACAACGCATTCAAAAGTAATAATGAATTTACATAAAAAAAGAAATACAAGAATACATTTTAAATACTTTTATACAAAAAAAAGTAAAATTTTTATAAAAACCCATCAAGGGCCGGCCACTAGGCTAGTACAACACCCAAATTGACTTCAATAATTTAATAGGAAGTTCCATGCTCAATCAACATCACACGGTCCATTCTTTTGCACCTCACTTAGCTAGATTTTCACTCAATCTCCCATTTCCTTCATCATTTCATCTTGCTTTCTTCTCCTATAAATAGAGGATCAATCCTCCTTCATTAAACACACATTTGCAAGATAAAAATCACTCCCTTTCTCTCCTCTCTTGATCCGGCCACACACACACACACACACACATTGCACACAACATCTCCTTTCAAGTGTTCTTCATTTTTGCAAGTATTCTTGGTGCAATCTTCAAAGGATTTCAACTTCTTCCCAATTTCATACTCTAAATACATAAAAGTAAGTAAATACTAACCTATTATATCTTGTATTTATGTTTATATAAGTCTTGCATAATATATATAATCACCAACAACAAGTTTCATAAAAACTCAAGTTAATAAATCTCTAATTTTGTTTTTAAGTTGTTTTCTTCAAATGTGTTTATAAATATATAATCACATCATGTAAGTAAAAATATTATGAAAACAAGTTATATAAATGTGTTTTATAACCTTTTATACAAGTAGTTTTTGAATAAACAACAAGAATCACAAGTTGTTTCAAGTTTATAAAATCCAGATTTTCGGCAGAAATGTTACGTCGACTTTGAAAAATCATAACTAATTCATAACTTAACGAAATGAGTTGATTCTTGTCTCAAAAGTTAGATTTATGTCTTAAATACAAATCTGTAGGTTTTCATAATTTAATATGGAGTTTAGAACCCCCCAGATATTATTTGGGAACCCGAAAGTTTGACAGCTCAAAAATGGCCAACATAGGGTTTTTAACGAGCTTTTTTCCTAACCTAAACACCTCAAAAAATGGCCGTTCTTGACTTTAAAAATAATTTGTATATAGCAGTTTAATGTCCAAGAAAATCAAAGCCTAAATCGTTTTGGAGCTTGGTCAAAAACAGCCTCAAACTAGGCCGAAAAACCTTCAAAAAGCTGGAAAATTATATACATATAAACTTGACGTTTTAAGTGAGTTTTATTTATAAACTTGTAATGTTGGGTGATTTAAAAACATAACAACATTTATACATACATATTATCATATATGGGAGTTATTAAATCCCTTATATCATTTAGGACTCGGTTAAACGCATCCGGTGTCATCACTCATCAACAACGTAAATCGTCGTTTTTACGCTCATTTTGCCATCAACATGCGGTGAGTCTTCATAGCCCCTATTTTCACTATCTATTGGGGTGGAAATACATGCACTGTTTTCATAAGGACATCAAAACGGTTTATTTCTTATATGTATTACACATGTGGATCCATCAGCCCTCAAATCATGAACCGTTAATTGCATTTATTTGCAAGCGCGAATATATTGTGGATAGATCTATCAGGAGTCATGTCACCCATTCAGGTTAGTCTTAATCGGCTAACGGCGGGATGCATATATATTCAACACACGGTATTACGTATGGGAATACTGCACAGGGCAAACTCAATTAATTAAGTTTCGGTTGCATGATGGTTTGTGTAATACATACATGGAATTTATGCTTTATAAATTCAACTCATCTGATAATGTCCATACAATTGGTATTTTCGCGTAAACCTATGAGCTCACCAACAATTTGTTGACGTATTTTAGCATGTATGTTCAGGCGATTAAGACATTCGCATTTATCGGAAGCATTCCAAGGCTTCCGTTCATTTTGGAGTCGCATCATTTTTAAACTCGGAGATTTATTTGCATCTTTCCTGATAAACTAAATTGTGTATTTATATCTTGGTATTTTAAGAACTACTTACGCTGTATTTTGGTTATCTAAAACAATATTTATATTTGAAGTTAAATCAATGTAATTTTGAAAACGTCCATATTGTGGTCGTTCGTTATGATTATGGTTACGCTTCCACACTCGTCACGCCTCGCTGTCAACCAGGGTAGCAAGGTGTGACAAAAATTTTGGCATATTTAAAGGCTGTTTGTAGGAAAACCAAATTTTTGTTTCTTTAATTTTCTTTTTCCCACTTATCCTTCCCTTAGTAGCCCTGTTGAGCATTTTCCCTTTCGTTTCAGAAAACCCCCATTTTTCCCTTTTCTAAACCGTTGTCTTCTATTTCTTTGGTCCAGACGGGTACTTCTTTTGTGAAAATCAGTATTTGGTGATTTAAAAAAAAAAAAAAAAAAAAAAAAAACAAAAAAAAAGAAAAAGAAAAAAAAAACAAAAAAAAAAGAGAGAAAGTTCTAAATTCCCTTATTCAGTCCAAGATCTCCGGTGTCGGATCTATTGATCGAAGGTTCGACGAGATTAAATGACTCCCTTCCAAGTCCAAATTTCCCCAAATCAGTGCAAAATCTCCGGTGTCGAGTCTATTAATCGAAGGCTCGACGAGATTGAATGTCTCCCTTCCAAGTCCAAATATGTATCTTTCTCTCAATTTAAATTTATTGCTGTTAGGTAGTAATAAAGTGAGGTTGCTGTCATTCCTCAATTTGTGGGAATAACTCCTGATTTCTAGGAGAAGTTATGCCCCGTCTTTCTTCTCTCTTATCTTCTATTTCTTTTCTGTTTCATTGTCTTTATTTTTTTCTGCCAAGCCTAGCCAAAGCCCAGCCCTATAGCTTTTCTATGCCAAATTTGGATTTTTGAGCGATTGAGATTTGATTTTTTGTCAAGCTTATGCCTATATTGATCAACATGGATGGCGTTGAGTGGATTGTGCAATTATACACACTTAAACCGATATACACTTGAGTGTTGAGTGAAATCCATGGTGAGGTGCTGGTTCGTGTTGGCTAAATTTTGGAATTTTTGATGTTGTGCATACTCTAGTTTTTGCATCTCTTGCTTTGAATGATCACATCTTTACTCGTTTGGTTTCAATTGTATTTACCCCGGATCTTTATTGTTTAGGAGGCTTTCTTGTATGTTTGTAGAGAGAGTTTGTCGAAAAAGCCGTTTAAAATTTCAATAATGCAATTTGCTTGAGGACAAGCAATGTTCAAGAGTGGGGTATTTTGATGCAACGCTTTTCGGATATATATTTGCATCACTTTTACCCTTAGGTTTTCCGGTTTTATCTAAAACACTTTTATATCGCATCTATTTACGCTATATTCGTGTTTTCAGGTTGCTTGAAGCCGTTGTTCCCAATTCGGAGAGTTTCCCCTCCTCTACGCGACGAGAAAGGAAAGAGCCGAACTTTCTGTGCAGTCCCCTGAGCAGAAGCTTGGTCGCGGTGCGGCCATCTCCATTTCGCGTCGTGACTTTTTGTGCCAATCCTGATGATTAGAAGAAGAAACATGATCGCGGCGCGACCCATGAATACCTCGCGGCGCGACCCTTAGCAGCAGGATCTGACCATATCGTACAATTGGCAGTAGCGGCGCGACTCCTTGAAGGGTAGTGGCGCGACCAGACTCAGATCTAATGCTATTTAAGGATCTTTTTCTCTGAAATTGAAAAGACAATTGATACCTAGGGTTTGGAGTTGGAGGCTACGAATTTTATCCTGTAGAGAGCACGTGAATGACTGAAAGTTGATGCAAGTGGAGTTATTTTGACAATCATTGGGGGAGTTTTCTCTATAACCATTGTTTATTTAGATGAACCTCTCTTTTATTTGTGTTTTTATTTCATTCGCTATGGCTAGTGAGTAGTTTTCTTTGTAATCATTTGGGTATTTAAAATACATATTTTATTTGGTGATTAATGAGTTGTTTAAAAGCAAAAAGCTATCAAAACCTCCCCTTACGGGGCAGTCCTGAACGACTAGGTCCCAAGGAGCAATACAACATCAATCAAAACTCAGATAGATTAATAAAGTGCGCAATTTAAGTCATTACAGAAGTTAGGATTTTCATACAATAAGTTCAAAACAAAACTATAAAAGGGCACCAGGACACTAATCTAATGCATAATCATAATACATAGTACTGATCTACCCAAACCACCACCATTATTGTCTTCAATCAATACCAATTTCAGATTCAGTAGTGGTCTAATGACTTCAAATTCGGGCGTGCAGTACTTTAAGATTTGGCTCAGCTGGACCTTTTCCTTTGATTAAACCTGTAAAAAGATTCAACAACAACTGTAAGCGGTGCTTAGTGAGATTATAGATTTAACAGTTAACATGCTATGACAATTTTAAGCGGAGACTTGACTTTGACTTTTGACTTTAATCTCTGACTTTGAATTTAAGCGCGATTTTGACATGACTGCTGCTATCAGCCAGACATTGTGAGACATAGGACTTAAGATTGGATGATGTTTAATCCCACGCACACGCTTTTAATTGTGGGGATCAGCCACATACTGGGCTAGCTACCAATAAGACAACATGAGCAAACATCGGAGTAGACTTAATCATAGACTGACATAGACTTTCTTAGACTTGAATTATGCGGAAGCATATGAAAGCATTGATATCAAGGCAAATGACTGAAAGCATTCCAAGAAACGAATCAAGATAGCAATAACAATATATATCCAAGACTAATTCAGACTGTAAAGATATTTGTGCAGGATGATATATTAAAAGCTATCATGATCCACAGGGCATCAGCGTACCAAGGTGTGCACAGGTCACATTCTAGCTGAGCATATTAGACTTTCAAATAAAGCTAGAACAACAATATGTCTCACAGGAAGACAAACATGTATACAGTATATCTATAACTCACTGTTTCTGTTTTATGGCATGACTGTTGACTTTGACTTTCGCAAGCGGATTAAATCCACCACCTGAGTTATCTCAGGATTTGACTTTAGCTTTGACTTTACTGACATTGGCTGTGACTTTACTGACTTTGGCTCTGACTTGCTTCTCTGACTTTGGCTTGGCTTTATTGACTGAGCTTGACTTTAATTACTTTATCTTGACTTTTCTGGCTTGGCTTTATAGACTTTGACTTTATTACATAGTTCAGATTTAGCTGAACCTGTTATTTGCATTACAAATCAATTTACATAAGCTTTTTGACTTTTTACAACTCAAAAATGTATTTATGTTGCATTCTTGGATTTTCTGAAGCTTATTCATAGACTTAATGCATTATTGACTTTCGTGTCATCTCAGACTTTGTTGCATCACAATTAAGTTTACGACTTATCTTGATATAATTTATAATGACTTTATGGGCTTTTATACATTTCATGGACATGTGACCTTATGAGGTCATTATTTAACTTTACTTGCATTTTAAACCCATATGAATTCATATGATGACATAATATGCATAAACATGCCATATTTATTTAATTTGCTTTTATGTCTTACAACACGCTTTCTGTTTTTATTACATAATTATGCACCTAACAGTTTTATACTCACTTATAAGATGCATATATGATTAGATTTATTTCTGTTTGTGGCTGTCTCCAATCACAGAACACACACAACTCTGTTACAACACATATGTATGAATGTACTACACAATGTTGTATCTCTTATTTTGTTCCTGCTCATACATCATATAAGGCACACACCTTTGGAGTGTGTGAGTGACTACATACATATATATATATATATATATATATATATATATATTTATATATATATATATATGAATGAGCTCATGGGCTGTTTTGAATAAAAATACACATGCAGACTACCCACCATGTAATTGAATTATTTACAAGTATATGTCAAAAGAAAAGGGGCTTAAGAGGAAACCCACATTCATGGATAGAACCGAGAAGCCAAACAAGAAAAGGAATGCATTGTTGATGCCTTTTTGCTGCACACTTTACACACACTTAGCAGCTTAGTTTTATATATGGAAAAACCAAGAAATGGCTGCTGGTTTTGCTTCTTATTACACGCATACTACACACACATACTTTGTTTGTGCAAGGAAAGGAAAAGAAAGCTGCTGATGCTGTTTTAATCCAATAGCTGCACACAACATACATAGAAATGTTACGGTTTTGTTTCTGTTTGCACTCACAACACACTTACCCAATGTTACTGATTTTATACATACATTACACACAAGACTGGACATATTTCAGTACTTATATAGAAACAGAAAAGAATGGCTGCTTCAGTGGGTTTCGGTACAAGAGGATTACCGAAACCATAAAGGTTTCAGTACTTTTGTGTTTTCCAGCATGGTTTCGGTAGTGGTCTCTGCTGTTTCTGTTTTCTATTTAAGCATCGACTCACACACATCACCTACTTGTTTATATATGAATTATAGGGATGAAAAGCTTGTTGTACTGCTGCTATGTTTTCTGTTTTAAGGTGTTCACCGAAACCCCTGAGGTTTCTATATCTTCAAAATGGGTTTCGGTAGTCTATAGGTGGGTTTCGGTATTCACAAGCAAACACCCACACACACTGCACATATTCTTTTCTTTCTGTTTTTAACTTAATTCCAACATTAGAATTAAAGGTGGTTTCATTCTTGTTTTTGAACTATATACACACACAATTGTATATAGCAAAGGCCGAAGGCCATATGGCCATTATTCTCAACAAAACAGTAGCAAAACATCATTCCATTCAAATTTCTGATTTTTATTTCCACACTTGAATTTAAAGTCTAAAATGTACATATAATCAATTCAACATGTAGGGATGGCATGCATGTCTATTAATTTCAGTTTGCAACTCTAAATGATGACCAAATTTTGAAAATGAAAAGATATGAACACACACATTCAAAGTACAGGAACGTAGGTTCCCATACATACACACCAAAATCAATAAAATGATGCCATTACCTTAAATCTTATTGTTGTTTGTTTGCTTATGCTTCTTGACTTGAAATTGATTTGCACTCAATTTTGTGAATTTCTTTGATGAAGATTTGATGAGAAGGAGAAACCGTAGGTTTAGACAAAAGTTAGAGAGATGAAATAGATCTTTATTTTCTCTTGATTAATATGAGCAGAACCCATGTTTGGGTTCTTATAAAATTACAATTTTCATTTTATCATTTGACTCATTTAATTTATTTTTCTTTCATTTAATTATGAAAATTAAATTACATACTCTATAATTAACACATATAACTTTTATTCATTTAATTTTGACATAATAAATTTTATAAATAAAACTTCTGACTTAATTGAAATTACATAGCTAATAAATGTAAGTTTAATGTAATTAAAATTACATTTAACATATTAATTAACATTAAGCTGGTTAATGAATGCTAATCACGTTTATCGTTGCTAACTAAAGTTTAGGTTGTTACAAAAGCTAAGATTAATTTGTTAGTCATTCTTTACGAATTTGTCTATCGATTTGTTTGGCCTTGAGCTAGAAATAGTGAAAGGATTTATTTCATGTATTTTAGATTCTATAAATGAGAATATTTTGTTTGGATGAAAATCTAGCATTATATGTGTATTTGCGAAAGTAGATTCACCTTTCAAGAAGTCGATTTATATGAATATTGTCTTTGTGTAATTAATCAATTAGTTTATTAGGAGAACTCCGAGTTTCTAATCTTTTAATTTAAAAGCAAGCAAGTCGAAAGAGGAGCTTGTATCACTTGATTATATTTTCTAAACTCTTAACTATGTTGTGCTTATTTTCTAGTCATCTAATGTGCGGGGGGAAGTAAACTTGAATGATTACCTGTTATTCTCTGACTTTAAATCTTTGTAATTGTTTAATCTTAGTACATTATTTTATATTCAAGTGGCATTTAGTGAAATAGCTTTTAATTGAGTAATAGTTTCTAATTTTGGTATTTCGTTTTCTAAAAGAATCAAATCATTTTCATTTAGACTAATTATTGACAACGAGTTTATTATCATCATTCTACATTGTGTCCTCGAGATTGATAACTCGGTTCTTGCCATTTATATGCTAGTAAACGATAGATACACTTGCCTAATTGTCTATTAGTTCTTATTTTTGGTATATAACCATTAAGACATCAGTGCCGAACCGTCTTGCGTCTTGCAATGCCGTGTTCTTCACAGAAAACATCAAACTCCTTAGAACAGAACTCCAACCCATTGTCTGTCCTTATCTTCTTGACTTTACGTTCCAACTGATTCTCCACCAGTGTCTTCCAGCTCCTGAAGTTTCCGAACGACTCACCCTTGTGCTTCATTATGAACACCCACGTCATTCGCGAAAAGTCATCTATGATTGAAAGGAAATACCGACCACCACCAAGTGACGACACTCTAGAAGGACCCCAACAGTCCATGTGAACGTAATCCAACAAAGCTTTAGTTTGATGAATGACCTTTGAGAAACTAACTTTCGTCTGTTTTCCAAGCACACAATTCTCACAAAAATCCAACCTCGTCACCTTATGTCCTCCAAGAAGTTCTCTTGAGCTTAATAGCTCCAAGCCCTTTTGCCCTACATGGCCAAGCCTCATGTGCCACATCTTCGTCAACTCCGGATCTTCACTTTGCGTTTGCGAAACGGCAGCGATTCCATTCCTCACTATCGTTTCACCCTTCAACACGTACAGTGTAGCTTCTCGAACTCCTTTTATGACAACCAATTCTCCATTGGATACCTTGAGTACTCCACCTTGACATGAGTACTTGTAACCTTTAGCATCGAGAGTGCTAAGAGAAATCAAACTCTTTGACATTTCTGGAATGTGTCTAACATCGGTCAACTCCCGAACAACTCCATCGTGCATGCGAATCTTGATCGACCCAATGCCAACCACCTTGCATGGAACATCGTTACCCATTAGAACACTTCCAGAACTCCGCTCTTCATACGTCGAGAACCACTCTTTGTACGGACACATGTGAAACGAACACCCCGAATCCAGAATCCACTCTTGTGAAGTTCCCACATGACAAGACGACACCATAAGCACAAAATCCGACTCCGAATTTGCATCCTCCTTTGCCACGTTTGCACTGGAACTACTTGCTTGACTCTTCGGACAATCTCTTCTCCAATGGCCCCTTTGACCACAAGTGTGACAAGTATCTTTGTTACTGGATTTCCTTGTTCGTGACTTTGATCTTCCTCTCCTCTGCTTTCCTTTCTCTTTGCTTGATCGATCACTGTATCTATCACTTCTAACCACATTTAAACTCACTAATTGAGACTCCAGACTGTTCCCTGAGGCTCTATGACGGAGTTCACGTGAGTGAAGACCCGATCTCACTTCTTCAAGTGTGATTGTATTCCTTCCGACGACAGACGAATTCACAAAATTTTCATAAGATGGCGGCAACGATACGAGTAAAATCAAAGCCGCGTCTTCGTCTTCGATTTTTACCTCCATATTTTTAAGATCCATCAAGATCGAATAAAATTCATCTAAATGATCTTTAAGCGCCGAACCCTCCTTCATCTTCAATGAAAATAGTCGTTGTTTTAAAAGCAACTTATTCGTCAACGACTTCGTCATATACAGAGACTCCAATTTCGTCCATAAGCCCTCAGCTGTTTCTCCGTCAGCGACTTCATAAAGTACTTCATCGGAAAGTGACAACAAAAGCGTGGAATGCGCTTTTTCGTCCTGCAATCTGAACTCGGCTTCCTCCATGCCTTTGGGTCGCCTACCCGTTAACGGAGCCCAAATACTTTCCCTTTTCAAAAGAGCCCTCATCTTAAGTCGCCATAGACTGAAGTTATTTTTGCCTGTAAACTTCTCAACCATTATCATAGGGGGTGTCATTGTTCGTTCAATCAAGTTCGTGACCAAAAATACTAAGTTCGTGGCCTGTCTAAGTTCGAGATTCAATCAAGTTCGAGAGTCACTTAGGTTCGAACCCCTTATCTTCGAAGCTACTAAGTTCGAGAACTACTTTTCTTTGAAGCTCACTAAATTCGGAAAAAGTCAACTTATCTTTGAAGCTCACTTAAGTTCGAACCACCCTATGTTTGAGATTCACCAACTTCGAGGCCACCATAAGTTCAAGGTTTCACCAACTTCGAGGCCATCATAAGTTGAAGGTTTCACCAATTTCGAGGCCACCATAAGTTCAAGGGTCTCTTAAGTTCGAAACCAACTTAATTTCGAGAGCAGGCAGCAGGTTCGAAGAGTCTCTCAACTTCGTCTCTGGTCGTCTTCTCTGGTTAAACTCGTTTTTCCGGCGAGAGAAATTTGCAGAAAATCAAGAAATTTACTTCGAATTTCGTCGTTGATTTTCGTCTCCAATCGTAGAACCAAACCAAGAACCGTGTGAAGAACGAACCAAACAAGAAAACGATATTTCAAGAACCTCCGATCACTACTCCACGTAGCAATGGCAGATAAAAGAAACTCAACGCAACCCCTTTCAACGAACGTATCTTCGACTTTCGAACAACAATGACGGAATATCACACCTTCTACGTAAACCCAAAGAATCGCAACGTTTTCCTACGAATTCCGAAAAGCTTTGGAACGAACCCAATAATGGCGGAACACATCTCCTATGAACTCCAAGAAACGCAACCTTGGCTCGTGATACCACTTTGTTGTGGTTTAAACAAGTAATCAAATCCAAGAACTAAGAAACAATGAATCCTTTATTGAGAAATCAAAGAAATCATTACATGAAAATTGAGAACAAAATCGTGAGGGAGAGAGAAAACAAATTCGTATGTATTTGAAATGTGAAAGAATTGAGAATGAAAATTAACTGCTACGTACATCTCATGCATTTATATAGTTTCTCACACTACTTTCACTTTAGCCCCTACAAGTATTAGCTATTGACTCTTTATACCCTTTGACTATAGAAAAGTCACATTATTACACTTTATTGATAGTAATCTTTGAGGTTCTCAGTGTATGTATTTATTAGGGTATTTCTTTGGAGAATTGCTCAAAATAGCAAGCAATTTTTCTCCTTTTTCTTATTATAGTAATCTCGTAAATTTTGTCCCAAATAATGGAGCCAACTTTTGGTTTACTTTCGATTATAGCATTTAACTGGTAAACAACAAGTAGGTAGTTATTTCAAACAATATATTAAATGGTAAAAAATAAAACTCATCGTCATAAAAAGAAATAAAAATAAAAAGTAGGTTGTTATTTCAAATAATAAACCCTATATATAACCCTTTTTTACCGGTTAACTTTTGTTGTTTACCGGTTAAATGCTATAATCGGGAATGAACAAAAAGTTTGTTCCTTTATTTGGTACAAAATTTACGAGATTGCTAAAATAAGAAAAAAAGGAATAGCTGCGTTTTATTTAGCAATTCTCCCTATTTCTTTTACCTTGTATGTTTTTTTATTCGGTAAATTACAATTTTCGTCCCTGTGGTTATATACAAATTACGATTATCTTCCATTTCGCATCAAAATTACAATTTTAGTACCTATGGTTGTCATTTTGTTATGTTTTTGGTCTTTTGGCATGTCATTATTTAAAAATGATCATTTTGCCCTTTTATTTTCGTTTCAGTTTTAGTCCCTAACAATTTATTTTCTTTTTTCATATTTCTATCGTTATTTATTTAATATGTACTTTTTACGTTATTATTACAATTTGACTAAAGTAATAATTTTTTTATACATTGTCTTTTATTATTATCACCATTATTAATTTACGTATTTAAATGTAATAATACATAATAAGATTTTTTTCCTTCAATTTTTTTAAATTATAAAACTTTAAACGAAATAAACATATGTATATACATACATACTGTAACATCTGTCTTTTGAACCTGGTACGTGGAATTATTTTAGTGGATAAATCTTTTATTAATATTAGGTTGGTCCAATTATATCTCGTTTCGTGGATTGAAACGTGTCGGGATTGCGAGTACGTGTCACCGGGCTATAATTTTAGCGGATAAATTATATATTCGGGATTACGGGATTAAATGGGTTAAATGAGTATTAATAGTGAAAATGTGATATCGGGTTCGGGACCACTTAAAATAGAGAAGTATATGTGTACGTGCTCTCCTTTCCTTTCCCTTCTTCATTTGGAAACCTAAAAGGTGTATTGTGTGTGTATGTGTATGAGCTCCAGCTGAGATCCTTCCAAACTCCAGAATTAATTGTTGAAGCTTGAGTTTGTCTCCATCCTCTTCATCTCTTTTGGTGTTCTTGAGCTCCATAAATGGTAAGTAAGCTTGAATTGAGGTTTTAAATGTTGAGTTATGTGATGTGGGTGGTGTAAAATAGTATCCTAGTAGTAAAGGGTTGTTATGTACTGGATAATTGTGTTTTCTTTGGCAAAAATCAAAGTTGGGAGATGTTGATACCTCCTGGACAGACCTGAAAATCGAAGAACAGGGATGAACACAGGCGCTAGGTCGCGGCGCGACGAGGGCTGGGGGCGGTGCGGCCAATTACCGGGCCGGGTTTTGCTCGGGGTTTTCGGGTTGGGTTTCGTAGGGATGTTTGGGCTGGGTTTTGAGTCGGGTTTCGTTGGGATTTCGGGTCGGGTCTCGGTTGGGTTTTCGTGGTTCCGTTGAGGTTTTTTGGGTTCGGGTCGGTTACTGTTTTATTGTGATTCTGTTATATGTGTCGCTTGGGATTGTGATTAATAGTTTGGGATCCGTGTATTTACAAGGACGAGCAGACAGCGGGCTGAGTTTGATCAGGGAGGGCAGAGTTCCAAGAACCAATCAGGTGAGTACTCGAGTTCTTTTCCAAACGCGCGCCGTCTTTTGTGATTTTAGCTGTGTAGCTTTATTTGTGCGCGTTATATATATGAAACAGGGACGTGAACCTCATGTATATTTCTATCCTTTTTATATGTGTTGCGTATGAAATATGAGATCTATTCCAGGGGTCCGTGATGAGTTCCATACGGACAGTGAGTCGCGATACGGGATCACGCGGGTTGACTGTCCCTAACAGTCCTTGGGACGTATATATACGGCAGGGCCTGTAGCCGGGTCGCTCCTGTGCTACAGATTATTTCCAGTCACTGTTGTGTGCGGTGTGTTAGCCAGGGAAGTGTTCCCACAGGGATTGTGCATTATATTTAGATCTCATACTTGTGTGGTTACTGAGATGTGTGTCGGGTAACAGGGACCGGGACAGGGACATGGACTATTGTGTGCTATGTGTTTACTGTGCAGTGTCTAACCCTCGCGTACTCACGGGCTTTCTAGATCACGTCTTCGAGTCTAACATGTTTAGGAATCAGAAGGGATCTTAGCAGCAGCAGCTGCCGAGACAGGGTCGGGGATTTACTCGAAGACTTCATATCTATTTGTGAAATGTTTAGAACTGCTTGCAATAGTTATTTTGGGATGATGTATTAATATGTTTATCCGATAGCCTGTGATGTTATGTTTATTTTAATCTGGGACTGCGAATGTATTGAATTGCGTTTAACCTTTGTGTATAAAGTTTTTAATTATCCATGATCTGCATTATCCTATGACACGTGTGTTATAGATTTTCTGTGTTGATGCCACTTATGATATTGTGTTGACGTGACATTTCTGGAATCGTGAGGGGTGTTACACATACATACATGTGTGTGAGAATAATTTTAGTCATATTATTATTATTATATTTAATTTCAAAGATGTATTCAATTTCTTATACTTTATTTAACGTTTTCTCTATATTATATATTAGTTCATATACATACTTATATATTTAACCAAAACGTTCTGGTTTAAGTATTTTGAAAATTAATATTTATAAAAACTACAGATATTCAATGTATTAACTCGTTAAGTTTAGCTAGAACTACATATGAAATATAACTATACTTAAAGTAATAGTTTCATTAGAACATGTAATACGTTAAGTTCTTATATTTTATTAAGTTTTATCTACATTTTAATATATAGAGTTTAAAAAGGTATAAATATTTTTATTTAACAAAAATATATATATATATATATATATATATATATTTTGTGAAAACATAATATTCATATAGGTTTTTGAACAAATCAATATGTATTGACTTAACAAAATAATAAAATTAAAAGGTACAAGTTAATACATATATGTATAAATTTGATAAAAAAATCTAATTGAATATATAAGTATACACGAAGTAATATATAACAAAAAATATATGTATATATAAATAAATATGGATTTTTGAAAATGAAAAAAAAGTAAACTAAAGTTTAAATGTATAAATAGTTTAATATATGTTTAAAATTAAATATAATAATAATAATAATAATAATAATATAATTTATTATATAAAAGTTGTTTTTAATTTAAATTTTTATAATAGCTAATAAAAAAAGAACAACATAAATATTATTATATATTTCTTGATTTAAATACCCAAATTAATAATAATAATAAATAAAAATTATTAATTTAGTCAAATTGTAATAATAACAAAAAAAATACATATTAAATATAAACGTTAGAATAAAAAGTAACTAGAAATAATATAAAAAAATAAAATAAATAGTTAGGGACTAAAACTGAAACAAAAATAAAAGGGCAAAATGATCATTATTTAAATAATGATAGGTCAAAAGACCAAAATTATAACAAAATGATAACCATAGGTACTAAAATTGTATTTTTGATGCGAAAAGGACGATAACCATAATTTGTATATAACCACAGGGACGAAAATTGTAATTTACCCTTTTTTTTATTTGTATGAAATTGTATTGAAAGCTAGCACACGAAGAACGGATGTAAACACATAAGCCTTTAGAATCGTCCGCATGTGATACTTCAAAAGGTACATAACATAAAACACAGGACAATTCTATACGTACATTTACTTTGCTAATAGTACTCTCCTATCTCGGTCTTAATGTGAAAGGAGATTAAAATGTTGTACAGGGTTTTATTTTTAAGCACCTAATTATAATGCCCAAACCATTTAACATGTTTTATCCAAATTACCCAACTCATTTAAACTACTTTGTAGAGGCCTCCATTTTTTATACGAAACCAAATAACCTGATGCCCATTTACCCGAAATCGATTAACAAATCTCCTTATTTAGTTCGGGTTTGTCCGGTTAACCCACATCCTCAAACCCAATATTCATTTAACTCGTCCGAACAATACCCAGTAAACAATGCGTTAATGACTCCGATCTGAAGAAAGCTGAACACTTTGCTCACCTTTGTTCCTTCTCCGTCCAATAACGAGAACAGGCTGAAGGGTTTCGTCTGAGAGCACAGATCCAAGGTTTGAAGGTTTAGGGAAATTTATTTCGTTGTTTAGGGAAATCGATTTTTAGGGTTTCATCTCTCCCAAAATCGTTGATTCTCGTTCTTCTGCATAATCCTTCATAGATGTGGTATCCACCATCTTTGTTTGGGTAAATCGAATCGTTGGTGAGTTCTGGTATGTTCATTCATCGCCTCATCAAATACCTGATAGCTTCAAATCGATCATTGTTTGGGTAAATTGATCGTTGGGTATCCACCATCTGCATCATCCTGATGTGGTATCCACCATCTGGTATGCATGTTTGGGTAAATCGATCGTTGTGTTTTAGTATTTTTCAGATCTTATTTTTGGTGTTCTTGATAATTTTTCAATCTACTTTTGAGTGTTATTGATAACTTCAAATCTGGGTTGAAAGTGTTCTTGATATGTTTCAACTAATAACAAAAACTTGTTAAATCTTAATGTGCTTCAAATTCATAGGATTTATTGCACATGTTTGATATTCAAAGTCAACAATGATCGGTTACCTACTTGACAGATTACCAATTGCATTAACGAGAAGTAAGCTAGTAGTTTACTCCATTATTTGGTAACAGAACATATTAGTTGCTATAATAAAAAAATAGCTTGTTATTTTGAGCAATTACCCCTTTACCATTTTACCATGATGTTTACGAAAGTGAAATTTTTCCCTTTTAAAAATTCAAAGTCGTTTGACTCGTAGAATGAAAATCAAAGGAATCTAAATTTACTTTCACTGCCTTTTCAATCGTTCTAAAGTGGTATCGCTATGGAAAAAGTTTGTAGTTGGTAGAGTTATTTGGGGGTTATGCTTGATTCCACATCATCATATGTTATTCACAGATCATAGGAGAAAATGGAATGTCATTGTTAATGGGTAAAGCTCTTTACGCGAAACCTGAAGATTGGGAGAACATAATCACAAAAGACTTATTTTTTAGTGTGCAACTTATATCATGTTTATAGTTTGCAAATAGAAAGTCAGACCTTAACATTGACTAGTCACACTGATTAGTCAGTCCATTTGGGGTTTCTTTCTAATTGTCTTTAGGTTTGTAGGTATACCCATCCCGACGAGGTGAGCATCTTCCCACATCAGCACTAAGTCGTTGGGAACACTGCCCCCTAGCGGCCCCGCTGATTTACTCCCTGGTTCGGGATCCTCCACCGCAACAACTCTGTCTTTTTATTTGTTTTCTTTTGCAAACAGTCGTATTACTGTTTTAATATATATATATATATATATATATATATATATATATATATATATATATATATATATATATATATATATATATATATATATATATATATATA